>CAEMYA010000446.1:17790-38805 GCA_903131615.1 Diplodus sargus
ACTGAAGGAACATCTGAACCATCAGAGGATCATTTCTCTCCACCAGCAGCTGCTCTCACACTCTCACACTTTGATTTAACATCCACATATTCATCACAGCGACTGATCAAACACACATCAGCTGATCATATTCTGCTGTAACACGGTCCTGGAGCTCTACTGCACAGGACGGATCTTCATGCTGATGCTCTTCAGAGAGTAGTCGTATCCCTTCCACCGGGACCACTCCACTCCAACACCATAGACAGTTCCATCAGCCCCCCAACGATAAACCCCGTTTGGATTTGCTTCGAAACAATTGTTGTACCAGAACGCTCCCAGGTGTCTTCTGGCACAGTTGCCCTCCTCTCTGGCGTCCTGGTCTTTGTCGAAGGTGGAGAACTTCTGTCCACTGTGAACACTCAGGGCGTCTCCTACGGAAACACGACAGAAGAACAACCAGCTGAATCTCAGATCTTTGTTCAGTAGACGTGTAGCGGGCAGGGCTACATGTCTAGAGTACATGTTGTGGTGATGTGAGATACACGTTGGTCGTGGTGATTGTCATAATCGTTGTCTTTCCCTGGTTTTAAAGGCTCTTTACAGTAAAGTGACGTCATTTTCTGACTGTTCTTGTTCTCATACTGACACACTGATAATTATTCATCAACAATCTCAGTGTGTCAGTATTTTGTCACACTGATCTGATGTTTCTCTTCACATAAACATTCAGGTTGTAAATGATCCTCGGGGTTTCTTTGACGTTTAGGCATGGGCGAGGCTTGAAATGTTTTCATTCTACAATTTTTGTTTGTCTTTGACAAGGTTAAATTATGTCCAAAACATACTCCCAGTTTGTGGTTTAAAATGTATGTGTTAAGGATGAAAATGAAAACACCCCCGCTTAGTAAATGGTATCATCCTCTTCTCACGCGCTGCTTCTCCTCTGTACCTGCGCCGCTCTGCAGCCCGGCCGCCGTCCAGCGCGACACACGCAGAGTGAGAATCCGTTTAGTTGTAGAGTTGAGAATCAACTAACTCATTCAAAGCAGAGCTCCACCAAAGAGCCTGCAGTCGTTGCTGAAGGTTATCTGATGTGTCAGTGTTTCCTCTATATGCATTCTGCATTTTCAGCGCTGCCGCAAAAATTTTTTTTGCAGGTTTAATATCACGGGGAACGGCGAAGTTAAGTTGCACACAGTGAAAGCACTTCACCCTGAGTTATCTTGAAATCGATTATTATTGTCATTTCTGCTATTTGTAGAATTATTACAAGTCACCGTTTAAGTTGAGTGACTGAAATCCTCGTCATCCTATTCAACTGCAACAGGCGGCTCATCGAACCGAGTGAAGTTAGTTTCAGGTTGGATATTTTATTGGTCGTTATTGTATTTTAGTGCCTTCCTCTATTTTATATGAATATTAATATGCAGAATTTATTATTTTCTCAATAGCTTCCATGTCATGTGACCCATTGACTTCTGAAACAGATTCTGTTTCCATAAAAAATATTAAATAATGAAGGAAATTGTGGTAAAAAAAAGTTCTCTAATGCTCAAGAGGTTCACATATTTTCAAGCATCAACTTCTACACTATTTTGTCTCATGTCTTAGATTCTGATTCTGAAATTCTAAAAATTATTATATATTTTTTCAAATCTCACCAGTAGTCACCATTTAAAGGGTTATTTTTCAAAATGTTCTCCCCGAGTGTTTCAAGGTTACCGAGCAGCTGCTGCAGAAGAATCTCGGGGAAACACTGTTTTAAGAATTTTGGACGTGTGGGGCGAAGTATTTCTGTCTCAGTTGAAACCAACAATGGGACAAAATAAATGTAAAGAGAGACGAAGTGGAGCCGTATGTTTTCCTGCTATTTTGGCCTTTGCCAATCACACCTATGGAAAAGTGTTAAGCTAAAGTAAACAAGAGAAATCTGGTTTTTGGAGTTAGTTGAACCAATGTTAAACTGATAGTTATATTTCAATAGACATATTTTTGGTTTTTGTGAGAAAGGGTGGGTGGTGGCAGTGAGACTCATTGGGTGCTCAGCACCTCCAAAGCTCTGACCCTAGAATCGCATTCAGGACAGTTTCAACCCAATCCAGTGAGAAACAGGATGTCAGGCTCAGAGTAAAGCAGCATTTAGAGTCCAGCTGTGGGATTTCACAAGGTCCCATAAATTACAAGTTCTTACATGATTATTTCCTCCTATCTTTCTTCACAGGTCATATCTGACTGACATAGAAAGCATTTTCTGTTTATTTTTGCTGGTAAGCATGTGAAGAAGGTGGACCTGCATTGCAGAGGACCAGGTCTGTGGGGGGACTTGGTCTACTGAGACCTGTTGGTTTCTACTGGGCTGCAAATGCCCATAAAGTTATGCTCTGGTTTGCCTCAGTTGTGTTTCAGCTTCACCATGAATAGCTGACATTTATTAAGATAGTTTCCACGACATCCCTGCAGACTCAGTTTCATCTCAGTTCACCTCCAGATGGTCTGGATGTTCTTCTCACAGCTGAAGCTCATCTAAAGGCCTCACCTCTTACTTTATAACCTAATGACTCAGTTGTTAACTCGAGCCAGCTGGGAGAACAAGCTGCAGATCACTGTCAGATGACTTGGCCTGATACAATAGAACTTATTACTCAGAGTCCACTATAGTAGGCCGGCCCGCCCATCTCTCCAGCAGGTGAGATGAGGGATGTGATCCGTGTTCTCAGACCTTCTGTCACTGAACCCACATGTTCCAGTCCTGCCCCAAACTGTCCGACTTCTGCCAGCTAGCTTTTACAACAATTTCAAAGGTTTTAGGGTTGAAAGTCTGTCCGTCTCTTCGTCACTGCAGCGGTCCGTGTGGAGCTTTGAGGACTTCCCTCAGTGTCTGCACGACACACAGACGTATAAAAAGATGCATTTGAGCTTCTGTTTAATGATTTCCATCAACCAGGCGCAACGTCCAGCTGTCAGCAACTATCAACCTCTGTCTTAAACAAATAATCAATCTTTTATTTTATTTCTGTATATTTTTTGTTTTGCCAATCGACTGTTTTCACCTGTTTGACTCAGTCCATCGCGCCTTGTGTACCTACATCAGTGCACTTGTACTATACTTGCACAATACTGTACACAAACTATTATCATCTAGTTTCTCATATTCAACATTTCCGACTTGTGTTTCTTGCGGCTCTGGTTTCATGGCGGCTGCTGTGGATCTGGATGGAGAGGATGAGGTGGGACTCTGTTAAAGGAGCTTTGTTTAGGTTTTTCATTCATGGTGAAATTGAAAAATGAAAACATTTACTGTCTTGTGTTTGGATTATGTGTTGGCCACTTCGTTCAATAAAATACATGAAAAAAATATGGACATTTAAAAAAAGACACAACACAACTTCTGCTGTCAGTGACTCACCTGCCCCTCCATCAGTGAACCCTGACACGTGCAGTCTGTATCCGTAGGACTCTGGGCTGATGGAGAACGAGGAGTAACGAGCGAACACCTTGTTTCCCTCAAAGTCCTCCATGTCGACCAGCAGCTCGTACCTCTTCCTCAGAGTCAGGTGGAAGAGATTCTCAAGACCTGAAACACACATGAACACATATTAACAGAGTGTCATGAGGTCACATGATGGTTAGTTGGTTCCGTCTCTCACCGAGCCAGTACTCTCCAGCAGCGCTCCCAAAGCCCGTCTTGTATTGATCCCAGGGCCTGTAGAAGTTCACCGAGCCGTCCATCCTCCTCTGGAACACCTGGAGGGACCAACACACGACACACCTGACAGCTCAGGTTTCCAGCCAACATGGGTGTCCCGGTGGCGAGCCTACATTCAGGAATCAGCTGGTTTTGTTGTCGGTTGGAAGGCTGTGTACTCTGTCGTCACTGCTGCTAAGCTAGCTGTTGTTTGACGGTCAATAAATACTTCCGAACCATAAGATTTGACAGCAGGTCAGTCTGAAGACGGGTGATACAGTACAGAGGCGATTTACAGCGGTTCTGACCAGGACTGACTCTGGGGATCAGCAGACACGGCAGGTAGGGACAGAAAACTGCATGTAGAGCCGCAATATTTTCACGTTACTCTGTGAACTGAGGATTCACCTGGACCGGACCAGAGGTGACTGGAGACAAACCAACACGGTTCTGCGGACTTTGATTCAGTTTGACAATAATTTTTTTCCTTTCAGAAGTCGGACTGTTTTCTCAGCATTCTTCCAACTTTATTCTCTTGCAAATCTGAGTTTAAAGTTAGACGTCTGTCTTTTTTAACAGAAACAATTCAGTTTGAAGTGTGTTTTGCGTTGCGTTAACGAGGCGACTGCGCTCGTCTTAGTTCAGTAAAGAGAGAAACTTGAATTCAGACGGTTGTATTCGCCTGTTTAATGAGGATAAAATCAAAGTGTCAACATGTTTTCATTCCTCTACACTGTTGTTCATTATTTCAGCCCGTTTTAAACTCATTAAACTCTGGCAATTATAAACCTGACAGCTATCAGATGACAGACTGCAGAGTCATGCTCGCTAAAATTAACAGGTGACCTTCTGAATAAGAACTGATAACTGGTGAGAGAGAAGATACTCACCGTCCACCGTCCCTCCTGTGAATCCATGTCACAGTACACCTACACACAAACACACACTCATTTTACAAATCTGACCCATTTGGAATTATTGAGTTTCATGTGAACAAAACCACTACAGTCGTGTCAGAAGCATCAGTCTGCGTCCCAGAGAGGATGAGGTGTACCTGGACAGCAGACGTGGCTCCGATGGGATAGATGGTGAACACTCCACTGGGTCGGCTCCTGTCGGCATTATGAATATCACTGCAGTCCAGTGGGAGGACGAGCTGCTGGCAGCGGGTCAGCACCGGAGCCAGGAGCAGGACGACTGGCAGCAGCTGGACAGACGGCATGTTGTCATGTGGTTTATTAAAAACACTGTACAGTTCACAGGCTGTTTACACTCTTAAAGAAATGAGCTTTTATTAACTGGAAACGGACAAGAATGTGACTTTAAGAGATTTTAACTTCCATTTAAAAAACAAAAGAGAGACAAAAAATCTAGATAATAATCTCATGCTTATTTAAAACATGTGTAGGTTAGCATTAGGTAGCCAGAGAGGCTGAACACAAAGCTGCTGAAACTGTAACTTTAACTTCTGTTTGTCTAAATGTTGAAGTTCCTTTAATACGTTAACAGGTTCAGTAAGATTATCGAAAACATTGTTTGGTGACTCAAGTTACAATTAACAAACATACCTTCATTGTCAGATTTCTGTTGAAGTGAGTTGATCAGAATCCTGATGTCGTGTGTCTGGATGCACTAATGTCTCTCTCAGGTATCATCCAAAGATCAGCTGCTGTTTCACAACAATAGAACCATTCAGTGAAAGATAGTTCCCCGCTGTAAAGGTTTGTTTTTCTGTCAAGTGTTTCCTGCTTGAATCAAAGGTCAGACTGAACTCAGCAATCAACCATCTTCATCCAGGAAGTCACATGTTGTTGTAACTATGAACTCAGTAATAAACTTAATAAACTCATGACTATGTCTTCCAAATCTGAACATAATGAGCATTATAAAGACGTATGTTATCGTGGTGTACGAGCATCAAGTAGAATAAAACGGAAACACCTGAGTAAAGTGCAAATACCTCAGAACTGTAATCAAGTAAATTGTTGTTTAATCAGGTTAAAAGATAACTGATTCAATGAGTCACATACATGGTGTATGTGTACGTACATACACGTAAATATATGAACCATTTACTGTCAGTTGTACTTTTAATATCAGCTACCTTAAAGGATCAGTCTGTCTGGTTAATGAGCAGAGAAAGATCCTCACTGGCCGATTCTGAAGAGTTTTCTGCATGAATGAATCTACGTGGAAAGAAACGGCCTGAGGATCAAAACAAAAATCCCAGACACAGCTGACTTTAAATCAGTTGAATGATGTGTGGTCACATTAGTAGTTTCTTTATGATTTTTATGTGTTTATGTTGTGAAAATGAGCCTTCAGGTAATTTGATGAATATTCATGTTGTAGCTGTATCCTGTTCTGCCACAAGGGGGCGTGGCCTCCTCAGTGATCACGTGTTAGTGTTTTCATCGTTGTGTTGAATAAAGGAAGTTGAACCTTCATGTTGTCGATTTAATATCGTTTAAGAGTGAATGTTGCCGACCTCGACTCATTTTGATTATAGTTATTAAGCTAATTATTAATCAGAGTTACAGCTTAGTGTCTTTTTATGAGACTGATCTGGTGAATTGGCTCTTTTGCCTTCTTTAACTGTGCTGCTCTGAGCTGATGATGTTATTCATCATCAATAATTATCCCTGATAATCATTCATCATCATTGATAGCCACATTTAACCCCAAACTCCTTATTAATGTTGCATGAAGCACAACAACTTCTACCACAATTATGTTATTAGAAATAATAAAATGGTATTTGAAATGATCGTGAAACATTTGTTCAACCAAGAAACTCTTGTTTTCTTTCTGTTAACTGATGATGATGATGATGATGATGATGATGATGATGATGATGATGATGACTGTGTAATATGGTGACGTTCTGCTGTGTTCTGAGATGTTGTCATGCTGTGACGAGCGTTACAACCCCGTCAGTGGAAGGCGTCTCTGCTGCGCAGGCGCTCCGTACAGTGCTGGGAGGAATAACTCATCAGATTGATGCTCAGCTTCTTATTTAGTTACCTGTATGATAACTCCAGGTTATGGGAACCAGTTTCAGGAAAACTCGGCCCATTAAGAGATTACATGCTTAATGATAGAAAGAGAATCAGTGAAGAGGTCAGCTGCTGATATTCTGCTGTACGACGGTCCTGCAGATCTAGTGCAGAGGACGGATCTTCATCCTGATGCTCTTCAGGGAGTAGTCGTAGCGCTTCCAGTGGTACCAGTCCACTCCAACAGCAGAGAGAGTTTTATCAGCCCCCCAGCGATAAACCCCGTTGGGGTTGGCGTTGTGACAAGTCCCGTACCAGAACGCTCCCAGGTGTCTTCTGGCACAGTTCCCACTCCAGGCATCATGGTCTTTGTCGAAGGTGGAGAACTTTCGTCCGTTGTGGTGATTGAGGGAGTCTCCTAGAGAAACACAGACCAGAACCACAGTGATGGTACATTTATAGAAACTTTAAACATCACTGTAACTTTTAAAAACTACGTGGATTCATGAGAGGACAGAAGGAACCGTTGTGGTCCGGACAGCTGAAGTCCTGCTCATCAGCAGGCCGACCTTTGATGACTCTTCTGTCTAAATAAAACTAGGGACAAAAAATGGCTCATTTTTCAATTCATCACAAACTAAATAACGTCTTGAGATTGTTGAGAGTGATCGCGATACGCAGGCTGAACAAAGTCACAGTGTGAGCGAGTGCAACACCCAGATCACAAGTAATAACATACTGTTTATTATGACAGGAAAAGATTGAGTCTGTCCCAATACGAAGTACAGTAAAGTTCCTTTTTATTCCAGAACTTCATTCAAAAAGGGAAACTTTGATATATTGTAGTTTGAAGTTTACAGCCAGAATATCACAGAACATTTCTGCCGTTTGGAGACGCCGGTTTCCTTTTCCTGCAGGACAGAACTACTAGCAGCTGGTGAGCCGACTGTGGTGTTACTGCGCTTATAGATATATGAAAGTTTCAATTTCTGAATTAAGTTAATTTTTCCATGATATTCTAATTTACTGAGATGCACCTGTATGTGAAATGTAGTGTGATTCCGTCAGGCTGAGAGAGTCCAGGCATCACGTCTGACCTCAGACTCAGCTCATGACGCTGTACTGCTTAATGAAGGTCAGACAGAGGCGCCAGTGTCAAACTGTTTCATAGCCACTGAAGTTCATTTTAAACATTTTGATCGGTTGCTGGTTGTTGGGACGCCATCAGTGCAGGCTGACGTGGCACTGCTGATCTCTGAGAAGCTCTCCAGAGAACCAGACCAATTAAAGTGTCGTCGTGACAAAACAAGCTTCGTTATCTCCAGATTACACAACAATTAACTCTTGAGATTACTGCATTAAAAGTCATATCAGTGCATTTAATGGCCGTCTCTTGTTCAGTGGCTGGTCCTGTAGTCTGACAGCTGAGCCTCGGTGGCGTCCTGTACCGAGGTCCTGGCTGCACATCGTGTCATGTATATGTAATCTCATCTGAGCTTCGTGGTCGACTCTCTAACATCAACGACGTCTCGTGCTCCTTAAAGAATGATTCACAGCCCGCCGTCCACTCACTGACCTGCCCCTCCGTTGATGAATCCAGACACCTTCAGTAAATATCCGTCACATTCTGCTCCGACAGAGAACGAAGTGTGACGAGCAAACACTGATTTCCCCTCAAAGTCCTCCATCTGGACCAGGAGCTCAACTTTACGGCCTTTAGTCAGGTGGTGGATGTTGTCCAGACCTACACACACACACACACACACACACACACACACACACACACACACACACACACACACACACACACACACACAGTATATCAGTCCATAAACAAACTGAGTACAGTTACAGGAAGAACCGACTGATCTTCATGAGGTCACATAATGGTTAGTTTGGTTCCGTCTCTCACCGAGCCAGTACTCTCCAGCAGCGCTCCCAAAGCCCTTCTTGTATTGATCCCAGGGCCTGTAGAAGTTCAGCGAGCCGTCCATCCTCCTCTGGAACACCTGGAGGGACCAACACACGACACACCTGACAGCTCAGTTCCACAGTTTTACTGGTGTGTGATTTATCGTGATGGAGCCTCATGTTGAAAACCACTCGGCTCTGACTGGATGAAGTTCAGTTCAGTACTCACCGTCCAGCCTCCCTTCAGTGAGTCCATGTCACAGTACACCTACACACACACACACACACACACACACACACACACACACACACACACACACACACACACACACACACACACAGTCAGTCGTTAGTGAAGCCACAGCTGTCTGAACTGTATACATGAGGCTGTGTGAGCCACGACGGGCTGATGTCTGATGATTACTGACTGAAGGGACGAGATTAGGATCAAACTCTACAGGAAGTATCAGGTCAAACATTTGATGATCCTCTGATCTGACTCAGTGTCCATCTCAAAAGGAAAACACCTGCTGCTTTACATAAATGCCACCCTGCGACCCCGAGAGGAGGAGGTGTACCTGGACAGCAGACCTGGGTCCATCAGGATAGATGGTGAACACTCCACTGCGTTGGCTCTTGTCCTGGTGGATCACACTGCAGTCCCTCGGATGCTTTTTAGTGCCGCTGGTGAGCGCTGGAGCCAGGAGGAGGACGACGACTGAGAGCAGCTGGACACGGGACAGGTTGTCATTTGGACCGAGGTTTGAATCACACACACTGATTGAGCAGTTTGGCTTCTAGTTTCAGGGCGCTGTGGTCAAAGTCAGATATCACAAGCTGACAGAACTTTGACATCTGTCAGACATCCGTTCAGACTCACCTTCATCCTCAGTTTCTGCTCA
Source organism: Diplodus sargus (assembly GCA_903131615.1). Classification (NCBI taxonomy): domain Eukaryota; kingdom Metazoa; phylum Chordata; class Actinopteri; order Spariformes; family Sparidae; genus Diplodus; species Diplodus sargus. The sequence continues at coordinate 27,267 of CAEMYA010000446.1, forward strand.
AAGTAATACCGGCTGATGAGGATCTGTCTGAGGCTCTGAAGACACAAGAAGAATTAAATCAGAGAACAGATACGAGACTGCAGAGAAGCTTCGTCTGCGTCACTTCCTGTGAAGATGCACCACGCTCAGGACAACAGGGAGTGACGGGCATCAGCAGTCGGTGCGGCTGGAGGAACGTTCACCATCGTTATCACAGCCTGTGTAAATATTACTGCTACGTGACCAAACGCTTACAACCTTCAGCTCAACTTTTTTGCTAATTCTGTGATTTTGGGTAGAAGGAAGAATCCCAAAAAGACAAACGTGAATCTGTCTCCTGGTCGGATGCTCACCTGTGTGAACTCACCTGCAGGTTGAACTGAAGAGGCTTCACCTTCAGAGGAAACAGAGACAAACTGCTGCTTCAGTCTGTCGCAGCCTCACGACTTCACGTCTTATATCTGCAGAAGGCACCGTGGCGTGACAACAGGCGGATCTTTACACATTACACATTCAATAAATACACAATAACAAGGAACTCTGCAGAGAACAAATATTCTAATGTCAACAGAGCCAGGTAGTTGTGAGGCTTTTTGTCTTTTGTGCTTTAATAAGATCGTGACGAGATTATGACGGGAAAGAGAGAAAGTGAAATATTAGTGACAACTGTTCCCGACCAAATATTCTATAAAATACATGGAAAGAAAAGTTAAGTGATGGAACAAATTAGATTTTTATTAAAGTTTCAGTCATCACATTCGACCAAAGATTAACATCACTTTTACACCACAATTAGCATGTACATGCAGGTTTTTGAAACACAGGTAAACCGTCAATAAACAAGTCAAGCCAAAGTTTATTATCCCACGGGGGGAAATTAAGTTGCAGCCAGGTATGAATACACAACCAACGACACAACACATAAGACAATAAACAGCAATGGAGTCAGCATTACAACACAGACAGTACATGAACTAAAATACAGTGCAAGATCACTGCATGGGAGAAGCCAAGAAGCAGAAGTGCAATAGTGACGCCACTGACATATTAATGTCAATACATACAAAGGAGAGTTTGATTCTTCTCACATTGCCGACGGATGAGTTTGCATTTGTGTTTTGCGTTTAATGTCCGAGGGAACGGTTCAGGTGTTGGACTGACAGGTAAACACTAAGAACATGATACGTGTAATGAAACGGACACTTTGTGTCCTCCTCATGTCAATATTTGATGTTCTGCCTGGAGTCAAGCAGCCGTCGTTCAGCAGGATGCTGCCCGTTCTGTTATCAGATTCCACGGGAGAGTTAAGTTCCATCGTCACCAGGAACTGAATCCGTGTTCCCGCCGTGCTGTTAAATAACAATAATAAGTTTAACTTCCAGCTCAATGTTGCTGTTCATGCAAACGTTGAACCAGAAACTAAACCGGACGTTGGCCGGCTCGGTCAGTGGAGGAAGTCTCGAGTGCACATGATCTAATTTCAGCTGTATGATGGTCCTGGAGATCTACAGGACGGATCTTCATGCTGATGCTCTTCAGGGAGAAGTCATGACTCTTCCAGTTGTGCCACTCCACTCCAACAGCACAGAGAGTTCCATCCGCCCCCCAACGATAAACCCTGTTTGGCACTCTGGCAGTCATAGTCTCCTGAAGAGGATAATGTTCAGTGTGAAATCATCTCCTGAATATCAGAACAATACAAAACACGTCCTTCTATCAGTGGCTCACCTGCCCCTCCATCAGTGAATCCTGACACATGCAGTCTGTACTGAAACACCTGGAGGGACGAACTCACGACACACCTGACAGCTCAGGGTTCACAGAGTTTTACTGGTGTGTGATTTATTGTGAAGGTCCAACAGGAAGTGTTCATTCTGAAAGTGTAAGTTGCACATTAAACTTACATTAGTGTCTCTGTCAGGTGAGGTGAGTCTTTGTGAAGCATCATTCAACTAACATCAAAGTAGCCGTGAAGCAAAGCAAACTACCAATAACTGACCTGAGATCAGAATAAAACAGTGAACAGACACATGGATTGAACACATGTGCGTCACATCAACCAGAGTAAAATGCGCTGCGCTGCGCTGCGCTGCGCTGCGCTGCCGCTGTCCAGTTCAACGTTACAAGTCTTTGAAGAAAAGGTGCTGCTGGCTCCTTGGCTGATGGGCAGAGCAGGAGAATTTTGGGATTCCAGAGTTGAACAATGTGTTCTTGCTGTGCAAGGTCTGATGAAAGATGGTGGACGGAGGAAACTGGTCGCTCCTTTTGCAGGATAGCTCGTGCTAACCTACTGGGTGTTCCTTGGATAGTGTAGACAGCTGAGTGACCTGGAATAATAGCAGGACGTTGCGTCGCTGCAGTGAGGAGAAGTTCTTTGAGCCTGCTGCAAATGTAGCTCACAGCTCTCAGCAGCTCTTAGACCAGAAGACTCCAGGAGAAGAGATGTTGAGTGCAGGCAGCCCCGTGATTCTCCCTGGTCATTTTGTCTCCATACAGTAGCAGGTCAAGCTTGTACAGAGGTGAAAGTCTGGTAGCGATAGCGACGGTTGCTCTACGATCTCTCACGATCTCTGCAACGTAGATACTCAGAGTTACTGTAGATATTTCTACGGAACACGTCTGACGAACCGAGCCAAGGCTAAGCTACCTGTTGGAAGTAAACCTCGTAAGGAGGCCTTCGATATATCTGTTTACAGACGAAGTGTGTCCGATCTATTTTACCTGTTAGTCCTCTGCTGCAGGGGAGAGACTCTGCACCACCACCTGCTGTGTTGTTAACAGATAACGTGATGGAAGCATCTCCTCCTGAAGCTGTAAGATATCATCTGGACACTTGGGACGACTGGGAGGATGATCATGGCAGCGCTCTGTGCAGACAGACGTGATGTCATGTTGCTCCTCCATGATCACGCTTCATAAACTATCTCAACGCAAGTCAGAGTCCATTTTGAAATCCACAGTGACCGACTTCATCTGTGGATCCAAACCATGTTCAGTGGTGGTGAGGATTAAGTCATGTGACTAGGATGTCGTCTGTTTGTAGCCAACATTAGCTTTTTACTGCTACAGATTTAATTCATGCTTCAAACCTCAGAGTGGAGTTCATCTGTGAAGTTACCTGGATGAACAGAACCATGAAGCCAAATTATGTTCTGTAATAACTCCACAGAGGAAGCTCAGTGATGCTAACAGTTACAGTAATTACCATATTTAATGGTAATATTAGTGATGGTGAGATGAAGCTTCATGAAGCATTGAAGCTTTCCATCCACTTGGTTCACTCATGGGCCGAAGCTTCATGGAGCTTTATTTGCTCTGCTGTGCCATCAAGTGGACAATAAATGTAGAACAGAGTGATTATAATGACACCATGGCTTTGGTGCGTGAAGCTTTGAACTGAATTGTGCTTCAATGATAATGCCAATTAACAAATAATATATTCATAGTGTCTGTTTTTCTGATAGAATGATGGCAGGGACAGAGGAGAAAGCTGGAACAACTTGGGGAGAAGGTTGAGATGTGAATGTGCTTGTGTTATTGGGGACAAAATGTAACACATACGTTATTCATTTTTATTGAAAAACAGCAACTTGTCCTCTGTGCTGGGCTTCAGGCGGTTTGTTTTCTTTGACAGGATTTCACCTGCTTTGGAAAATACCGTTTCACAGGGCACAGAAACGCAACAGCGAGTTTGTACAATTTCGGATAAACTTGTTTCTGTCGTTCCCAGTATTCAAGAGGGCTCTCCAGTCTTCTGATGTTTGGTTCACCCAGCTACGTTTGGACCTCTACTGTTGCATCAGCTGTGACGTTTGGCTGAGAAGCTTCTTATGTCTGCGGTTGTGAGGAGCAGGAGGAGGAGTTTCGGATCACAGCTGCACAGTCGACAGTGAGTCTTTTTTCTGCTTCTGCAGCTTTGTTGGGGCTGAAGAAGCCGATCTTCTTAAATCTCGGGTCGAGCAGTGTCGTCAGTGACATCATGCTCATTGACTGCAGTGTGAACAGCTTGTCTTTTAATTGCCTCCTCAGACTCTCAGCCACTGCTGTGCCCTCAGGAGTTTGGACAATTCCCACGTCCTCCTCCTGCAGTGCCTGGTGTAGCATTGATAACAGGGGAATGACTTTTGATCCCGACACTCTTTCCTCTGACCGCTCCACTGTGGCATCGTTGAAGGGAGACAGCACTTTCAGAGATTCTGCGATGATGTCATACTGTTCTGTTGTCGGTGGGACGATGTCCGTTGGTAGACCTGCAGAGCTGCTCCCACAGGTTCCCTTAGCTCGTAAACACGCTGGAGCATATGGTCGGTGCTGTTCCAGCGTGTTTCCACCTCTAGAATTAGCTTAAAGGACAGCCGGCCCATTTGCTCCTGAACCTGTGTCAGCCTCTCCATCCAAAAGTGATTAATTCAACTGTCACTACCGCGGCAGCAACGTAAACAAAACAGATTAATTTAGAATATTGCAATGAAACAAAGGAACTCACCTTTGCAGTGGAGCTGCTCTTGAAATAGCCAACCATCTTTCTGGCTCTTGCCCTGATGTCAGACAGCACAGTGTTAGTTAACATATGTGCCACACAAATTGTGTGATGCAAACGCAGCTCCTTGGCACAAGCACCCATATTTGCTGCACCATCAGTCACGAGGCGAGTGACTGTCTGGGTGATTCCCCACTCTGACAACAGTGCTGCTTTCACCAGGACATATTCTGGGCAGTATGGGTCTCAGGGAAATGCAGCCCCCCTAAAACAACAGACTGTAATGAGGCGCTTGCATCTACAAAACGGCATGTCACAGCCAGACAGGCGTCGGTGTTTATTGAGGTCCACATGTCTGAAGTCAGGCTGACTGCAGATGCCTGGAACACCAGGACTTTGGCTTTGTCCTTGGATTCCTTGTATCTGTCCTCCTCCATAGCTTTCAAAGCCTAAAGAAAAGAGGAGAACATTCTTGGAATGGCAAATATTAGGAAATGTGCTCATACACACACACACCTGCCTGGTGGGGAGAACATAGTTCAAAGCTGTCACAAGCTTTCTGAACCCTTTGTCCTCCAATAGTGAAGAGCTGAGAATCCTCAATAACCACGCTGACCTCATCCATCACTCCTGATGACAAACACTGCAGTATTCAGTTACAGATGTCACTAATTAGTCACATTTGAAATATACATTAATGTTGTAATTGTATGTTTGTGTGCTGGCTCACCTGAGCTTGGTCTCCTTATTCTCATGCAAGGCCCTGTAACGCCTCAGCATAGATGAGGTGTTGTTGTTGTAACCAAGTTCTTTGGCACATGCTTTGGATCTGCTGTGCTGCCACATTTATACTACGCTACTAATTACTATGTGCATACCTTATAATGGGAGATCAGCTCAAAGTGTTCCCACACAGGGAAAATCTTCTCTTTCTCGCAGGTTCCATCGTAAAGTCAAATGACACTTGAATAGATTACGGGGGACCTCCATTGTGTTTCGTTGCCCCTTTTATTTAGAATCGCACGCCAAAACCACGAAACAGTTCCTGAGTCAGTCACGTGGTACGGCCGGCTCGCACGGCTTCGAACGTCACCACATACGTCATCGACACGAGCCTCGATACGCGCTTCACGAACATCTTCCTGGACTACTCGACACAGAAGACACATCACTAGGTAATATAGATGGAAATCACAACAGTCCTGTATGTGATTCTACAGTAAACTGCTCACGATGTGAATAACATTATAAAACTTTAAGAACAGTCGTTATAGCAAATGTCTGCATTTAACGTAAATCTACAGTAATATTACAGCAATATATTGTGTTTTCACCTGAACCCAAACATATTGTTAGCATGTTGCTAGCCTGTTAGCATGTCTGGTTACATTACATACATTGACATTACATCAAGACAGCAGCTTCTGTTCTATGAACTTTCAAGACGATCGTGCTGGAAGAAGAGCTCGATCTCATGACCAGCAGGAAACATCTGTGGAGGAGTGAGACTGTTTATGAACTGCTGAATGGAAAACTTAACAGCTTGCTGACAGTCTGAATTAATTTATTGTGGCATTATTACCTATGTTATCAGCGATCTATGATCTGAGTGGAGCTCAGGTGTGCGACCTTTGGAGCGAGAGAGGAGAGAACCTGTTTATCAGCTCGATAACAGCTGAGCTGCTCAGAGCTGCTCGACAGACTTCAGATCCACACAAACACACTTTCTCTCCGTGGTTTCACGCTGAAGGTGAGTACGACTCTCGTCTCAATGCGTTCCTCGTCCGACCGGCTGTGTTTCCTCTGCGGAGTCCAGGATGATTCAGTGGAAACAGCCTCAGATATGAGACCGTTTGGTTTGACAAAGAGTTTGCTGATTATTTTATGCTCTGTGTTGCTTTGCTAGCATCTTTATTCCCTCGTAGCTGCGTCTCTCACTAACTTCCGCCTGTGAGCAGCAGCTGAATTAGTGCCGTTATTAATCAGGTAACAACAATCTTCTACCCAGAAGTTACTGTCACCTCTGACTGGCCCCCCCTCCATAGCAACAGCAGCTGAGACTCATGGGTATCGTAGTATTTAGATTCTACGATGTTATTAACAAAGACTGAAACATTGAATGAAACATTAACTTTATGAGATGGGTTTTGACTTTTCATCTCATAATTCAGATTTTGTTGAACCTTTATTTTTCCTTCATCTGGCGGTAATGTGCCTCCATAATAATCACAGTTTTGCCTTAAACAGTTTTTAACACATTTTGACTGCATATCTTCCCAGGCAGGATTATTTCCTCGACACTTGAATAGAAAAGTGTTTAGCCGTCCAATGAGCAGAGGCAAAACTCAAAGCTAGTTTAATAAACGTGTAAAACTGGGACCGAACGAACATCTCAGCTCAGCTCTCTTAATGCCGTTACCTTGACATTCTGATTGTTATTCTGTTATCTGAAGGAAACGATCGCTGTGAGATAATCATCCTGTTATCGACACAAAGCTAAAGCTTCTTATGACCGTGAGCAGCGCCAGTCTGCAGAGGTGACGTCTGGACCGACTCATTTCAGCTGGAGGGCCTTTATTGATTAACGCATCAGATCGGATCAGTTTTATAGAGTACACGTGACAATTCAGATCAAACTAAACTGTAAAACACTAAAAACATGTGGCGTCACAGTCAGCAGGAATCTGCAGGCTGTCAGACTGTTTAAGTTGTTCTGTGTGTGTGTGTGTGTGTGTGTGTGTGTGTGTGTGTGTGTGTGTGTGTGTGTGTGTGTGTGTGTGTGTGTGCGTGTGTGTGTGTGTGTGTGTGTTGTTTGATTGATTGATTGGCCCCTCCTGTGACAGACAGACAGACAGGATGGGGCGCTGGAAGTCGGTGTGTTGTGGTTGTTCTGCTCTGGTGGTCACGCTGGCCGTCCTGTTCGTCATCATGACGGGCGTGTGTGTGATACTGGTGGCCATGATGTTTACCTGGAAAACAGACACAAGTGAGAACACACACACACACACACACACACACACACACACACACACACACAGTGTGAGCATAACTAACAGCTCGCTCAGCTAACGCTTCAGTCTCTCACTCTGTTAGCTGTTGATGTATTTACACTGTGGATGATCTTTGGATGTGGATGAACAGCTCTCGTCTCTGTGCTCCTGTCTGTCTGCTGGAAGACGACAGTGAGCGGCTGTTTTCAAATATCATTTAATTGATTTCTGTCTTCAGTCGGAACCAGTGGAAGTCTGACAGCACTGTGACAGGACGAACATGTTGACAATAAAATCCTTCTTTGTCGTTAGAGCATCACGTGTGTAACTCCTCACACACAACACAACCTGCTGCCTCTAGAGTCGAGCTGAAACGTTAAAGAGCTGCGGTTCAGTCCTTTAAAACTCACAGCTGTCCGTCTGTGTTGTCCAGAATCTCAAGAATCTCAAGACCCCCCGTACCTGATCGGAGTGGGCCGAGCCGACTGCACCGGGCCTCCAGCTGAGATCCCTCTGGTCAGTATGCTGCTGCTGCCTGCACCTGTCCAGCGTCTGTGGGTACAATCACACATGTAATACACGCAGCAGGATTCAAACACAGACAGCCTGCCGTGGTCAGTGAGCATTGAGTCAGTAAATCAGAGGACGTCTGGCTGTCCACGCTGAGGCAGAAGGATTCTAACACGTCTCCCAGTCAGGGAAAGTGTTTCTGAAGCGGGCAGGTTCAGGTTCTAACATCGCACACCTGGACTCATATAACATATAATACAGTGTCAGAATATAAGAAACAACACACAGTGACACATTACACAACCACAACGAGGGACACACTATTAAAAGTGACACAATGAAACGAGACAAAACAATATGAAACTAAATGATATGAAAGGATACGAGATGATGATCACATGACCTCAAACAAAATGATACACAACAGAATTATCTGATACAACAAGAAACAACACCAACTCAAACTGAACTAAACTACATGACCCAGAATAATTATAACTAGATGAACACAACAGAACAACTTCAGCTGTTCACTGCGTTATTATCATATGATTAAAAACATGTTGTTAGTCAAACTCCTGGATGTGTGTTTCATCCCATGAATGAGTGTGTGGAGGCCAAAGTGTGGAAACGAGCTGAAACCGAACAGAACCGCAAACATCTGCGCTGCACTGATCACATGATCTCATCTTACCTGTGTTATCAACACGCTGTCAGTGTTTCGTTCCCTCACGTTATTGTCAGAACCGGAGCATCACAACATCTGTAGATACAACGTGAGCACATAATGACAGAACAACACATAAACAACATCAGGGAGGATCAGACTCACTCTGCAGGAAATCAAACTCCAAAGTCCGGACGGGTCCACCTGACGGGGCGTGGTGGACCTGATAATGTTTATGGTGTCTGCTGAGATATGAGTCTGTCAGTCTGCAGCCAGAGAACTGTCGGCCTGGAACGTCTCTGAACGACCTGCAGGAGGAAACACACAGTAATGTTTGTTATTAGCATGTAGATGCTAACAGCACAGAGCCTGTTCACACCTGAGTGAGGCTGATATCTGAGGATGAACTGTGAGCTCAGACAGGTGAAGCTCCTCTGTGGCGTTCAGTCACCAGGCAGGGGAAGTTCTTCCTCTGTTTGTTTGAGATGATGACACCAGGTGTGTGTGTATGTGTGTGTGTGTGTGTGTGTGTTCAGATGGGTTACGCAAGCACTCAGCAGACGGCTGCAGGTATACACACTCGTCTGTACAGCCGAGCCTTCATCATCGACGACGGGAGGCGGAGAGTCTTGTTCGTCACCGCCGATGTGGGAATGATCTCACAGAGGCTCCGACTGGAGGTACACACACACACACACACACACACACACACACACACACACACACACACACACACACACACACACAGGTGGTCAGTTCCTACATACAGCACCTTTAATGTATTGAACTCTAACGTGACGGATTATATTAAAGTTATAAAACAGAATTAGAACAAAATCTACATGAATTTAAAATATTCAACGTTTTAACCAAAGTATGAAGAACAGGAAGTTAAGTAAGTGTGTGTGTGTGTGTGTGTGTGTGTGTGCAGGTTCTGCAGGCGCTGCAGGAGAAGTACGGGGATCTGTACCGTCAGGACAACGTGGTTCTGAGCGGGACTCACACACACTGTGGACCGGCCGGATACTTCCAGTACACACTGTTCATGATCACCAGCAAAGGTTACATCAAGTCGTCCATCGAGCCGCTGGTCAACGGCATCGTCAAGGTGTGTGTGTGTGTGTGTGTGTGTGTGTGTGTGTGTGTGTGTGTGTGTGTGTGTGTGTGCTTCTCACAACATTGTATCTTCACATCGTGGACAAAACATTTTGGGAGATCCGGAGGGTACCAGTGTGAACGAGAACCGAGCTGAGCGTAGAGAACCGTGTGATCCGTGTTCTGATCTGTAAAGCTTTGTCTCCAGTGAATAGTCAGAGCCTGATGTAGCAGGTGCTCGTATTTATTTCAAACCCGCCCTGTTTCCAGAGCATAGACAGAGCCCACAGCAACATGAAGCCCGGCAGGATCTACAGGAGCAGAGGAGAGCTGGGCGGCAGCAGCCTGAACAGAAGTCCTCACTCGTACCTCAACAACCCCGAGGACGAGAGACACAGGTACACAGAGACATGCAGGACACACAGGTATCAATACACAGATCTGATTGGTGATAGTGATTGGTGCTGTTATTGATCCCTACAGGTACAAGCAGAACACAGATAAACAGGTGACGGTGCTGAAGTTCACCGATCTGGACGGAGACGGGATCGGAATGCTCAGGTTCAGACGCTCAGCACCCCTTCATGATCAATACTGACAGCAATAACAGTGATAATGATGATAATGTCTGAGTATTGATTTTCGATACCTGTCTCAACTGATAGAAACAGAGTGTTGATGTAGATTTGGAAGGACTTCATCTTTTTTTATAGAAAAACATTGATCAGGAATATAAAGTTCATGTTTTAAAGATGCAGCTGATGAAACATGAACAGTTTCATCTTTTAAACAAACCGGATCCTTCAGAACTTTAACAGCTCAGCATCCAATCAGAGATCAGCGCCATCAGGACGGTTTCTGATTGGTCAAAGTCCTGAATTCATGTCTGTGTTTACTTCAACACTGTTAGTCAGTCCATTGATCACTAAATGCTTCTGTAATCTTAAAGGAACAGTTCACCCAAAAACCAGAACCCCACCAGAATCTCCACCTGATGATATAAAGTCCTCTCCTCCTCCTGATGATATAAAGTCCTCCTCTCCTCCTCCCGATGATATAAAGTCCTCCTCTCCTCCTCCCGATGATATAAAGTCCTCCTCTCCTCCTCCTGATGATATAAAGTCCTCCTCTCCTCCTCCTGAGGATATAAAGTACTCCTCTCCTCCTCCTGATGATATAAAGTCCTCCTCTCCTCCTCCTGATGATATAAAGTCCTCCTCTCCTCCTCCTGATGATATAAAGGTGTTTGGGTGAACTGTTCCTTTAACTTCACGCTGTTCTGACTGTGTGTTTGGCTCCGCCCCTCCTGACAGCTGGTTCGCCGTCCACGCCGTCAGCATGAACTACACCAACCGCATGGTGAGCAGTGACAACATGGGCTACGCCTCCTACCTGATGGAGCAGGACAAGAACCCCGGAGAGCTACCTGGACAGGTGACAGCTGCCGTCTGACAGGAGGAGGGGCATGATGAGGTCACAGAGGTTTCACCTCTCAGGCTGGAGCGAGCCGACTGTCCAAACCTCTGATTGGTCACACATTTTTTAGAAGAAACAAAACACATTGGAGTCTCAGAGACAAAAGGAGCGTCCTGCTTCACCTCCTGCTTCATCGCCTGCTTCACCTCCTCCTTCACCGTCTGCTTCACCTCCTGCTTCACCTCCTGCTTCACCTCCTGCTTCACCGCCTGCTTCACCTCCTGCTTCGCCGCCTGCTTCACCGCCTGCTTCACCTCCTGCTTCACCGCCTGCTTCACCTCCTGCTTCGCCTCCTGCTTCACCTCCTGCTTCACCTCCTGCTTCATCGCCTGCTTCACCTCC
>CAEMYA010000446.1:41350-55682 GCA_903131615.1 Diplodus sargus
TGTGTGTGTGTGTCAGGAGCTCCAGTCAGACGGGGCGTTCAGGGACTTGGAGGTGGTGATCGCCGGCCTGAGTAACATCTACACTCACTACATCACCACCTACGAGGAGTACCAGGTACACAGTGAGCTGCAGTACCGCACAGCGCCACCAGGTGTGAATAATCCAGACTGCTGGTGAACGTTGTTACCTGTGTTCTTCAGGTGCAGCGCTATGAGGGAGCCTCCACCATCTACGGCCCGCACACGCTCAGTGCATACCTGCAAAAGTACCGCGGGCTGGCCAGAGCCATCGCACAGGTGAGACGTTTAATAATCAGCAGCACAGCTGATGGAGGAGGCCGGGTTCTGTAGAACAAGTCAGATGGACCCTGTTCTGATCAACATCTCTCGACGCCCACACTTCCTGGGGATATCATCATCTGTGATGTCCTTTCAAAATAAATGTCCACGATAAGTTTTCTTCAGTGTCAAAGTGATCTAGTGAAAGTTGTCTGAACATCCAGGAGTACACCGCTAACAGGAAGTGCTAACCGCTAACAGGAAGTGCTGACAGCTACTTCGGAGAGTATTAATGGAGACTATGTGACAAAATGTAAACAAATGATCCAAACATGGATGGTTCTGAAGCTCAGACTGTCTCATCATGGTTCTTATGTTACGTAACATTAACAGTCGTGTGTTCATGTTAACGTGTTTTCAGGACAGGGTGTCGGAGCTGCCCGTCGGCCCTCAGCCTCCCTTCTTTCAGGAAAAACTCTTCAGTCTGTTGGCTGCGGCGTCCATTGATGGAAAACCAAAGAACAGCAGCTTTGGAGACGTCCTGGACCAGGTTCTGCCCGTCTACAGACAGGTAGGGCGTCCCTCAGGGCTCTGTACTCAGCCCACGCTTGTTTCAGTCAGAAGACACTGCTGCGCTCCTGAACGACACTAACTCAGCGTTTTGATCTGGTTCTCAGGGTGATGTTGTCTCCGTCACGTTCGTAGCAGGAAACCCGAGACACTCCGGAGACATCGTAAGACCAGAACCTGCTCCTCAGCCTCTCTGTTGTCAATTGTCTGCCCTCCGTCCTCTCTGATCTCATCAATCTTCTCGTTTGTTGCAGAGAGATAAAACTTTTGTCACGGTGGAGATTTATGACAACAGAACAAACACCTGGGAGGTTGTCTACACTGATGCATCATGGGAGACCAGGTAGGACACTGTGTTCTCATGGACTTGACTATGTGAATGTATTCAGTCAGTGTCCCAGCAGGTGTGACCCTTCACACCTGCTGGGACACTGCAGGGTGTAATAATAGTGTAATGATAAAAATGAATAATTACGGCAGCAGTTGGTGTCAGAGTCCAACAACCAAACGAGCAGACAGTCTCAAAAAGATGTGTTCACTATTAAACTGTAAATATTTATCAGATATTAGGAATGAAAGGAAGAGTGAAGGAAATTAATCTGTGCTGTTGTTACAAATGATCACAGGCGACTGCTCCGTACGACATAATCAATGATAATATCTATAATCCATCAACCGTCAAGCTAGAACTGAGTCACCGTCAGCCATCATGGTTTCCTGACGAGGCCTCTCGCTGCAGGTTTCACTGGCTGAAGGGTTCGAACCGGCAGAGTAACTCCACGGTGGAGTGGCACATCCCGCTGGAGGCCCCCAGCGGCTCCTACAGGATCCGACACTTCGGACACTACAAGCAGCTGCAAAGCCTGAAACCCGTCATCACGCCCTATGAAGGCGTGTCCGACGTCTTCGAGGTCGCCGCCAGCTTCTACTATCAGTGACATCACGGCACCAGAAATACAAACATCATCGCCACACAGGAAGGACTCTCCAGGACTCTCCAGGACTCTCCAGGACAGTTCAATGACCTGAAACAAGCTCACACACTGACAAACACACCAAACTGTTAAAATGCCAAATTAATGAGTAGGTCCGGCCCACAGACAGAACTGAATCTCAGTCCAGATCCAGAACCCAGGTCTACGTCCAGCACCCACATCTGGACCAGAATTCGGTCCCGTATGTCAGCAGTATGGCTGGCCGTCACTGGGCCGGACCAACCTGTATTTAAATCGTTTAAAAATCGCTGCCTAACACTGAAGATCTAATGTGACGTCAGAACTTCATAAAAATGTGATTTAATTTGTTTTCTTTTGTAAATTAAACATCACATAGAAAAAAGTGTTTCTTCTGATTTCAAGCTTCAAAGTAAGTTTTTTATTTATGTATTTATGGTTTAAAAACTGGAGTGTGAGTGTCTTCATGCTCTGACACAGAACAGAACGACTTCAGTGACAACAGAGGAAACTGAAGAGTTAAAGCTGCCGAACCGCCTGCGTCCACCAGGGGGCAGCTGTGAGGCTGTGAGCACGACACGTTCACGTCCCCTCAGCCTATCTATAGATCTATAGACCTATAGATCTATAGGTCTATAGATCTATAGATCTATAGTCTATAGATTATAGGTCTATAGATCTATAGTCTATAGACCTATAGATCTATAGATTATAGGTCTATAGATCTAAAAATAAACTATAGACTATAGATCTATAGACCTATAGGTCTATAGATCTATAGTCTATAGATTATAGGTCTATAGATCTATAGTCTATAGATTATAGGTCTATAGATCTAAAAATAAACTATAGACTATAGACTATAGATCTGTAGTTTATAGGTCTATAGATCTATAGTTTATAGGTCTATAGGTTGGTTTTGAAGCGTGTCAAGTCACGATGGTCAGATGAAACCTCACAGGAACGCTCCGTCACCAAACGTCCATCTGTCTCGTCCATCACCTCAGTTTCTATCACGCTCCCTCTTCACCTCTTGTTCTTTAAACAGTAGCGCTGAGAGTGAGCGGCGCATCGACCCTCAGTCGCCTTCTCTGTGATCGGTCTGAAAATATACGACGGGTGTTTATTGAACTCTCCTTCTCATCTTCAGGTTAATGTGAACAGAATGAAAGTGACAGAACTCTTCATAGCAAAAATATTTATTTTAAACTTGTCTGTGTAGAAATCTGTAGAGCAAACCAGAAGTGCACAACAACAGGAACGTTATCAATCATCACAGCATGAATCCACGCAGAATAATGACTGACGGGTCAGAACATCAACACTGTCCACATAGAACCCACATGAGACTGAAGCTCTGAGGACTGACGGACACGCAGTCGATCCTCAGGTTGTCACAGGAAGTCTTTTATTTGACTCGCACGACCGTCTTCATGACACGAACGCTCGCCAGTTCTAACAGCTCGCCATCCTGCATGACGTGACGTCAGCAGCTGAAGGAGACTGTGTGACGTGACAGAAAGCTCCAGAACAGTTGAGATGAACCCCAGGAAATGATTTTACGGTCTTCTACTGTTCCAGTTTGTTTTCTCTGCTCATCAAACAGTTCACACAGCTGCTAACACTGACAGGACACTCATCTGAAACTGGTGTCATAAAGTTCAGAACTACAATTTTCATTCTTTCTTTCTCCTGTTTGTTTTTGCAGCGGCTCTCGCCGTCTTCTGAACATTTCATTTCATTTTAAAGAAAAAAACATGACTTCCTGGTTTGATCTGTTCAAAGCGTGATGATGTTCTGCTGCAAACGTACAAACTGACAACAATCAGCACAAAAACCTGCTGACGTCGTTCCTGAACGGCAGTCTGTCCTCCACCACATTAAAGTGCCTTCAGTTCACACACACACACACACACACACACACACACACACACACAAAGTGCCATAAAAAATGCTTTGGTCCATTAAATCAAGCTGGATGGAGGAAACACACGCTGACAGTTAGAAATGTCCTCGTCGCTGTAAATGCTGGTCTGAAGTTTCAGCGACGGTTCAGAAAAAAAGTCTCTTTTTAAAGTTTATAAAACTCTGCTGAGTATTTACAGTTTATATGCACCACATGTTTCACACTGATGACCTACCGTGCTAATGCTATGCTAATATGCTACATTAATGTAAGCGTTTCTTTGTAACTTCCAACATGCTAACAGAAACATTAGCATATCACTGGTGTGTTAGCATTTAATTCTAAGCACAGCTAAGTCATGTTGAGTTTGGCTAAGCTAACAATGGACATGAAACATTAGCATGTTAGTTAACGTTGCATAAGAGTGTTAACATAACATCTAACTTTAGCTTATTAGCATGTGAAGGTAGCATGTTAACATGAAAATGGAAACGCTGAGTCTGGTAACATGTTACCTTTACACTTTACACGATGCTAACAGGCTAAGACATAGCATATGAAATTGATAAAAACTGATAAAACTGATAAAATTCTAGCATTTACTTAAGTTAGCATAACATTAGCACTGTGACTTTAGCATTAGCAAGGCCAGGCTAGGATTCCCCCCTTTTTCAAGTCTTTATGCTAAGCTAACCAGCTGGCTATAGCTTCACATACTTAGCATACAGAAATTAGAGCAGTGTAACTAATTCTCAAATACGCCTTTTTCAGGAAATTAGCTCCGGTTCACGATCCGGTTCCACTGAGAAAGTTTTGAGTGGAATGTTTTAATGAAGGATGCGTCATTAGAACAGAACAGAACACGAACAAACAGGCGCGGACCAACACTTAAAGATGAGCGTCTCCATCTTCTCTTTTTAACCTGTTGATTAGGACGCGCCCGCTGCTGATGTTTGGACTACAGGTCAAGGAAAACCTGCACTTCCTGGGTTCCAGGTGGGAATCAGCAACTCAGGGTCCTGACCCGTTTATTTTGGGTCGAAATGCTCGGAATGGTTCAAATGTTCAACCCGTTGCTGTCTGATTGCTAGTGAAGTGTGTCTGGTGGTTCTCTGGTTCTGGGAGCTTCTGTTGCCTCTCACATGGTCTTGGTGACTTCCTGTTTGCTGAGGAGGACTTCGAGGAGGCGGAGTTTAGCTTTGAGCTGTTTGTACTCCTGGTACTCGTCCTTCATCGGAGTACGATCTTCTTTTTGGCAGATTCTGTCGGTAAAAACAAGAGTTCATCTTAGAGACGAGCTGATTCTTACAGGCTGATCACTGACAAATACAACAGAACAACGGGCCCAGGACCGATCCCTGTGGAGCCCCTTAAAGAGGTTTGGACCTTTCTGACATGTGAAACCGGATCAAATCAAATATTCTGTGTGACCAAAGAATTTAATCACCGTCCAGTCTGACGGTGAAACTCGTCCTCAAACTCTCTCAGGACTTTACGCCTCGTCTTCTTCTCTGACCGCGTCTCCCTCAGACACTGCAGGAGCTGAGACCTGCAGGAGGAGGAGCAGGAGGAGGAGCAGGAGGAGGAGCAGGAGGAGGAGGAGGAGGAGGAGGAGGAGCAGGAGGAGCAGGAGGAGGAGGAGGAGCAGGAGGAGGAGCAGGAGGAGGAGCAGGAGGAGGAGGGGGATTAAACATTCAGTGATACACAACAGAACTCTACACACACACACACACACACACACACACACATACACATGAACAGGGCCAACAGGGCTCTATAGGGCTCCACTGCTCAGAGGGGACGTCTGTTTCTGGTCTGTTAACATTATATTACTTTAAATGTGTTCCTTTAATGTTTTTAAAGAAACAACAAAGAGGGGACTTTCATATCCTGCATTGGAGCTGTCTGCACCCATTGTGCGCACACACACACACGCACGCACGCACGCACGCACACACACGCACACGCACACGCACACACACACCTGGAGGCCTCGTGCAGGTTGGCCGTGGTCAGAGCCGGTTGTTGATGGACGGCTTTCACCTCGTCTATTGGGGACACGAAGGCGGGGTCGCTGTCCCGGTCGCTGTCCTCCTCGCCGGCAGCTGCCCGGGTCGCTCTGCGAGGAGGCGGGACGGGAAGCTCTACAACCGTCGTGGAGCCCATCGAGTCTTCATCAGAACCGTCCTCTTCCTCCTGACAGACAGAACAGTGAAGAAGAGTCGGTGAGGAGCTGGGTGAAGGTCCAGTTCTGGTCTGAATGTCACACTGAGTGTCTCACTATGGTGCTGATGGTCGGGCTGGCACACAGCAGACGTTTGATCATCTGGTATCTGTCGTACAGCGGCTTCACCAGGCCACGGTCCTGTTTGGACCCCTGACAGACGACAAACGACAAGAGGTTAACAAACAGCGTGAAGTCATTCAATGGCGCAGTTTTATCTGACGTAAGGAGACAACCAACAGTCTTTAAACTGGACTACGTGTCTTTCATTTTAGTTTAAATCCAACATGTTGAAGTTCCTGAACGACCTCCTGGACAGACTTTTGTTGCAAAGTTTCTTAAAAAGGTAAATATCGGGAGGAAAACACAATTTCCTCTTCAGATGAATTCATTTTAATGTGTGTTTGATCCTCTGCTGCTCTTCATGCCGCCGACTCACCGGTCGGCCGTGAAGACTCTCAAAGTACAGCAGACATTTCTGCAGGGTGATCTTCTCCAGCACCATCTGAGCCTGAGTCATGTCCTGCACACACAAGAGAACTCTGTTAGTAGAAGCCCGGTTAAATAAATAGACGAGTGGGAATAAAACGTAGGATAAAATGAACAGAGTCTGGTGGAGGCGGCCAGCTGGAGACCTTCATGTTGTCCGGCAGGCCCAGAGCTTGTCTCTTCTCTCTCAGCCGTCTGAACAGAGACTCCACTGTTTCCTCCAGGGTGGGTTTGTGCTCCGACGCCCCCTGCTGGCCGGAGATGTACCTGCAGGGCACATTAATACTGACTGATGAATCCACTCGGTACTCTGATTACACTCAGGAGTACTGATGTGTTTGTTACCTGCAGCTGTTTCCTGCTGCGTCCTCCTCCTTCGACTCAAACACAGACTGTCTGAGTCTCAGCTCTGCAGAGGACACACGGACAGAGATGTAACTGAGTACTAGTTACTTTACAAAATTATATATTTAAACACAAAACATCAGCAGAGTTTATAAAGTATTCTGTTATAAGTTGAACTACAGTATTTGGATGAAGTCTTTTTCTTGGTTGCAGCTTCACAAACATGACAGTTTATAGCAGAGACAAGTTACTGCACTGTGTATTTCTACTTACTCAATACTGTCACAGTGCAGTATTTGTACTCTTACTTCAGTAAAGTACTTTTACTCCTCCACCACTGCACTCTTGAGTTTCAACCCTCTATATCGAGGATTTCTTTGGATCTTAATAAATGTAAAGTCTTTGTTCCTCTGCTGCTTCAGAACACGTTTGATCTGCACGGACTGTCACATTTCCTGGAACAACGCTGAACTGATCTCTGCAGAACCACGAAGACGCCCGGTTGATGGTTTTACCTTTGAGCTGTTTGCGAGCCTTCGCCAGTTCACTCATCACTCGGATCATCTCCGGGTTGGAGTATTTATCGTTGTGGGACGGCTGAGCAACAGAAACACATCAGGAAGCTGTTAACATCATTTCTTCAAGGAAGAACTGGACTAAAGCTTTAGACTAAATGATTTTGGGTCCTGAACTTGATTGTGGACTGGGCTCCTGGTCCCTGCTGAGTTTACCTTGTAGTTCATCTCCTGCTCGAACTGGTCCTCAAACCTGCGAACCCTCTTCTTCAGGGTCTGAATCTGTCTGCTAAGGAATGTGATGGAGGAGGGACACTCGTCCTCCGAGCCCTCCAGCATGTCCCGACCCCGACACCTGGACCCCGACACAGACAGGTAGACAGACCGTTAGGAACACAAGGACTGCACTTATATAGGATAAAGTCAAGTCTCACATCCGGACCAACAGGTCGGTTTCTCCCGAGTTCTAACTAAAACAACACAGACTGGGAGACGGACCAGTTAGCAGACAGACAGGTGGACAGACAGGTGGACTCACAGTATGTACTGCTGGCTGCAGGGTGGTGACGGTGCAGTTTCGGGGTCCGAGTTGAACCTCAGGCTGTGGCTGAGGCTGGAGCAGCGGGGGGACGGCAGAGGGCTGGGACCTCCTGCCAGCAGCTGGAGGAGAGCTCCTCCTCCTCCTCCTCCTTCTCCCCCTCCTCCCCCCTCACCTCCAGGGCTGCTCCTCTGGGGGGAGTAGGGGGAGTGGTGGGGACTGGGGGGCAGCGCTCCATCGGGGGTCAGGGGCTGTTGGCCCGGGTGGATGGTGGTTAATGGCTGGTACCGGGGGGACTGAGGAGGTCTGGTCAGAACCGTCAGCAGCTCTGCAGACACAACAGGTGTGAAGACAGAAGACATATTTATAATCAGTGTACAACTGTAACATGATGCTGGTGACTCGCTGTAGTGAAGGCAGGACTTTATTACCCCAGATGGAAAGATAGGATTTTATTATTACATAAATGACTTCTGGAAACACCTCAAGGACCAGTAGAACCTCAATCACCCCCAAATCCACCCAAGACAATGACAACGTCCTCCAGGACCTCCAGGACCTCCAGAAGCTCCTCTAGAGCCTCCTCAGTTCCCACTAGACCCACTACCAAAGTGACCCCTAGAATCAACTGTGGGGCCACGAGAACCTCCACAAAGACCAACAGAACTACACAGAGAACCTCTTAAACCTCCTCAGTCGACCATCTACTCGACCATCCACTCAAAGCAATGGAACCACCACCCAGTGACCCCTAAAAACCTGAAGCACCAATAGAACCTCTTCAGTGACCACTAGAACCCCTTCAATAATCACTTCAACAAAATCACGAACATCATAAGTTCTACAGAATTTAAGTTCTACAGTTGCCACTAGAACCTTGTAATGGACCCGTAGAACCCCCTCAGTAGCCCCAAAATCCAACAACCTCTTCATCAACCAGTGGAACCACCTAAAGAATCTCGAGAAGCTCCTCCAGAGCCTCCTCTCTGACTGTTAGAACCACAACCAAAGTGGCCCCTGGAATCACCCTGAGGGCCAATAGAACCCCCTAAATGACCTCTAGAACCTCCTCAAGAACCCCAAAATCTACCCAAAGACCAGTACAACCTCCTCATCAAACACTACAACACCCTACACAACTTCTAAAACCAACAGAACCAACACTCCAATGAACAAATTCAAGAATGTCTAGAAGCTCCTCAGTGATCACAAGAACCTCTCAAAGGCCCGTTAAAACCGCTACCTCGACCCGCCGGTCCTGACAACAGCTGTTTCTAACCCCTTCTCCCACCTGATCATCAGTTTACCTGCTAATCTGCCGATTTCATCTCCAGTTTGCTGCCAGAAACACCTGAAACACACTCAATGATCCACGGGAGTCTTCTCATTAACAGCAGGTGAGGAACTTATCAGTTCTGTTATTGGATCAGCGAGAGTGTAGATTTAACAAGATACTGCTGCACGGCCACAGTTCTGGAGGACGTGAGTGCAGAAATGTGAAGCAGCTTGAGGAGTGTAACAGCGGGCAGGCGGCGTGCCTCACGTGCTGCAGAGGGTTTTCACTGAGCTATAAATAGCAGCACACTGCTGGTGGCGTGCTGTGCAGAATGAGCGGAGTCATCACAAAGACCGAAGCTACACACTGATGAACGCGGTACTGGACCGTTTGGACCACAGGCGGTTTCTTCACTGTGTCGCTCAGTGAGAGGAGGAACAACCAACACTGAAATCAGGGCTCAGTATCTGAACGGTGGTCTGATCGCTGCCTCTTCGATCTCTCTGTGAATGAATGAAAGTGAGGCCGACACTGTAAACTGCTAGATTACTACGAGCAGTACAACTGCTGCAGAAGTAATCTGTTACTGCTCTCATGTGAAGCATCTCAGCACTGCAAATAAACAATAACTGGGTCTTCTCAGGAAAAAGGAAAAAATACGTCAACGAAGATCAGCAATGAAATAAAGTGAGACAGAAAGTGAAGGTGTAGACAGGAAGACAGACAGGCAGACAGACAGGTAGGCAGGCAGGCTGGCTGACAGACAAACAGACAGACAGACAGGCAGGCAGGCAGACAGGCAGACAGGCAGACAGACAGGCAGGCAGGCAGGCAGACAGACAGACAGACAGGCAGACAGGCAGGCAGGCAGACAGACAGGCAGACAGACAGACAGACAGGCAGGCAGGCAGGCAGGCAGACAGACAGGCAGGCAGGCAGACAGACAGGTGCATGTACCTGGCGGGCTGTTTTCGTCCGCGGGGACACTGTGGCACAGAGCCAGCGTCTTCCCGTCCTTCCCTCCGAGCTCCACCGGGCCACAGGGGCTCTTCTGCTCCTTGCTGCCCAGGGCAGGGGGGCTCTCCTCTGGGGACGGACCCAGCGAGGGGCCCCCCTCCACCTCCAGCGCCTGGAGCTTCAGCAGGGAACTCTGCAGGCAGAAGCAGAACATGCCAGACACGCTGATCCAGAGATTAACCTGGTCCCAAGAGGAGGAGGAGGCTGTATGTAGACTTGTAACACAGACGACAGTCAGTTACTGGAAGATGAAGGACAGCGAGGTGCTGTAATGGATCAACGGTGCCAGATAATAGTCACATCCCAACCTCTGGAACACCACATGTGGAGGAGTGGTTCGTGAGGACGGATGCTGTCCAGGACGTAGTCCGTCCCTGCACTCACTGATGACTCAATTAACCTCGTCTCCATGAACTAGTCAGGTGTCCTCCAGTGAAACACGACAGGATGCCTCCTGCTTGTCCAGCCCTTCCAGGGATTAGTCAGTTTCGCTCCACATGCACGTGAACATTCCAGAAATACAAACGTTCCTCCCTCTTCCTGTGGCTGTTCTCTTTATCCCTCTCCACTCCAGCAGTTAGCCAGTCCCAGTGATGGTGGGGATGATGACCCCACAGCATGCCGTCCTTCACAGGAACAATGATTCACTAATTCTGTGCCAGTCCAGGAATTAGCCAGCTCCAGAGTGACTGAGCCCAGCAGTGACAGCAGCTGAAACGTTGTGAATGTTCGTCCTGTCGTCCTGCACGTTCACTGACGATGATGCTGGTGATGCTGATGATGCTGGTACCCTCCCTCCATCATCTCTCTCTCTCCTGTTAGCTCTCCACCTCTCTCGCCCTCCCTTGTTGGATTACTCATCCTCAGGCGGGTGGAGGAGGATGGAGTGGTGGAGGAGGATGGAGTGGTGGGGGAGGGGGAGGGGGAGGAGGAGGGGGTGTGTCCTCATCAGACTCTCTCCTGAGATGGGCGAGAGAGAGAGAGAGAGAGAGAGACATATGGAAGCATGAGGACGCCTCTCTCTTTATCATCGTGAGGTTTTTCCCGCATCGGTGGGGGATGGGCTAGCTGCTGACGTCACTGTGTGTGTGTGTGTGTGTGTGTGTGTGTGTGTGTGTGTTCTCATTCATAAAACGCGAGGAGGAGGAGGAGGAGGAGGAGGTGCAGCTACGTGCTTCTCCTCACACATCCACCAGCAGTTTTACCTGCTAACACTCAGTTTCCTGCAGTTATTTCACCTTTAAGCAGCTTTAAATCCTCCTGTGAGACAGATAAACAGGTGATTTCACCACGAGAGCATAAATCTGGTCATCAATCAGAATGTGCAGATTAAAGTCGGAACAGTCTGCGTGTAAAATAAGGTGAGTTTTCATCAAACAGGAGAAATCATTCCTGTTCTACACATTTCATCTGATCCAGGCTCATTAACATACAAACACACCTCCAGAGCACCAAATATGGTCAACACATCCTCTGAAAGTCTTAAAGGAACAGTCCTCTCAAACATTAACCTCAGAGTCACATTCATCTTGAAGGAAGACCGACAGAATCTGAGTCCGTTAGACTGGAGCTGGTTGATTGCAGATGAATTCTTGATTGTAGATATTGTAAATCTCTTACGTTTATTTACTGGGCTGAACACATTATGGTCTGCTGTTTGTGGAATCGCTCACCAGACTCCTTTTGGAAATCATATGAATTTACACAACATTGTTTCATAAATACTAATAAACGTCTTCTGAAACAACTTTTTGCTCCTGTTTTGGGTTTTTGGTGGAAGTTGGCATACAGATAATCGTTCATCAAGACACCAGAAGAACCTTCTTCTTCACGGCTGTCTGCAGGCAGCTGAACGCTGAGTTTAATCGACTGTATTGATCGACTGCAGACTGCGTGCAGGCAGAACTCCTCTGCATGGCATCGAGATTATACATTTTGTCAACAAGATTTTAATGTTAAATTGAAACACATTTGCAGTTCATATAATTATAAATATAAATAAAAGGCCTGTTAAATAAAGCTGATGGTCCACATACATCAGTATACTGACTGAGTCCGGAGCAGCAGCACTGTGAACACGGCGCTGACACGCTGACACCTGCCGGTCGGTTTGCAGAACTACATGTGAAAGTAAAGAACAAGTGGAGCGACTGAGACAAACAGACCTCGAGCAGAAACATGAGCTGTGGTGTGAACGAGGTCAAAAACTATGATTTAAACTATACATAATGCATTTTTGTTCATTCCTTCATGTTTATTCACCGACTGATCTGCATGAAACTCCCACAGTCCATCTCCTGGCACCCAGTCTCACAGAACCAGGTTCCAGGACCTGGACCTGGATCAGAGGAATACGTGTCACTGAGTCCAGTAACCCGCACACACACACACAACAGGCCTCAGTCCTGAGTGGAGACCTTGAATCAGACTGTGTGTTGGCTGATGTCGTCACAATATGCAAAATCACCAGTAAGTGATCGTGTTCTGGTTCTGGTTCTGGTCTGGACACACCTGATGAAATTGGGAATGATAGAGAAGATCGGCTTGGTCACTCACTCTCATTTTTACTTTATATTGTGTTTAAAATCTTCCCAACATTCATGCATCACCTGTATTTTTCTGAAAACAGCGCCCCCATCAGCACATCAGCTGGGTTCAGGTGGGCCGTGGTACTGCAGCATGGGGGTCCGACAGACTTCCTCTCTGAAAAACAGCAAAACTCATCAAATGATGATACATTTAGTAGAAGTTCAGGGTGAAGCTGATGGAGGGAACAATGTCCCGATCAGGAACAATCCTCCGTGTTATGGAAAGTGTTTTGTTGTGTCGTAGAAGTGTTTGTGATGATTGTCGTTCTTGCCAAGCTCGTTTCCCTTTCAGGTCTATTTGTTACAGACAATATAATGGAGTACTGACAGTGAATACATGGACAGAGCTAAAATAACACTTTCTGCTCTTTGGTGGAATATTTGTTGGCAGAAATAAAGAAGAAGCTCTGACAGACACAGAGAAGCTGAAGAGTCTTATTGTCTCTGAACGTTTGGTCGGTAATCACAGCCGTGTCTTTAGTTTTGTAGGTTTTTTGAAATGAGTTTTGCTCATACAGACACCAGCTGAGTGGGATTAACACATAGGGTTTTTGATATCCTTCAAAATAAAAGGCACAATGAGTTTCGTCACAGACTCCGATCAGCGTGCAGTGAGTTAAATAAGTTTATCTCACTGACGTGTTTAATGTCTGATAAAGTGTCAGAACGAAGCTGTGTGGTTAGCTAGCTCTGTTTAGCTTCCGGCTAACAGTTAGCTAGCTCCTCCATGTCAACTCAGGGATTTCACAGCAGTTTGAACTTTAGTAAATAACTTCCTGTAATTCACAGCGGGCCACAGAGACCACGGACCCAGAACTAGACAGGACCGAGACCGGGAACAGCGGTAAATGAGGGAAAACATCTTGTGGTATCCTTCAAAATAAAAGCCACATTAAAGGGTCTTTCAAGGCCTTCATCGCTCTGCTTGGTGCCAAGGGTTGTCAGTTCGAGTCCCGTCTGAGTATATCAGGTAAAAGCTACTGAACTTGGTGAAGCACTGAAGCATTTTCTTCTTGACTAGAATCCACAGGGGAGATTTTCCTTAAGACAAGTGTTCTGTTTGCAGAATATGATGTGATAGATGAAACTAGCTAACAATATAAAGCAGTTAACTTCAACCTCCACTCAACTCTGAATGAGCAGGTTTAGTCTTTACTCCTTTCAGTATGTTGTGGCCAGTAGCTTCACCTGCTAGCCTCTCATGGTGTGTTAGCACTACTTTTATTTCAGTATCTTAATATTTCTTCCAGCCGACTGAAACAAACCTGACCGGCTGTTGAATAACGAGACAGTTGATCTCAGTTTTGCAGATGGTTATGAAATTATGGGGCAACACCTACAGTTTTTTTTAAAATATAATTTAACCAAACTGAAATTTTTAATATTTATGTATGACATTACTGTCTTCTCCTGGCTCCTGACAGCAGTGAGCATCGAACTATATGAACAGAGAGACAGAGGAAGCTTTTTTTGTAGAGATTTTATTTTTTTCACAGATCAAACTGCTTTGGCAAACTTGTTTGTTTTGTTTCTAACAGTCATGCCCATAAAGCTTTTCTGAACAGAGAGGCAGAGCGAGTCAGAAAGTTCCTTCAGCTACCACAGCAGCCACTGTCATAATAATAATAATAA
>CAEMYA010000446.1:105254-116779 GCA_903131615.1 Diplodus sargus
TACAGACTGAACCTTTAATCTACAGACTGAACCTTTAATCTACAGACTGAACCTTTAACCTACAGACTGACCCTTTAAACCACAGACTGCACCTTTAATCTACAGACTGAACCTTTAAACTACAGACTGAACCTTTAATCCACCCCTGAAGCCTGAGTAAAGATCTGGGAACTGGACCGATGTGGTCTCTCCTGGTCTCACTGATCCACATCAGTCCGCCTCTCGCTGTTTTGTCTCTCAGAACGAACAGAATCATAAGCTGTGTAAAGAGTTCTGTGGACCTGACGGTGCTGTTGTGAGAGCTGATCACGGATCAGTTACTGATCAGCCACAGTGTAGTGTAGCATGTTAGCATGCTAACACATGCTAATTAGCACTGAACACGGTCGAACTGTCTGCTGCTGCCTGTGATGATGAAGCTGATGAAGATCAGTTATTAACCAACAGATAGGGGCAGAGCAGCTGGTCCGGCCCAGGGACGGCCCACTGGTCCAGATCTGGACCGGCTGGAACATGTTGGTTGAAATGCATGCTGGGCATCGTAGGAGATAATCTCACAGCTGATTGGATGACGAGGAGACTGAAGGATGATATTTAGATTAATGTGATCAGGTCAGGATCAATACACTGGATTGATTAGTATCTGGTTCTGTGGAAGCTCTTTCATGGCAACAAAGAAAGAAGGAGTTTCATATTATTATTATTATTATTGTTATTACTGGTATTATGATTGTTGTTGTTCTGCAGGTCTGAGTACTGATTGACTGAGTTTGAACAAAGTCAGGATACAAAGTGAGAGACAGAAGAGGACATTTAAAATGATTTAGCAGAAAGTGAGAGCATGAATTCAGCAGGTGTCAGTGTTTATAAAGACAGGAGACAGTTTTCTGTCTTCAGACTTTATATTTCTGTCCTTATTTCTCGGTCCGGAGCCACAGTGAAGCCTTGAGGACAGAAGATGTTGTTATGTTGACTTGACTTCAAGTTCTTTGAGTCACGATTGTGAAAATATATTAAAACGTTTAATTTAGTGTTTCAAGTCAAAGTTTATCTCATGATGTTGAAACTGAGAACGAATGTGTGCAGTGTGGTGTGTGTGTGTGTGTGTGTGTGTGTGTGTGTGTGTGTGTGTGTGTGTGTGTGTGTGTGTGTGTGTGTGTGTGTGTGTGTGTGTGTGATGAACGCCCCTCTGTCAGCAGTATTGATTGGTGGATTTCAGCTGCTGCCTGTTTGTCCAGCAGCCGACTCTCAGGTCACCTGAACCGCGTCACCTTTAAACTGTCTCCACTTCCTGTCTTCAAACACTTTCAAATTAAAATGCTTTCTTCATCTTCGTCTTCATCATGACCTCTCTGTTTTCTTTTGTCTCTCGCCCTCTCTGATGTGAAGTGCTCATCTCACATTTTCATAAAATAGAAAGACGTGTGTGTGTGTGTGTGTGTGTGTGTGTGTGTGTGTGTGTCGGCTGTTTAGCATTAAACTGATTATATCAACTTGTCTTCAGGATCAAAGGGTTAGCTTGCTTTAAGTAGCCACGTAGCGCTCTCTCTCTCTCACGACTGTAGTCAAACGAGCAGCGACGGACCGTCGAGCTCGGAGCATTTCATGAATAAATTCTGTTTCCTGTTGGTTTAAACGGTTCATAACAACAACGTTAAACTTGAAGTGACTTATGACGACTCTGTTGTATTTTTACAGTTCAGTGAAATCTTCTGCCGTTTTGTGTCACGTGGTGTTTCGTTGTCGTGATCCAGTGTGAAAGAAGCGTCTATAAAATGGTGGATGAATTGTTTTTAGCGTCACAATCTCTACTGGAGTTAGCCAGGCGCTACACAGGACGTTAGCCTGCTCGGTCGGTGGACGTCTCTGCTGCTCATCCAGGTATTTTCATACCTGTCAGTCGACCTTTTTTGGCTTCACTGAGCAGCTTTCATAGGAGTGAACGGGGCTCCGCCTCCAACGCTGTGTCAGATGTCTTGATGCGTTCATGGTTCACACCCAAACCAACAACATGACAGTCCGTCTATCAATCAGTCTGACTTCCTGTCTGTGGCTCATTGGTTCTTACTACAGTCTCCTCACAGATGTGTAGTTTTCAATGATGTCACTGTATCTTCAAACTAAAATAGTGAATAGTGAATTTGTTGGGGACTGTTGTCAGTGGCGGATTAATCTACATCAGGTGCTCTGCTGAGTGTTTGTGGCAGCAGGACTGTCTGTATTCACAGTGTACAGCATCGACTGAGTTCAAGTCTTTCTATCGTTTATTAATTTGACGAATATCAGGAAACGTGATGTCTCCGTGGAGCTGATACCTGGTGCCTGATTGTTGCCTCGTTGTTGTTCCAGAGGGGTAAAAACATGGTGTCTGTTACAGGATGTTTGATGAATTGTGTTCCCATAATTCCTGGTGTGCCTCCAGTCAGTCAGACTGTGGAGCTGCAGCCTGTTCAGAGTCTCTGTCAATGATTACAGGACAGACCTTGACCTCTCTGCTGCTCACTTCAAAACACCGCTCGTATCTGTTGTTCAGAGCAGGAAAACAGGAGGAGGAGCAGCAGAGTTCAGCTCTGTGAGGACGCCACCGAGGTCGTCGCTTTTACTTTATTCACCTTTATTCAAGTTCATGTAGAACACTTGCTGAATTAGCAAGAAGGTCCAAATAATGCAGAATGAGTCAGAGACAGAGTTTCACAGAGTTTATAAAGTGTCTCCAACTCAACAACTCACTAAACTGACACATTTGTTAAGGGAGTCTGGGGACTTTCTCCACGGGGACAAAGAAGGAGCCGATATTGTTCCTGTTAGTGTCAACAAAACGTCCTCTTCCGTCATATTTGTCGCAGCTGTTTAAGTTTATTTTCGCTCAACAAGTCTTAAAATCTGACTATATGAACGTCTTTGTCAGCAGAAATTAAGAATGTCAGCGTTTAGTCTCTCTTACGTTCTTGTTTTCCAGTGAGCACCCCTAATTTCCCTGATTTACGTATCGCTGTCAATCACACTTAATGGAATCCAATCAGAAAGCAGGCGGGGACGGACTGGCGGGGACGCAGAAGGAGGCGGCGCTGCGAGCGCTCATGCAACGCACGGGATACAAACTGCAGCAGGTAGGAAGCTTCCTCTGAAACTGAAGCCAGATGTTGGGTTAGTTCACCGAACAACCAGTGACTGGTGGACCTCCTCAGACGTTCGAGTGTCCAGATATTTATATATCTATAGACTCTGTATGTTCTTCTAAGCTTATGATTTCTGTGTTTCAGGAGAACGGCCAGCGGCGGTACGGCGGCCCACCGCCTGACTGGGACGGTCCGCCTCCAGAGAGAGGCAGCGAGATCTTTGTTGGGAAACTACCGAGAGATCTGTTTGAAGACGAGCTGGTTCCTCTGTGTGAGAAGGTGAGCGAGGCAGAGAGCTTTGTTTCTCCAAGATAAGATTGTGGATGTTGTTCTCACGTCTTCCTGTCTCCAGTTTGGTAAGATCTACGAAGTGAGGATGATGATGGACTTTAATGGGAACAATCGCGGTTACGCCTTCGTCACCTTCAGCACCAAACAGGAAGCCAAGACAGCCATGAAGCAGCTCAACAACTACGAGATCAGGTCCGGGTCTGGGTCTGCTCGGTTTTTAATCCCTCAAACGTTTCATTCTTAATTGTTTGAATCTGATCTCATCTCTGCCCTGCTCTCCCCTCCTTGCAGAAATGGTCGCCTCCTTGGCGTCTGTGCCAGCGTTGACAACTGCCGTCTGTTTGTGGGCGGGATCCCCAAAACCAAGAAGCGCGAGGAGATCCTGTCTGAGATGAGGAAGGTCACTGACGGGGTCGTAGACGTCATCGTGTACCCCAGTGCAGCCGACAAATCCAAGAACCGAGGCTTTGCCTTCGTCGAGTACGAGAGCCACCGGGCGGCCGCCATGGCCCGCCGCAAACTGCTGCCAGGTAGACGCCGAAGAGCCTCGACAACACTCGTTTGTTTTTCAAACTAAGCCATGAGAGAATTAAGGATGAGTCAGTGCACCATTATCTCTAACTTATTGATACATATACAGGAAGTGGGTGGAACAGACAGGAAGTTGTTGATTTAGGGATGAAATTGATCTGGTTTGATCAGAAGTTTCTACATTTTTATACAAGAGTAAGATTTTTACAAACTACAATGAGGATGACTCACTCCAGCCGAGTACTCGTCCAACCACAGTGACATCACAGACTACTCGCTGGTGCGTTCAAGGACGCCTTGAAAAGTGATAATCATCTGCTAACCATCACACTGACAACAAATCATAGCTCTACATGGACTTGTTTCATTTACGAGACTCAGTCTGCAGCCATGCTCGCAGCTCACAGCCTAAAAGCTAAACCCAACAGTCGCACTCGAGTAAAAGTAAAGAGATTGTGGTAAAATGTTACTTTACTACAAGTGAACGTCAGCCATATGAACAGTACTCGAGTACAACTCTTAAAGTATCTGATGTTAAATGTGCTCAGTTTAATACAAGTTAAAGTAACTGATACATGTGTTAGAATGGAATTTGTTGATAAAATACATTTTAATTCATAAATAAAAATAATAAATAAATAATCTTTACATTTAAATTTCACAACTGTCGAGCATGCTGATGTTTAGCAGGTCACATCTGACCATGTTCACCATCTTGGTTTAGCATGTTAGCATGCTAACATTAGCTAATTACATTACATCAGACATGATGATGATGATGAAGATCCATTAAAATCAACTTTATTCATACAGTGATATGATGGTTTTGCTAACAAGTTATTTGAAAGATGTGTGAACATTAAAAGTGTCAAACATCTCGTAAAAATTAACACAACATCATCAAAAATGTCAAAGTCTCCTTCGTGTTATCACCAGCCAGTCACAGCTGCTGTCACTGGGCCAGTGTCCAATGGCAGAAGAGCTCTGATGGGTGTGATGATAAGATAAGACAGAGTGATCGGTGCTATGAGAACCGCCATAAACACAGTCAAACATCCATGTTTCAGTCTGAGTGGGTCAGAAAACATTTGTTAGTCTGTGATAACGAGGCCGTCGGTGATAAGATAGAGACGAGGTTTATTGGAGGGAGAGTGTTTGTGTAACATGAAGCCAGGCGGAAAGAACCGGAGGTGCTGAGTCGCCTGGTTCTGCGGTTCTGTTGGATTTCTGACGGTCCTCTCTTTTGGTTCAGAACTCGCTGTGATCTAAATAATTACTGCTGAGTACACTTAAACTAGAGCGGAGCGACCAGGAGGCAGCAAAGTAGTTCCGCAGGATTTTTTAATGGCATGCAGAACCTTCAACCACTGTCCACTTGACTGACCATACTTAGAAATACTTCGAATGCAGCAGAAAATGAACAGAACTGTGACCCGAAAACAAAGGTTTATGTGTTCTGTGCACCCTAGTTTCCTGTTTCTGAGTATTTCCAGTGGAACTTGAAGGCCACATCGAGTCACAGCGTCACGTTCATAAACAAAGACAGTGAAGACGACATGAAACCGACCTGTTCTGTCTCTCTGCCAGGCCGGATTCAGCTGTGGGGTCACGCCATCGCCGTGGACTGGGCGGAGCCTGAGGTGGAGGTGGATGAGGATACCATGGCGACCGTCAAGATACTGTACGTCAGGAACCTGATGCTGCAGACCACAGAGGAGACCATAGAGAAGGAGTTTAACAGCCTCAGACCAGGTGACACTACACAATCCAGCAGGCATATCTTAAAGCTCTGATGTCGGATGTCCTTGAATGCACCATAGCGTGATGGATTATTGAGTTTTGAATCTCTGCAGGTAGATTTTCTGTAAAAGATTTAATGATTTGGGATTCAAAGTAAAGACTTCTGGTGCACAGGGATCCATTTTAGGACCTTTATGATTTTGAACACTGAAGCTGAAAAAGGAGGCTGAAAAAATACTTTATTGTACAAATGAGTTCATGGTGTGTTCAGGTGCGGTGGAGCGAGTGAAGAAGATCAGAGACTACGCCTTCGTCCACTTCACCCAGAGAGAAGACGCCGTCAACGCCATGAACGCCCTTAATGGAAAGGTCAGACCGATCAGAGAACACCAACACATTCTGACTGTTAGGACAGAAACACTACGGATACGGAACAGCTTATAAAGTGGTTCAAGTGAGTGCAAACATTTCTAGCTGAACTGTTCCTTTAAGTTTTGTCCTCCTCCCTCCAGCTGGTGGATGGCTCTCCTATCGAGGTGACTCTGGCCAAGCCGGTGGACAAAGACAGTTATGTCCGTTACACCAGAGGCACCGGAGGACGGGGAGGATCTCTGCTGCAGACCGACTACACTGCCTACACTCTGGGACAGGTACGAGTCCCGCAGGAGACCGTCCTCGTCCCAGAATATCTGATGTACAAGAGCGTCGTCATAGATTCAAGAGAAGAACTCACAGCTGTCCTCTTGGACTTCATGATCTGTCATGTTTGTGTCACTTACAGAAGCTCTCTGTGGTTTTGGAGAAGAAATACAAACTCCATCAGTGAATCAGTGAGCTGTTCTCAGAGATAGATAACAGAACACTGTTTGAAGCTGGAAAGGTGGCAGGGTCCGCCACATATATAACATAACAAAGTCAAGTCATTTCTTCTCCTAATCTACAGACTGAACCTTTAATCTACAGACTGCTCCTTTCTTTATCCTTTCTTTTAAGAGGCTTCATCAGTTTTCTTGCTGACAGATAAACTCTTCTGTAGCATCAGCTGCAGGCTGAAGATGTGCTGACTGAGGAGTCACTGTGGTGAACAGCTCCATCTACTGGGCAGTTTAGTTCATTACACCATAAAGAGACAGAGGCAGGTCACTGATGGAAACACCACAAATATTAATGATTTTTAAAAGGTAAAACACAGAGAACACACCGATGAGCCTTCATGCCCTGTCTGTCTCTAGACTTCTGTCTGCCAAGATGTTTAACTCAGAGCTTCAGGTCTCGGCTCTAGAGGACAAGTCACCATCATTAGAGTCAGAGGGATTCGACCTCTGAGGAACATGAGCGTCTGTTGAGACTCATTTTCTGAAGATAAAGAAGCTGTCTTCTCTCTCCAGGTGTACGACCCGTCTGCGGCGTACCTGGGCCCGCCCGTGTTTTACGCCCCCCAGGCCTACACCGCCATACCAGGTCAGTTCCGCTTCCCGCCGGCCAAAGCTCACGTCGGAGGCCGAGGTTTGATCAGGACGCCGTCTGTCAGAGGTGAGGACAGTCGTCTCTGCTGATCCACGCTCAAACAGACGGAACTTGACCGTCAGCTGGCTGGATGTTAAAACACAGATGGACGGGGAGCTCACACTCAAACATGATCCAGTATTTTAGTTCAGATTATAAACTTTACTGCCGGCATAGAAATCCTCTTCACATTTCATGACTTGTACAAACAGTGCAGACTGTTGACTTCCTGGTCCTGTGTGAGTCTGAGCTCCTCCACAGCTGCTCGTCACTGAGATTTAACATCATCATGAGTTTTAAATCAAACGGCTGCTGTCAGAATCTCCTGAACCTTCTCTTTGACAGACGTCACATTCCCAGTTCAATTCCAAATTCAGATAAAAAGTGTCTTCATTGAATTGACCGTTCACTAAACCCCGCCCCCAAACTGCAACTGTTGTCCAATCACAACGTAGCCACCAGAACTAGTACCAGCAGGTGTTTGGGTCACAACAAGCTAACGTTAGCAGCTCTGCTATGTAACTCGATCAGCTCTCGTCCTCCATTAGTTTCTCTTGTAAAATGGAAACAGACTGAAAGTATAAGTAAGAATTGAAGCAAAGCAGCGAAACAAGATGTTTGCAGTTGTTCCTGATCATACAGAATTTATCAGCAGAGCTAATCTGCTCAACGCGGCCATGCAACCAACCGAGCAGTGATGGCAGCGCCGAAACAACAATGGCTCCTCCACAGGTTAGCATAGCTGCTGTAGCATCAGTTCTGAGTTTATCTCACTAGACAAGAGAACAGAACGACACAGGAAGCTTTTCTCTCTGCACTCAGTCAGTCATTGTTTCCAGCAGTTGATGGTCGCCTGCCATCTGGACACATTCTTTAACATGAATACTGGTGTCGAATCTGCCACAGTTGTCTTTGAAAACTGTAAAACATTATTTCACTTTATGCTCTGAAAATATTAACATCTAGAATTAGAATGACCCTCAGCAGAGTGCATACGTCCGCCAAGGCCCAACAGTCCCCATTAATTCCATAAATCCTGATGCAGTATCAAATAAACCATGGATGGAGCTGGATGTTTGTTTGGATCCACATCAGAACCACCTAAATATGCCTGTTTTTTATTCATCTAGATTCATAAATTATTCTCTAAGAAATGTACAAAACTGTGGAAAACAAACGGCCTGTCTTGCAATATTTAAGGAAGTGATAAAACATCCCCGGATGCCTTTATCTGGATCAGCACTAAAACTTAATGAGGTCTGTTCTGGGCTGAGACTCATCATTCCTCCAAATTTGATGGAAATGTGTTGAGTAGTTTTTGTGTAATCCTGATCACAAACTGACAAACAAGCTGCATCAAGTTGCATTAATAATTAACTCAGACAACAAGGAAATGCAAATAAATACAAACAAGCTTACATTCTCAGGAGCAGACGGCAGGCGAGCTGAACGCAGAGCAGACAGGCCAGAAGCCACCTGCCTGTAGTCGGCCATCACTCAGGGACAGACTGGGGTCACCTGTAGTGAACCTTCTGTCCACCAGGGGCCGCCATCAGACAGCATGAGAGAAATCACAAAGGTTAAAGTGGTGCTGCAGGAACTGGAAGGTGTGCAGGTGTGGAGACAGTCACTGGGAGGGGCGGGGCTTATGAAACGGTCAATTCATAGAAAACATTTCATGACTGAACTGTTTGGAATCAAGATCCGATCACACAAAGA
This sequence comes from Diplodus sargus, assembly GCA_903131615.1. Taxonomy (NCBI): domain Eukaryota; kingdom Metazoa; phylum Chordata; class Actinopteri; order Spariformes; family Sparidae; genus Diplodus; species Diplodus sargus. Next base: position 114,161 of record CAEMYA010000446.1, read on the forward strand.
ATGTTTGAATGTGTCTCCATTATTGTTGTTAAGAGGAATCAAATATAAACTGAATCAAAGAGACTTCTTCAGTTAATCAAACATCACACGTGGATTCCAAAACTAAATGACCTCCGACTCGACTCAGACTTGAAAGTTAGTTTTATATATATATGTTTTCTACTAATCTTTTAATGAAGGAAGCTAGAAATAAAAATGTTTTGTGTGTTTGTTTGACCACATTTATTAATGAATATCAATAATTATAACACAAATTTAATTCACTATCTGACTTTTTGAAACGTTTAGATATGAAGACATAAACTGAAGGCAATGGTGCGTTCAGACCAAACACCAAGAGAAAATTTGCCTGGAGAGTTTGATCACAGGATCATTAATTTGTGTTGGCGTTACATCAGTCTGAACTCAGAAACAAGAGATTTCTCTGTGATCTGAATAATTAAACAGATCAGAAGCTGAAGTAACATCATGGCGTCGCCTGTAAAAAGCCTAAGTTGATGCTTCGTCAGGTGTTTCGGCTCGGATCAATCAGGGCTCTGCTGTACTGAGACAAATGTTCATGAGTTACCAGGTAGTCCAGCTCCCTCGCTCACTTCCCTCCACTGCAGCTCCTTACTATCCAGTCTCAGTACAGTCGACGTGTCAGCGTACAGCTCCGGGTGTCTGCAAACAGCCACGACTAGAGAGTATTATCCTCTCCATCCTCCTTTGTATGTAATCCTAACTGTTGAATCTTGAATAATACACTTTGTGTTCCGTCTGAACGCCTCATCACGCTGCAGGACTTGGGGAGTGGAGTTCCTGGACTTGAGATTTGATGAACCTGAACTCGACTCGACCCGACTCGATTCCTATAAAACATTTAAATCAAACTTACTTGAGACTTGGACTAAAGGACTCACGTGTCTGAATCTGGAGAGAATGTGCAAAAAAAGATGGTAACTGTAAAAACAACCATGGAGATTAAAAATGCTCAGCGGATGATAGGTAGACGCACAGTTACCATGACGACCACTGTACCTGTTCACTCTAATTGTCTCTGTGTGATTCTTCTTCCCGGTTGATTTCCGGTGATTTGATTGATTTCACTGCCTTTTCGGTCTCCTGTAGAAATTTACATGACTGTACCTGTAGGGGCTGCCGGGGTGCGGGGGCTGGGTGGGCGGGGCTACCTGGCCTACGCTGCCGGGGTCGGAGCCATGGGTCGAGGCAGTGGTGCTGGTGGCGCCGTCTATGGGCTGAAGGGGGACAAGCAGGCAGAGGAGAAGCTGTACGACCTGCTTCCGGGCATGGAGCTGACCCCTATGAACCCTGCTGCCATGAGCCTGAAGGCTGCCGCCATCAAGCCTGCACCACAGGTAACAGAGCACACCTGAGAACCAGACAGTTCACAGTTCACTGGATGATAAGCTCTTGTTTTTGTTTTTCCACCATTTTCATCAGTTTTATCATTTACCAAAGTACTCACTGAGATCTCGTACCGCAGTCTTCTGTTTGATGAGCTGGATGGAATCAATCTGTCCGTCTGTCTGTCTGTCAGGTTCTGGAAGAGTTGTGTCAGAAGAATAACTGGGGTCAACCCGTCTATCAGCTCCACTCAGCCATTGGTCCAGACCAGAGACAACTCTTCCTCTACAAGATCACCATACCAGCTTTGGCCACACAGAACCCAAACATGTAATAATACTGCTGTTACTGCAATTAATACTGCGACTACTAAAAACATCTCAGTGTCAATTGATCAATTGATGTATCGAACTCCATGATTCATTCATTAGTAGAGACCCAACTTTTCCCCCATGAGCAAGCAAAGGTGACAGTGAAGAAAAAACAGCCTGTGTCATATTACATGTCATCTGTACACCTATATATCCTCTGACTGGTCGTCTTTCTCTGCAGCCATCCCTTCACCCCGGCTAAACTGTGTGCAGCTGTCGAAGAAGCTAAAGTCCACGCAGCCGAACACACCCTGCAGACACTCAGCCTGCAGACAGAGGGCGCTGCCGATGCCAGCTGTGCTACTGCTGCCGCTGTGGCTTCAGTAGCCTTCCCAGGTATGTGAAGGTCCGTACCAGCAGTAACTAACTCTTTAACTAAACCAACAGACAGTCAGACACAGACTGATGAGAGGAAAACAACATTTTGCTGCAAATTGCAAACATGTTGATGAAGGTTCTCAGTCATCCAGGTCGTGGTGACTCCAAGTGCTGTATGGTAGGCAACTGGAGTGGTTTCAGTTTGTTGAAGATGTCTCACCTTTTCTTCAGGTCTATCTAACTGGAGGGTGGACACTCCCCCACTAACAGAGTGGGGGAGTGTCTGGACAGAGTGTGGGAGTGTCCTTACAGAGTGCAGGAGTGTCTTACAGAGTGTGGGAGTGTCTGTACAGAGTGTGGGAGTATCCTTACAGAGTGTGGGAGTGTCTGTACAGAGTGTGGGAGTATCCTTACAGAGTGTGGGAGTGTCCTTACAGAGTATGGGAGTGTCTTACAGAGTGCGGGAGTGTCTGCACAGAGTGTGGGAGTGTCCTTACCGAGTGTAGTAGTGTCTGCACAGAGTGCGGGAGTGTCTGTACATAGTGTGGGAGTGTCCTTACAGAGTGTGGGAGTGTCTTTACAG
>CAEMYA010000446.1:116860-165250 GCA_903131615.1 Diplodus sargus
CCTTACAGAGTGTGGAAGTGTCTGTACAGAGTGTAGGAGTTTCCTTACAGAGTGTGAGAGTGTCTGTACAGAGTGTGGGAGTGTCCTTACAGAGTGTGAGAGTGTCTGTACAGAGTGTGGGAGTGTTCTTACAGAGTGTGGAAGTGTCTGTACAGAGTGTGGGAGTGTCTTACAGAGTGTGGGAGTGTCTTACAGAATGTGGGAGTGTCCTTACAGAGTGTGGAACTGTCTGTACAGAGTGTGGGAGTTTCCTTACAGAGTGTGAGAGTGTCTGTACAGAGTGTGGGAGTGTCCTTACAGAGTGTGGAAGTGTCTGTACAGAGTGTGGGAGTGTCTTACAGAGTGTGGGAGTGTCTTACAGAGTGTGGGAGTGTCCTTACAGAGTGTGGAAGTGTCTGTACATAGTGTGGGAGTTGCCTTACAGAGTGTGAGAGTATCTGTACAGAGTGTGGGAGTATCCTTACAGAGTGTGAGAGTGTCTGTACAGAGTGTGGGAGTGTTCTTACAGAGTGTGGAAGTGTCTGTACAGAGTGTGGGAGTGTCTTACAGAGTGTGGGGGTGTCTGTACAGAGTGTGGGAGTATCCTTACATAGTGTGGGAATGTCCTTACAGAGTGCGGGTGTGTCTGTACAGAGTCGTTAAGGACACGTGTGAGTTTTGAGTCATTAGGGCCACTTGTGGGTCATTGACTCAACCAGCCTTCATGAGGGTTGATAGAGCTAGGTGAGCCCAGGTGTGAATGGTTGATTGGGTGGGTGGCGACAACACTACTTATCACCCACCCACATTGCAATAATGAGTTCCGTCGGCTTAACAACCATTAAAAACTGCACCTCCCCTCGCGTTTGTTAGACCTGAAGAAGCCTCTTGAATGAGAAACATCTTAAACAAACTGAAACACGTCCAGTTGACTACAATACAGAACTTAAAAATTACAAATGTGGTGACTTCTTCTGAAAAATGTCTGTATGGGCGACGAGCGTGCCTGTTGTCACTTGACTCCGTCTCCACCGTCTTCTTCCTCTTCTCTGTGTTACTGGCAGAAAACCAACTCTTAAGTGGCATTGCGCGACCCACTGCATCATGGAAATAATCGACTATAATTTCATCATCACAGTAATAATAATAACTGAAATGTTCCATTCTCGGCCTGATGATTATTGACTGTCCCTTATAAAAATACACATCATCAATAACCAACTAACACAAGGTCCAAAGTGAAAGACTTCCTGATGGAACTTCCTGTCTCGTCTCTCCAGGTTACACTCTGGCGAGTCCGGCGTCGTCGGCTGTCGCCTCCCAGCTGAAGCAGGCGGTGACTCTGGGTCAGGACCTGACCGCCTACACCACCTATGAGGGATACCCTGCCTTTGCTGTGGCGACACGCCACAGCGACGGATACGGTGTTTTCTAAAACAACAAGGAAAAACATTCAACGCTGAGGAGGCATTCACATTACACTTCTTTCTGAGGGCATTTTAAATCGACCTGTGTTAATTTTCTGATTGGTTGACGGGAACAAAAAGGTTTAGAATTAAAGCCTTGTTGTTCACAAACAGTGAAGTGTGAATGCACGGTCATGCTGCTGGCTGCAGGAGACCAAACCTGTGTGGGCATTAGTCTCGTCAGCCATGATTAGAAAACCGCTGCTGGAAGTCGTATCGGACTTATCAGTCGTCCTGAAACAAGTTTCTCACCTGTCACGTCTTCACCAGTCTCATTTTGTCTCTGCTCTTCTACCTGTGTTTGAATAGTGAGTTCATACATATCTGTGATTGCTTTGTGATTGATTAGCTGGCCTGTGATTGGCAGTGAATTAATGTTCTGATCAGTTAATATGTTGTTGTTGTTGTTGTTGTTGTTGTTGTTTGCATGTTTCTAGTATGTTTACAATATTCAAATGAATCAGCTTAGTAGACTTTGTTATTTTATCCTTTTTTGTAACCCTGCATTATTATGTCTAACAGGGATTTGTAGTCCTTGTCTGTCTTTTAACACTTTTAACTGCAAACCTTAGGTTTGCACTGTTTTGACCGTTTCAGATGTTTTTTTGTCCAACAAACAAAAGTATGAAAGATAAGACAAGAGAAAAAACAGCAAAGACTAAAGTCTGCTGTGGTGTCTGAGGCATTCTGGACTTTGTAGTTCTTTAAACTGCCAAGATTTAGTTTTTATATCATGTGCATCTTTAAAGGAATCCAGCTCAACTTTCTGTCATTGACATACGAGACCAATGATTGGAATAAATGTTCACTTTATTTGTTTTGACATCATATCTGATGAAAGCAAGAATGCACACCTCTTTAAACTCCCACCACCTTGTGTCTCCCTTTAGAATCACTGTTGGCGCTGCAGTTGCAAACTTAGCATTAGCACCCTGGCTAATGTCCAAACGAAACCAACAGCAAGAATCCCAGCGTGATCTGTAAACCCTGATCTCAGTGCCGTGAAAGGTCACAGCCGGTTTTAATAAAAAGAAAGCAGGTTTTGAAGCGTCGCAATTCCCGGTACTAAGAGGAAACACATATCACTTCAGTTTCTATCACTCTCCATCTTCACCTTCTTTTTCTTTAAACATTCCAGTTGTTCCACTATTATCTGGAGAGAGTGACCAAGGAAATCAATGCCAATGTTTGCTTCCTTTGTTTTAATCTTTATTATTCCGAGAAAAAAGAAGACTGTATGTGTCGGAACTGAATGTCGTGGTGAAAGTGAGGTTTGTAGTGGATCAATCTATACGCAGATGACATTATGCTGTGACATCAGGATTCATGCAGATTGAGAAGCTTAATAAAAGTTGTCTATTGCCAGTTTAATGAAAAGTCAAAAGTTAATTTCTTTTGCTTTTGGAATGTTTTATTATGACTACCTGTAACATGTCTGCCAAGCGTCTTTGATGATATCTAATCAACAACTATTTAAAGAAAAACACCTGAATGTAAACCTCAGCTCTTGAAATGCTTCAGATCGTCTCTGATGATATTTCTTTACCGTGTTTCAGTATTTTCATGTTCACATCGTGAAAGTCCAGCCAGCCCAGTCTTCTCTGGAGTTTTTGAGTTTAGCACCAAAGATGAACATCATTATTTGATTATTCTGCAAACCCCTGACCACATTCAAATCATTCTCTCTTTTTTTTGTCAAATGCAAACTTTTTAAAACTCTTTAAACAATATCTGTGTGGCAACTTCGGTGGCTCAAGTGAGGAAGAAAATCGGAAAACATTCGCTTGAGACACCAAACCAAAGACTTGTGTGTCGCTTCATGATGGTCGCAAATAATACATAGTAATTATAAGTCAGTAAGTCAAAATGATAATATTGAAACTCTTGATTGGATTCGTTGAGAAAATCAGCTGCCTCCTCGTGGTCGCTGTGAGTACGAGTCATGATGTGAACAAGTCGGACGGCGTCTCAGCAGCAGATGATTCCGTCTGACTTGATGTTTGTTTCTTGAATGTTTCCAGAGAGTTTTACATTGACGAAACGCGCCGCCATCTGAGCTGTGAACATGCCAAAGCAGAGACAGTATTAAAGTGTGTGAAGCACTTAGAACTTATTTTTATACCAGGAAAAATAATTAATATCCAGACGCTATTTGTATAGAGTTATTCTGCATTCTCTTTGCCTTCATAATTGACCTGAAAACAAGAAACATGTGGAAGTGAATCAGTGCTAATCAGTGATGAACAGAGAGGATTGTGGGTAATGTGCATGTCATAAAGGACACGGCTTTGATAAATTGTGATGTTTAATGATCCAAAATCTTCTTGAAATAAAGAAACTGACAAAAATCCACTGTGTCTGTGTTATTTTACTTTTATTACATTATATATTAACATGTGACTGTTGTTGAGTAAGACAGCTGCAGTCACTGCAGACAGACTCATCACAGCTACATGGAGGAAACGTTTGGTTGTGTTTGCTCACTGGGCAGCATTAAAAGTGAGAACACTCAAATCTCCGTCAGACAAATTGGATTTTAGGGTTCACTGACCTGAGACTGTCTGCACAGAGTTTATTCACTCATCACTGATAAAGAATGTGCATTTATTAGATAGTGATTAACTTCCCTGTTTGAGTTAACAGTTTGTTCTGGTCACTTCCCAGATACAGTCGACAGAAGGATTTGTCTTTTGTCCCACACACACACACACACACACACACACACACACACACACATATCTTGCGCTGATATTTTGCTGTGATATGTCTGATCTGACTGCAATAAATGGATCAGAGGGACGCTATGTTGTGCTGAGACATATTTCCAGTCAGTGCAACTTCCTCGCTCTCTTTCCTCCACGCCAGCTCCATTGTTGTCCTGTCTCTGTACGAGTAGATGTGTCGTTGTACAGTGCTGGGTGTCTGCAGAGGGCCACGATTACAGATTATTATCGTCTCCTCCATGTTGTTCATGAATGTCTGGACATCAGCAACATTAAGATCATGATTTCAGTGTGAATGTCAATGTTTACAGGCTTCCACAACCAGCAGTAACCAGTTACACCTCCTGTCTTTTGTCTCTATTACAATGTCAGACTATTTCCTGCTTTGCTGCTGATCAGATGGGAGAGGACGTCATGGTTGGATAGATGGGTCAACAAAATGTCTGACTTTCACAGTGTGAGATCACTTTAAAGGTTTCTTTTAAAAGAGGACATCACACTCTAATCTCACACATAGCCGTCGGGGTTGTGGTTACTTACAAGGAAGACAATTTTGCTGCATTGATTTTGTTCTCTTGAAAGCATCCATTGTCCCTTGTTTTCTACTGCCTTTATCTTCCTTATACACTTATTTCCTCATAATCAGTTAGTAATTCATCCATGTGAATCAGTAATTATTCATCTTTAGGATCTACATATAGCTCAGACACATCAGAGCATCCAGACTGACATCAGGAAGCATCCGCTCACTTCATCAGAAATCTGACAATGAAGGTAAGTTACACATCTGACTAACATGATGTTTTTGAAGGAGAAGCGTGTAACGTATTTAAAATAACTCTCACTATGTTGAGCTCTCAAGGCCAAGATGCTGTTCAAAGTACATGATAAAATGTTTTGCATCAGCCTTTTAACCATTAGTATGAGGTGTGGAGATGACAATATGTCAATTGAAAAATATAATGATAAATCTTTCATTGATTTGATACACTTGATTGACACTTTATTTCTAACAGTATTTCTCTGTCAGCTGACATTTATCGTTTACAGCGAGCAAATTTTGTTACTTCCAACCAGTCAGCAAAGCGTTATTATTGGAGATAACTCACGGTACAATATCATCATCGCAAATAGTCCATGATATGATGTTTATCACGATATTTAAAAACTATGAACAGTGGCTTGAACAGGGTGTACAACATTTATTTTCGGGCAAAATGTCTGAAAACGTACTTCTTTTTTGTTCATTTATTTAAAGATTACACTTACCTTACACTTTTGGTGTTAAAGGTTTTTATAAAATATTTTTTCTCAGTCTCTTCAGCACATGTAGCAGAATGATAACACAAAAACACAGGAGATTGTCTCCTATTGAATTTAATCAGATTTGTTAATAGTGTAAATGAATGGCATTTGCACCACCATATTGTTGCTAACATTGAAATTATTTGAAAAAAAGTTACAAAACAAGTTATGATGCAACCCTGTAAATCTTTCCTCTTGAGTGTAGAAACATTAAATGGATGTAAAATTAATTTCATGGCAGCTGTGAAACATTTTATCTTATGTAGAGACATGTAAGACCTTGGAAGTGGAGGAAGTGGAGGAGACAACACTTTTACATTTGCCATCCAATCAAAAACATTATTACCACTCAGAGTACGCTCTCAGTAACAGGTCATGAACAGCAGGTTTACAGCACACACAATTCTCCAACACACATTACTGCAGCTGTCTGCAGCTATTTTATGCCATTTGAAAGTCCTCACTCATTTCACCCAAGATATGTTTTCTCCCTTTCTCTCTCTCTGTGTGTGTGTGTGTGTGTGTGTGTGTGTGTGTGTGTGTGCGTGTGTGTGTGGGAAGCAAAACTCTATATCACAGATGACAACATAAATGATGTATAATCTGTCTACTCATTTCTGGATGTGCAACTGTTAGTTTGTGCCATAAAGTGCTTGGTAATACATCTGGTATATGTGGGGTGGTCACTCACTAAATGATGTAATTTAATCCATTTGTATTCTACTTTCTTCTCTTTTTCGTTTTTTTAAAATTGCTCCCTGCTAATAAAGTCATCCAGGCTAGAGCTTCGTCAACTGAAAGCTTCGTATGAAATCTCGAGATAAATGTGAAAATATCTTCTATCTGAAATGAGACCATGTCCTGTCTTCAAAGATCTTTGAAGTGATGTCATCAGTGTGATTTTTATTTCAAAATAAAAGACTCTTGTCACACAGTAACACCAGTTACTCCACTCCAAGACTTTCATCATATATTCTTTCATTATATATTTTTTAAATATTTCTTTCGAATTTTATTTTTTCATGTTATTTCTATCATATATTTGATAGTCATGTTTACATGAAATTGCATTTTAAATGTTAATAAAACATAGTTTGGACTCAAAACATAAGACTTTCCTTCCCGTGGTGCTTGGAATGCTTAATAACTGATTAAAAAAAAACACATATTGACAAATTGATGGCCCAAGTGGTAGTAATTATTCAAATAACCTGTTGTTTTATTATAAATATGAAAAAACCCCAAGGACTTTAAGACTCAGTGTTTCAGGCATCATTTCTCTGTAAAAGCTAAGGGCAGAAAAACGCAAGTCTCCATAGAATGACCCTTTGTTTACTTTTTACATGATGCACGTCTACATTCCTTCAATAGTAAAATAAAAGAAGTTGGCCATGAGCTACACTTGTGCAAAATGTAGCCATGAATCGTTTTTGGTAATTAATAACTGGACGACATAGAGCTGCAAAACAATTCAGTAGCCAGAAGCAATCACTCCCTCCCTCTGGTTTTCCTACAGATGACAAGGCCCACAAAAACCTCTGACTGTGTGCAAACGGGGTTCGGATAGTACGCGGCATTGGAGGAAGTGAATGCCCCCAAATATTGTTGAAGGCATTCCTAAAGTACAGATCTTACATACATGCAGCACAGGGTAGACTCAACTGGTGGACAGATGTGATTTGCAGACACCAGTGCATCAGCTGTGAAATCAGGACAAGTCACCTGAGGACCGAGTGCATGATGTATAGTGTTTCCAATAATATTCAAATCTTACTCAGATCTCCTCTGTACAGCTGCTGTCGGTCATCCTCCTCCTCCTCCTGGCTCCAATGTTGACCAGCTGTATGTATTTCATCCTACCAGTGGACTGCGATGACATCTATGATAATAACAATAGCCAACCCAGTGGAGTGTACACCATCTATCCCACCATCAGACCCACAGTTATTGTCCAGGTACACACAGATCGACCTTTAGATGCTAAAATTGCTGGTTTTTATTCAGACAGAAACATTCTCTCTGATAGAACAGACACAAGAAGTCATAGCCGTGGCACCAGTGGCATTCATAGTAAATGAATAGACTGCAGTGTATTAAGTATTTGCATCATTTACTAATGACTGTGCTTCTGTGTAGGTGTTCTGTGACATGGAAACAATAGGAGGACGATGGACAGTGAGGACTTTTACACAAGTCAACATTATCGAGTCACAACAGGGCTTTTTTTTTATTTGAACACTTCCTGTTGGACCTTCACAATAAATCAAATACCAGTTAAAATCTGTGGAAACCTGAGCTGTCAGGTGTGTCGTGTGTTGGTCCCTCCAGGTGTTCCAGAGGAGGGTGGACGGCTCGGTGAACTTCTACAGGCCCTGGGATCAATACAAGACGGGCTTTGGGAGCGCTGCTGGAGAGTACTGGCTCGGTGAGAGACGGAACCAACTAACCATCATGTGACCTCATGAAACTCTGTTAATATGTGTTCATGTTTGTTTCAGGTCTTGAGAATCTCTTCCGACTCACTGTGGACAGAAAGTACGAGCTGCTGGTCGACATGGAGGACTTTGAGGGAAACAAGGCGTTCGCTCGTTACTCCTCATTCTCCGTCGATCCAGAGGCGTACGGATACACACTGCATGTATCTGGATTCACTGATGGAGGGGCAGGTGAGTTAGCAAGACAAATCAATTTATTTATGTAGCTCTAAATCACCAAAAAAGTTATCTCATGACACTTTTCTTATGGAGCAGGTCTAGCCGAGACTCTTGAATTTATAGACTCAATAATCCCCCATGAGTAGGCACCTCAGATCCCGACTGGATGGCCAGAGAAGGAGGGGACATGATATAATAATTGGAATATTGGAATAATACCAAGGCCCAACAGTCCTCTTTTGTACTCACTCATAGATATCAGCCACCTAAATCCATCCCTTTATCCGAATCCACACAAAAAGATATTCTAACCTGGGCTGAGATCCATCTTCCATCCATGTATACAGGAAATCTGTTCAGTAATTTTTGTAGCCTGCTGACAAATCAACCAATCAATGAAAGAACCAACCTAAACCAGTGTGATGCAGTATTTCTCATGGATGATGGTATGGCTTAGGCAGTTTGGTCAAGAAGTGTGCATCTAGCCACAGTTGCAAGTGTGGGGTCTGATGGCTCATGGTATCCTGGCATAATTTGGTGGTAAGGTAAGGTAACTTTATTTGTACCCGAGGGTAGATTTGGTATTCCCATGCTGTTGTGGGGTGCCTACATGGGCTCCTCTTTGGTCCAGGGGAGGTTCTTATGGGGCTTCAGGGTGTGTTGGGTCTTGGTCCTGCTGCAGTTAAGAGGTGTCGTCTGAGTTTCTTTCAACCTGGGGCCTGGGTGCATTGGGGGCTCCTGGCCTCATAGGTTTTTCTCCGCAGTCAGCTGGCCTCGGCCCTACTGAGCATTTGCAGGTGCACTTGGTGCACTGTGGATCGTGCTGGGTTGTCATAGGTCATTCGGTTTTGCAGGGGCTTGTGGAGTCTGTGACAGCTCATGTACGTGCTAGCTGCTGGGATGCCCTGAGATTTGCTTGTACTTCTCAGGGATTTGGCTTCTTGCTCAGGATAGGTGCTGGGAGGTAGCATTCTGGCTGGTGGTTTCAGAGGTTTTGACTCCATTGTATGGTCCTTTTTTAATTCTAATTAATTATAGAATTCTAATTAAGTATTTCACGTTTCACTCAGTTCCCAAGATCCTGTTTTTAGTGATTGATGTTTGTTTGTCAGGGGTTGGGTGTGAGGTATTGTGTTTTTATTGTTCTCATAGTGTGAGAAGCACTTCATGTTATTTTGCCGTATCAAAACTGCTACACAAATAAACTTTGTTTGATTAACTGACTATGGACTGGCCATGTATTCGATAACGTAGGTTGTCTTTATGCTAATTTTCATATTTTCCTGTATTTCAGTTTTTATAAATTAATTTAAGAGAAAAGTATAATCTTTGTGTTTTGCAGGTTTCTGGTGTGTGTGTCTCAGGGACCTTTGTAGTTTATCTGTTCTCACAGACATACGTTGCAGTAGTAGCAGCTGATGTACCAGTTGCATTTGAGGGGTGGTTACAGAGTATCAGTACCTGTCATCAGAACCCAGCCCAGTCACTCCATTCTGTGTACAAATAACAGAAAACTACACTTTCAAAATTTGTGCAGTGCATATGCCAAAGTACAAATTTGCGTGCCAGTGATAAGTATCCGGTTAATCCTGTGGACAGCGGATGCATTTAGATACCACGCATTAGGAGGAAGAAAGTCTGAATAGGGTGGAGGTTAGGGTTGCTGTCCATAAGTCTATGAATGTAGCTCTAGCCCTTTAATGTAATTTGACATACTGATTTTAATCTAAATTAAGATCTTTTTCATTTTAACCCCTACCCAACCAAGTAGTTTTGGTGTCTAAGCCTAATGAAACCAGAACTGTTTCATAATGTTAAAGTTAACATTTTTTTCACAATGTGAGTATAAGCAGAGTGTTCCTGGAAAACAGCAATACTAAGAAATACAGTTTAATTTGTGTCACTATTTGTTGTATCGTCATTTTTTTCTACATGTTGGGTTTTCTCTAGGAGACTCCCTGAGTTATCACGATCGAATGAGTTTCTCAACCTTTGACAAAGACCAAGACACCTTGAAGGGAAACTGTGCCAGAAAACACCTGGGGGCATTCTGGTACCGTGATTGTCATGAAGCAAATCCAAATGGGGTTTATCGTTGGGGGGCTGATAAAACTCTCTATGCCATTGGAGTGGAGTGGAAACGTTGGAAGGGCTATGACTACTCCCTGAAGCGCATCAGTATGAAGATCCGTCCTGTGTAGTAGATCTCCAGGACCATCGTACAGCAGAATATCATCAGTTCTCAATCTCTTTAGTGATTTCTATTTTAATCATTAAGGATTTGATTTCACAAAGGGCCGTATTTTCCTGAAACTGGGCACCAGCAAAGTCAACTAGCATAAGAAAAAACAAAAAATGTTTTAACCTTTTTTTGGTAATATCATAAATCCATATATACATTACCAACACATTTCAGGATAAACAAACAGATGCTGAATCAAAAGCAAAGACATCACCAGTGAAAACTTTTGCTTACTTCACTTGGACTGCTGCCAGAGAGAGTAGGGCCCCTAATCTTCAAAGGATAAAGATGTATGTGGAGTCTGATAGTAGTAAGGGGAAAAAATAACACAAAAATAAACACAATGTTTGGTGGAGGTTTGAAACCCAAATCATAATCTGCTTTACGGTGACAATACATGAGATGCTGAGCTTGGCATTGAGGGAGACAGGAGATTGAAACTAAATCGAAAAAAGGCAAACAGGAACTTGAGTATACATTTTTTTATTTTGTTCAACCAGATAGGGCAAGGAGATGATAGGTTCATTGATTGACATGGGTAACCTTTTTATGTTGTTTATTTCGGGCGTGTCAATTCATCATCATCACATTTCATCACTGTTCAAATAATACAATACACATGGCCGAAAGGGAAAAGCGGGAGAAGCCAAAGCTTATCTAGTCCCGCCCCCATTACCCACAGGATAAAATACTTCATCCTAATCTTTTCTTATCTTTTGCATTTTACATTTTTACCTAACATTTTCTTTTACTATGACATTTGACAAAACATATTACAGCAGTAGCATACAGAGCTGAATTCAACTCTAGACAGTACATACAGATTACGTGTGTCTGCACATGTCCATATTAGTCCGTCATGAGTGAACAACAGCCTCATCTTATAGCCAGGCATGTCACAAGGTCAGAATGATGGTCCAATCGACAGAGAGCAAAAGTCCAGTGTATTTATTATTTGTTGGGATGGTGTGAGAGCCCTTTTTATGCCATTTTTATTTTATTCATCCGTCTCCTCTGCAGCTTTCGCCGCTGTTAACTTCGCCATATCCTCTGCTACGTACAACTGGCATTGGCCTTGAACCATACAAGTTTCTCAGGTTCATTATTGTTTGGGTACAGAATGTGTTTTGTTATGCTCCCATGCCATCTCAACACGGTGTCTGTTGATTCGTGCCTCTGACCTTTATCAACCCTCTTGTATTAATCTGTACTGGTCAACGGTTGAATTTACATACTTTTTCTTGAAGCCACTTAGTGTTGCTGATTTTTTGACATCTTCTTCTAGCACATTCCATTGTTTAACACCTGTTACCGATAAGGAAAAGGATTTTAACGTAGTTCGTACCTTCCTTTGCCTGAAAATCATCAACCTAGATTGTATTTGTAATTGTACTGTTACTGAACTAGAAGGCAGAGACGACCAATATGTGAAATCCTAATGTGAATCATTATCTGCTGTTCAGACGCAATAAATGATAAATTGAGCAAAAATGATGGGATTTGATGTCTTCACTTTGTCTCCTGTGTTTATGTCTGGATTCTCACTAACTCACTAACCAACTAACTAGCTTTGTACATATTGAGATTGTGAGATTGTTTTGATAATCACCTGATCACCCTAATTGACTCGTAAAATAAAAAAAATCACTGACAAGTCAATAAGGAAGGAGGTGGTAACTTAACTGCTCACTTCAGCATGACAGGGTACGTCAGTCACGTTTGTTTCTAGCAGCTCTTTCAAACACTGACTAGCTAAAGTAAAATGTTCTTTAGAGACACTGAGGTGATTAACAAAATAATCAGTTTTTATTTTTTCATCAAATCCATACATTATTCCTTGAGAAATCACCAAACATTTCCAAAAATCTCCCAATGTTAAAGTTGGTGAGGAAAAATTCCTGGATCCATTGCTTTATCTGGGTTAACCCATGAAGTTAATGGGGTCTATTCTAGGCCGGCAGCCATCCAGGATCCAACCTCGATGCAAATCTGTTCAGTAGTTTTTATGTAATCCTGCTGACAAACCTACCATCCAACCAACAGACATAACACACAGAAAGTACTATTTACAAACTGTGAAAAGTTGAGTTAATTACTTAACTACAACTTAGAGTTGACACTAAAATAACATTACCTTTGCCTTGAACCACCTTGCAGGGCTTCTCATCCTTAAGTCAATTACTTTTTAAAGTTACTAAATATATTTTTAATAGTATTTGTTGTTCGTTTTGTATATAGTTTCTTTTCTGATCATTTTGATAATCACCTTACAGTGTTAGATAACCATTAGCTAGGCTAGCTTAACTAACATAAAGTCGCTATTGTTATTTTTACACTTTGTGCTTGGAAGAGCTGCCAAAAATTAAAATGACTGATGTGCACTGTGTTGCTAAAGTGAGCCATTAGGCTCTGACCTCATTGCTCATAGACTTGGTGGTGCTTTTTCTTAATTTTTGTAGAAAGCTAGGCTGACTGGCTGGCTAGAGAGGTAGAGATCAAAATTATACAAAATACTAAAAGACATTAGCCTCTACTGTCAACAACATGTACGAAACTAACAGTGACACTGAGTCTCGTCAGCAGCAGATGATTCCGTCTGACTTGATGTTTGTTTCTTGAATGTTTCCAGAGAGTTTTACATTGACGAAACGCGCCGCCATCTGAGCTGTGAACATGCCAAAGTAGAGACAGTATTAAAGTGTGTGAAGCACTTAGAACTTATTTTTATACCAGGAAAAATAATGAATATCCAGACGCTATTTGTATAGAGTTATTCTGCATTCTCTTTGCCTTCATAATTGACCTGAAAACAAGAAACGTGGAAGTGAATCAGTGCTAATCAGTGATGAACAGAGAGGATTGTGGGTAATGTGCATGTCATAAAGGACACAGCTTTGATAAATTGTGATGTTTTATGATCCAAAATCTTCTTAAAATAAAGAAACTCACAAAAATCCACTTTGTTATTTTACTTTTATTAAATTGTACATTAACATGTGACTGTTGTTGAGTCAGACAGCTGCAGTCACTGCAGACAGACTCATCACAGCAACATGGAGGAAACGTTTGGTTGTGTTTCTCACTTGGGAGCATGAACATGCATTAACAGCATGAAGTGAGAACACTCAAATCTCCATCAGACAAATTGGATTTTAGGGTTCACTGACCTCAGACCAGGGGTGGATTGGCCATTGGAAGTACCGGTGGGCCGGTCACTAATGGGCCGATGTACGGCCGTTTTTTATTTTATTTTTATCTATTTATTTATATATTGAACTTTTTTTTTTGCCATGCCTCGCCTTGCCTTGGTAACTATTGTAACTCTCCCGGCCCGGGGAGAGAGACATGCATCGGCTCGGCCCACAGTGCTCAGCTGCAGACACAGCAGAGAAGTGACGTTTGGCCCAGTGGCTTGTCTGTCTAAAGAATACCGGCCCAATGGCCCTATGAGAGGCTACAGAGGCCCAGGAGTCCCACCCACGCATGTTCTGGACCCCCCTCGTCCAATCACTTTTAATGATGAGGAGTCGATGATGAGAGAGAGAGCGAGAGAAAAAAAAAAACAACAACACACCAGCACACGAAAAACAAAAATGGAGGAGGAAAGTAAAAAATGCAAAGGCAGTGCGGAAAAATTGAGGGAAAGGAAAAGAAAAGCTCCAGCAGCACAGTCTGCTAAAAGTAAAACAGTTCCACAGATGTTTGCTGCAGGGTTTGTTTTTGAGTGACCTACAGTATCTGGCTGCCAGCCTGCCAGTGCCATGATTCACTGCTTGTACCTGTATGAGTGAGTGACAAATAAACACTCTTGAATCTTAAATCCTTTCTCCAGTATCCTTCTTAAGAGCAAGTGAAAAACACACTGTGTAGTTATCCTTTATTTTATTCAAGGCTTCAGAATATAAAGGGATATTGTTTAGTATAATGATGTTATTAAGAGCTTGTTTGTATGTACATCAACGGGCCGAGTTGGCACAATATCTGTGTGCGGATTGTAGTGGGCCGGTCTGGACCAGAAAGTCCAGGGCAAAATTTTTGTCCCAGTCCACCCCTGGCTGAGACTGTCTGCACAGTGTTTATTCACTCATCACTGATAAAGAATGTGCATTTATTAGATAGTGATTAACTTCCCTGTATGAGTAAACACTGTCCCTACTACTTGTCATTTGTTTGTTCTGGTCACTTCCCAGATACAGTCGACAGAAGGATTTGTCTTTTGTCCCACACACACACACACACACACACACACACACACACACACACACACACACAAGTTATTTTTTGAGTTGAAGTTTGTTTTTGACAGTAACAACCCTACATTATTTCGTTTTCTTGTGTAAATTGTAGTTTTGTTCTCAGAGTTTTAAGACTTAATCTTGCAAATTCAAAATATGACAACATAAATCCTGACTGTTTCACATCTAAGCTTCACTCAATGAGTCAAACTCTCCCACATATTCAGTTTAACATGAGACCACAAAACCACAGACACATTTGACAGGTGAAACATTTTCACACTTTATATCTCAGTCACAGCGAGCTGTCGACAAACATCAGGTAAATCTCCACAGCAGCATCAGCAGCAGCTCCAGGTACACAGTGTGTGCTGTCAGTGTTAATTAATAATGTATTAATGAAAAAGTCTTTAGCAGATCATCAGCGAGACACTCAGCTGCCACGTGTTTGGACATTTTGTTAAATTAGTCTTAAACCAACAGTCGTGTACATTAACAGTTTAATGATGGAGGATAAAATCCACCGTCCTCTGAGGAAAAGTCTGAAAATAACTGTAATGAAGCGAAGAAGAGACAGTGAACTCACCACAGACGCTCCACTGTCCTGATGTTACTACAGACAATGAACTCACCACAGACGCTTTTTGGTGAGTTCTTCTTATTTGTGGAACAGAACCGTAACGTTCTGACTCCTGTCAGCTCTGTCATTGGTCACACGCTCATGACCTCCTCTCAGTTACATGTGTAACTCTAGTTCAATGAATACAAAACACCAGAATCAACTGAATGTGTCATCACAGGTTAAAAAAGTGGATTTAGTATTCAGTTAGACGCATTGCATGCTAGCTAGCCAGGCATTGCCAGCCTGATGTTCCACAGTGAGTGTGTGTTCAACACAGTTAGCAGCTTGTTAGCTTCCTCGCCACCATGTCAGTCAATAGCAGATTAGCTGGTCCAGTCCAACCATCAACTAACGTCCCACGCTGATGTTGCAGATCTTGCAGCTAGGGTCTTTCTTGGCGTTGACGGTGGACTGACTCATGAGCTGGTGCCCACTGATCCGGGTCACCGTCCCTAAAGACAGATCCACTGGCTCTGTGTAGATCACCTCTAGGATGACGTCCTGAGCATGGCGGAAAGACAGCGAGCCGTCCTCCTCCCCAGTGCAGCTCAGGAAGCAGTTGTTGGACCTGTCCAGCGCCGGCAGCCTCCCTTTACAGAAGACGTCTCCTTTGGAGCCATCAGGAGCCAGGACCAGGATGACATAGTGGTACGACGTGTACATGCAGTAGAAATCCCCAAAGTAGATGTTGGTGTTCTGGTTGAAGAGGAGGTCTGCTTGGATCTGTGCAGAAACAAACGCAGTGTCAGAATCAAAACTTCAGCCTCTGGTCTGATGAAGACTCTTCATGAAGTCACAATTAAGGTTGGACTGTTTTTACCAGAAGTCTTCATCAGCATCAGGCCCAACAATGACAAAACTATTGTTGTGTAGGTGTTCTTTATGGTACTGTTTTGTATAATTTCTTGAAAAATGATAAAAAAAGATGTTGATAACTCATCTTGCATGTGTGGGCATGTAATCTAATCTTTTTTCCAATAGCTGTCTTAGTTGTTATGAAGCTGTTACAGTTGTGTGTCTTTACGCAATGATTTAGGTGAAACTGGATCATATTTCATGGAGAAAGTATTTTTCTGACATCCTCCAGCTGCTCGGCCCGACTTAGTAACCGCTAACTGCTGCTAACCAGCATTTCACAATGAACACCTCTGGACCGGGGCCACAGAACCCAGCGTCTGAGAACTACGGAGGACAGTTACAGTACCAAGGTGGTTTATGGAGTTTCTTCAAAGACAGATGCCATTTACGTTGTTGCTAACGTAACTGAATGTAGCTACAAGTAGTTAGCTCATAGCTGTGTAGCTAGCAGCTATAAAAGAATCCAGCCCAGTATTACTCCCTCCGTCTTCCGGCCCAGGTCTTGCTGAGTCCACTGGGGGCCGCTAGCTCCACAACAGAGGACATACCGCACACTCAGCGCTATCCATGATCCATGACAAGTCCCTCTCTAGAAACACCAAACTATGCTGAAGCAAGTCCATTCGCTGTTTTATGAGCCTGATTTTAGGACCAGATCCAAAACCCACGGACAACCTTTTGATTCTGTATGTTGTTCAGAGAAACTAGAATCCAGTGGAGCGACGTCAGCTCGTGTGAGGCTGTGAACGGTGCCCAAAAGACACAAAACAAATCAGAACCCACAGTCTACCTGGAAGCGGTAGGGTCCATACGGGGAGTCCTGGGGAGGTTTGCCCGTGTTGAACTCGGTGTTGCAGCTGAAGAAGACTCCCTCCAGTTTGCCGCTGATGGGAGAACCGTGACTGCCGCTGTTGTCTTTAACCACCGGCAGCATGCGACGACACTGAGCATCTCTGGAGCGATACGAGGGGCTGTTCAGGACACACAGGGGGTTAAAACACAGATCCCAGGTGGACACACACACACAAACACACACACACACACCCACACACACACACACACACACACACACACCTGTCCTGTTGGAAGTACTCCTGTTGCTGGTTTCTGTAGAAGACGGTGAACGGCAGCATCCTGCCGGCGATCGCCTCGGCTTTCTGTAGCAGCTGGTTCAGATGGACAGTGGAGTAATCTGTAGACACAACACACACACACACACACACACACACACACACATTATGATTACATAATGTAATCATGGGTGTAACTACGATTATATGACTTTTTAAAATCATTAATTTGGATCCGCATCAATACATCAGCCTGTTCACTCAGCGCTGTTTTCAGAGCACTGTGTCAGAGCTTCATTACTGAATCCGTTCAGCTTGTTTATTGAGATAAAACCTGAACCAATGAAACTCCAGTCCATGTTTTCACTGCTACCGGCATCTTCTCGCATACCGCGCGAGTGCACGCACGCACACACACTGCTGACGCACAGAAGGTGGGCGAAGTAACTGTCACCGCAAAATGTTAACTTTGTTAATTTACTGAAACTAAATGTCTGTATTTTTCACCTTTTTGTTTCTGTGATGAAGTCTCTACATAGCTAATGCTACGTTAGCAAACTGTAGTCGGCAGACCATGTGGGATGTAGGAAGAGACAGGAGGGGCAGAAACTTGAACTGAATCCAATTTGGAAAGTTGTAAATTAAATTATCTGCTGATCTGTGGTTTGATGTTTTGCCATGCAGATGTATGTGTGAGATGTAAATAACTATATGAATTGACGGTGAGGTGTAAACAATGCAAATAATAATGTGTATTGATGAGATGGAAATAAATGTTGCTAATATGTGAATTGATTACGTATATTGTGAATACGTTTTACAAATTACAGTGTAGATTGATGGTGAAATGTAGGCTTAATAAGTTACCAATATGTGAATGTGAGATATAATCAAGAAGGCCATAAGTTGATAAAATATGTATTACACTGATGGTGCAAGGAAAAAAAATATTTTGAGAGACAATGGGCGCTGAGTGAAGAAGGGATCCCCCTCCTTACAAAAGCCAACTGACACACACACACACAGTTCAGTTCACTATAAACGTGATATGATTCCAGGGAAGAAGATGAAACACAAAGGCAGGAAACAAGAACAATGTTAGAAAAACAGAAAGTGGATTGTTTGGTTTTCATAGGATTTCCTGTCATTCACTAACACAGACCACGCCAAATACTGATATGAATTTAGAGAGGTTTATTGAACGGCATGAATTTGTGGGATCGACGATGTGTAGAGGGATGAATTGAGGGTTCGAGAGGAGGGATAGAGGGTTGGAGGGTTGGAAGGTAAGGGTCGAGGGTAGGGGGATGAGGTTAGGGTCAAGGGTGGAGGGATGAGGTTAGGGTCGTGGGTAGAGGGATGTGGTTAGGGTTGAGGGTAGAGGGATGAAGGGATGGAGGGATGAAGGGATGAAAGGGGGAGTCAGGTTGTAGGCGGTGCGATGGAGGAGAAGGTTGGTGGACCGGCGTAGATCGGTCGCGGTGGGATGAGAGTGGATTCGGGAAGCCGAGACTCTGGATGGGGGAGCCGTCTCCACGCTTCCCTTTAACGGGAATGATCCCCGGTGGTTCCTGTAATGAGATGGAGGATAGAAGAGAAGGAAAAGAAAAAGGGGTTTGGGGGGGAGGGATGTGAAGACTGAGTCAAGGAGGAGGAAACGGATGCGGTGTGCTTAAGTACTTCTGGTGCGGAAATGGGATGCGTACGAGGCGTGGTCTTAGTTCCCGAACCTACTTTAACAAACTTCATAACTCGAATCGTCTCCATCCAAAACAGGTGTTTTAAGCCAAATCATGATGTTTCTTCAACCCTCACAAAGTGGTAACCAAGAAATAGACAATTCAACCTTAACAAATGTTGGAACATAAAGAAATGTTCAGTTTGAAATCATGTGTAGCTTTGCAGGAACGTCCTGAGCCAACGGTTATTCTGACGATTGAGTTGGTTTGGTCTGTCCACGTTCAGTGGTGGTGTGTCAGCATGATGCGGGGTCTGAAGGTGTGGGGTTATCTACCACAGGGGCATCCAGGAGAGCACTTTCACAGTGTTCTTTTTCCAACACGGGGCACCACTAGTGCGTCTGGTGACTCCAAAGTTGTCTAATCTATGTGTCGTGTGTCAATGTAGCAAGCGTATTAACTCCCGTGGGCTTCGGGGGCTGAAAATGAAATCTGAAGAAAAAAGAGAAAGGAAAGACCTTGTCCCTGACATTATCTTGGCATTATTCTGACGGCATCCCCAACCCACAGAGATTTGCTACTCACCACCCAAGAGAGGTAGAGGCAGACAGAGAGAGAAAGAGAAAGAGGGAGAGAAAGGGGGGAGGATTATCAAAAGTCTGCTCCCTCTAATCCACAATGTTCTAACAGAGACTGTGGCAACACCAGCACTCAGTCCAGCACCTAAACCCACCTGCCGAAGGTTTGGTTAAAACACAGGCTTGCGGTGTGGCGCTTTGCAGGCTAGAAAACATTTAGTTTGTGCTCACAGACGTAGCTGACAACATGAATGCTTTCAACAGTTTTATGCAAGTGGAATGAAAGTGGAAAAACAGAAGCGGTTAGCTGCATGAATGTAAACACGCCACCACCGACACTAAAAAGATGTCTCAAGCGTGAAAAAGCCAAAGAGCTGTCACGGACATGTGTGTGAGGTAACATGGCTAATTTATGCCGGAAGGATTACTCTCTCGCATGTGTGAGGATGTGTGGGCATGTGTGCGCTGTATGTCCAAAAAGCTGCCGGCCAACGTTGAGCAACTGAGTCGCGCCTTTCCCAGCATGCATTCCTCCCTCCTACAGTGCATTAAACACATGTGGATTCTCTTAAGTCCACATAGACACACATTCGCGTTTCATACGAACGATCGCACACTGACGCACACTTTGAAAGGCTTCCTCTTGAATCAGACTCGTGATTCATCAGACTACCGAGAGGAGGGACAGGTTCGCGCAACAACACGCATACAGTAGACGCACACACGCACACACACACACACACACACACAACCACGTCAATGATGTCAAGTTCTTTTTTTATCTAACCCATTACTTTTGCTCTCCTTGTCCTTCTACTCGATCTCCCTCTCTGTTGCCCTGTCTCTCTCACCGTCTCCCGTCTCACCCGCCTGAAGCTCCGCAGTCAGGAGCCTCGGTGGCAGATTTTGCCTGGCAGTGCTGAAGACACACGCGCCTTGAAGGAAAGACAGGGACAGAAAGACAGATGGGTGGGCAACGGAGATAGACGACGGTATTTGTTGGAAGCTCAATTTCAGCCCTCCTTCCTCTCCGGCCCCTCTACTCCGTCAGGCGGGAAGTAGTGGGCACGCTGTCAACTGACAAACCGCCTATGAAGGAGAAGCTTCTAATTTAGCGGTGTCGTTGGAGTTTTACAGTAACGCTGGGTTTTTTCCCGTTGCGTGCTGTTCTCCTGGTGACAATTTACAGCATTCGTGCCGACAGTGATTTTTTTTTCATGCCTCCTTGGATGTAATTTTTCTCATTCCGAGTCTAATCGGCGTTAAGTCTGTGAATGTGTGAAACGTGCGGGAACAAGACAGAAAGTCCTCCACAGTGTCTGGTTCACGCTTGACCGAGGCGATTACGCCGTTATCTAACCGGCAGAGACAAAAGCGCCGTCTCACCTGCCCTCCCCTCCTCAGCTTCGTGACATCACCGCGGTCCTTAACACCTGCTCTCTGCAGACCATTAAACATTCGTCTTTGTTGGCAGCCTCATTTCTTGCCTTACAGCGTTTTTCATTAGAGTAGTTACGGAGTGTTTGGTGTTTTTGTGTCGTTGGAACAGCTGGAGCTCACCTCTGGGTTGTGAGGCAATGGGTACACATCCTGTCTGCTGCCTCAGATCATTTTTCTTTGTTTGTTAAGAATTATGTCCACATTGCACATGACACCGTGAATTTGGTAAGCGGATCATTACACGTGGCTATTTTGAATAGAGCACACAGTGGATTGTATGTGGGCAATAAAAAACGAAGCATGTACAGTTTCTAACACATGATTTATTCTAAGATTGACTTCCTGTCCCGATGATCTCAGGGAGATCATGCGGCATGAGGACTTATAATTAGATGTTTGCATAATCAAATTACAAATGGGAATTGTCCAGATGACCGCTATGCATCTGACGGATTATTTAGTCATGTGCGAAGGAGATTTCCCCTCACATTATTTGCCTGTAGAGAAAAGATGATGCTACACATCGGTATGCAGCAAAAGTGCTCGGAAAACATTTCAGCATAATTAGGCATCTTTCATTGCCCTCTCGACACACCAAGAAATCACATGCAGCACAGTGAGATCACAAGCTTGCGCATCTCCCATCGAGTCGGCATTGTATCAAGCTAATTAAGAGATGTTTGTGCGCTAAGATACAGATGGAGAGGTCATGACTTCTCGAGAAGAGGCTTGGAACAGAGAAATGCCGACGCATGCGCTTCATACATGTTATACTAAACACAATTATTTCTGTCAAGAATGAAGCCCAGTGATCACTGTGGATGGGATGCAATGCTATTGTTGCAGCAGGCTATTGGTTACAGAGGGTAGTAGAGCCTGATTACTTTCTTCTTCCACACTCACACTCTCCTTCTATTCTTTGCTGAGGGAAAGTGGCATCTGCATCGGAAGACTTTTGGGAAGTGTTCAGTAGTCACTATGTTGTATTCACACTCAAAACAAACAGGGGGTAGAATATTACTAAAGTAACCGCGAATTGCTTCTAACTGTTGCTGCTGTTAGCTAGTTAGCTTGATTAGCAGTGCATCTTCTGGTCCAGACAGGGAGCTCAGATCAGCAGGGTGGTGATGGTATTTTAAGCCCCACCACAGGAGTACTGCTGCTTTTTGTCACGCCTCTGTTGTGTAGTTATTGTGATACATGTTGGGACCCCCTCGAAAACGAGATGGTAGATCTCAAGGGGTCTTATCCTAATGGACAAACTTGATAATCGTAGTCAATTGATACTTTTTCATCAGCCATGGGGGTTGTTCAAGAATAAAGGCAACGCACACTACTCATGTTCTTTGTTTTGATTGAGAGGCCTCCTGCGGCAGAAATTACATCCTGTGTGTTTAATAATGTGCCAAGAACAGGACGAAAGAACACTTAATCGTAAATGATGTTATGACTGGTTGGCTGTAGCATTAATTTTTCTTTCTAATTGCTGCTCTTGGCTTAAGTTAGAGTTAAAGTTCAGAGTACGGTCAGTGGTCCACTCGAGAAGTCCGCCTTTCTTTGACCGAAAACAACACAGTTGTAGAAAGTGCCTGATTTCTATTGGCTGTGTGACTAATCAGGTGTAAAATATACCAATGCCTTCTGATTTCCTACATGTCAAATATGGTAGCTTGTTCTGCGGCGTCACGCCCCAAAATATGACACACTACTGACCCCTCTAGTTTGCCACTTGCAGAGGTCAAATTAGAAATAATAAATGTACAACATCTGGTTTATAGTTTTAAAATAAAGCTTGCTGTGTAACACTTCATGTTATACATTCTGGACAACCGGAAAAAGTCACGTGTCCTTTGTCGACATGATAAAGATCAGTGAGGTGAGTCATAAACACATAGTCAACTTTGTAAAACAGTTGCAGTTTGGTTAGATTTATGTGCTAAAAATAAGACAGTTAGCCATGTGAGTTTAGATACCTGTGTGAAAAAGAAGTCACTGCTAATTATTGGTTCACACAGGACAATAGCCCCACTCCAGTGTTTGACCCAGCCCATCACTGCTGGACTCCCCTGCAGCCTCCTCCAGACATTACATCGCCTAACATTCCCAGTACAGTAAGCTTAGGCCCACACTGACCAAGCTGCCCTATTTGACGCACTGGAAGTGTCACACCGCGGTGAGGGATGTCCTGTCTTGGGTTTTTTGTCTTGTGAATTTCATGTTTTATTTTGAAAAGTAACTCTCCTCTCGTTTCAGGTCGCTTGCCCTTCCTCTTGTGTCACCGGTCTGGTGTCTCCCCTGATCCTTGATTGTTTCCACATGTGTATATAGTCTTTGTCTTCCCCTGTCTTGTTGCTAGAGTATTTCGTTCATTCCGTCGAAGCACATCAAGCCTTTATCGCAGCCCTGATCACAGCCTTGTTGATTCTAAGAAAGTTGAGTATTGCCACGTTTTGTTTTTGCATATAGTTTTCCTCTGTTGTAGAGTGATTTTGATTTTGATTCCATTTTGGTCAGAGATTTGTTTTGTTGGCCAGTTTAAGTTTTATAGTGTTTGCTTTTCCTCCTGTTGGAGTGTTTTCTGTTCTTTAAAGTTTTTCGGCCTTATTCAGTGTAGATATTTTCATAGCCTGTGTGATTTCCTCATTTGTTGAGCGACTTTGATTTTGATAAGTTTTTCATAGCGTCAAGTTCTCTAAGATTAGTGTAGATATCTCTTTTCCTCCTGCGGGAGCGTCTTTTGTTCCATTTGTGTTTGTTTGTTAGTTGTCCTTGGACACTTGGTGTTTCTCAGCCTGTTTATTTATCACTCTGTCTACAGAGAAACTATATTAAAAATAAAGCCTGTCTTTACAACTGCCTTCCTGCATCTGAGTCCTCAATTTCTGCCTGAGCCTGACAGGAAGTGAGAACAGGCTGAAACACAGATCTGCACCCTAATGAACATCAAATGAAAGCTGCTTCTGTAATCTTGCCACTCGTTTACCACATCTACTGGCTTCTTGTTCTCCTCACAGTTACTCACATCTTGTCTTCTTTTGGCGCTGGTTTCTGTCATCTCCCTGCTCTTTTCCCCCTCCCTTCGCTAATTGATAGTTAACACTGTTCACCTTGATGAAATGCGCAACTCATTTGTGTAATCCACCCATGGACCCATGAGAAGTTGTGGGGGCTATACAAAAAAAGAAAAACTGACTTCACCTAGCTATGAGTAAGGCTTCTCTCGTGTACGTGTGTGCAGCGGAACAGAGGAATAATGACTGATTCACTTCCAGCCCTCTCATTGTGTCAGCAGCTGCTTCTCTTTGATGTGATTATGAGTGGGAGAGGAAGAGAAAGACAGAGATGGAGAGAGACAGTATGCATCTGGAAGAGAGCGATAAATAAGCAGAGAGAATATTAACACTCGAGTGTGGATTGCTGAACAGGTGTCACCTCTCGAAAATGTAAGCAGTAAAAGCCAAGTAGCTCCGGGTCCCTTGGGGGCCTTGGTTGCTCAAGCCTGTGGCCAAATAAAGTTGTTTAAGTGGCGGAAGTGTGTTTGAGTTGGTTTCAATATTGATGCATCTCGTGTCTACAGCATTTCACTATTATAAATACACACTGGAAGCTGAGACAGTAGTCAGACATGGTGTCCATCCATTATTGAGGATGCCATTGAGACTGGATAGAAAACACACTGCTTCATTGCCCGGTGAGGGAGCACCACGCCGTATCCTTCCTCTGGGTTTCATGGATGAACAGCATGCCGGATTAGTTTCGGTTCATCATATCTGGCTCTTGTCTCAACCCTTACCCATAACCCAGATAAAGTTATTGCACTTTACTATACCAAGACATTATTGTGCCTTTTGATATGAAAAATTGTGGCAGAATCTCTGCTCTAGTTTAGCAACTTTACCATCCGTCTAAGGCATAGGAACAGAGCTGTGAAATATGACAGCACACACCGTGTCCAAAGTGAAAAAGGTTTTTCTCTCTGGGGTGCATACATTTGCTCAATATGTTTTTTTTTATTTTCTGATAGATTCAGAACATATTTCTGATTTCAGCTGGAAATCGCTGCCTCGACATGAAAGGTCAGAGGGTTCACCCGACATATTAGAATTCATCCCCTGCGGACCATGAGCATTCCCAGCGAATCTTGGCCATTAGTTTTTGGCATCTTATGTCGGAAGTTGACAGTTTGACCTGAGGATATCCCCCGAGGAAAACTCTTTGAGTTTCCGAAATGGAAATGGTTCAAGCATGAATGCAGAGTACATTTGGGCAATATTTCTTCAGAGTTCAACTGACAGACTCAGTGCGTTTCCCTGGGAAATCCATTTTGACCCTTGTTCTGAAAACACTGGGTCACCAGAGTAGTGCAAAAGCATATGCTTATGGGTGCAGTATGTAAGAACCAACCATCAAGCAAATTCATACACAAAACAAATAGGGGGCAGCATATCAAGAGAGTAAATGCCAACTGCTGGAAATTGGAGCTGCCGTTAGCTAGTTAGCTCAGTTAGCTCAGTTAGCCATGCAGCTACCTGTAGTAACTAGGAGTTTGGAGCACCAGAGGAATGTTGGTGTAAGCACTGCTAACAAAGGAGCTTTGGACCTGGACGAGCTGAGGCTCAGTAGATAGACATAGACAACCTAAGACATAGATGTCATAATGTAGAAACTGTTATTCTCTTGCATTCTGTTGATAATTTCAGATAATTTTGATTTGAAAATGTTTTAAAATAACTTAAATGAGTACATATTGCACCTTTGAATGATCCATATTGTAGAAAGTGAGATTTCCACGTATCTTTATACCATAAAGCAAGTCCTGGTGCTGTATGAATACTGTGAAAGTATGAAAATGCTTAATCCATGGAGAAATGAACTCAGTCAGCGTTCCCTTCAGACACTGTTCCTCTTAATGAGCCATCAGGACTTTGTGGTTGTGATGTCACAACACTGCACTCAGCAAAACACCCAGCATGGCCATGGCTGTAAAAATACTGGAAGAGCTACAGTGACAACACAGGGGGCATTGCCTGTTCAGGTGTGTACGAGCTGACCAATTAGAGTAGATTGGGCTTTTTCAGGAGGGTGGCCTTAAAGAGACAGGCGGTAAAATGCAGCATTGAGACAGAGGATGAATAGAGGAGCTGCATCAGTGGACTTTTTTGATTATTAAAACCAATAAACATATTTTAGTAGACACCCACAATAAAGGCAGGAACTTGAAAATAAGCACAGTCATCTTATGTTTGAAAACAGCATTTTTGAGGAACGTGATGCTTTTTCCTTTATGTTATATTTTTCCGTATCATGTAATGATGCCTGCAGTTTTTTAAATAAAGTGAGACCCACCAACAATTAGGCCTCAAGTGTTATCCAACTTTTTGTCAGTGCTTTAATTGTTGTTGTGCTGCTTGTTTTAATGAGCAAAGGAACTGCACTGGAACATGCACATCTTTAATTAGGTGGGTTTCTGTTTGCTCTCTATAGTTTTGGAAGGGCACTTCTAATCTGTGTTTCTAGTCAGCGTGAAACCTTGTGTGTTTGTGGTTCCACACCGTAAGCCTATGTGTTTGTTTTTAGGCCTGCAGAGTGCAGGCAGAACATGTCCACTGTGTGCACTCACGTCACTTGCAAGTATATTTCCCAGTGAGTGAGGGCTCATAGGATGTGTTTTCCTCAGCGGGTACGGGTTTGTCATGTGTGCTCTCGTGTCCTTACATGCCTACTTACTGTGCTTATTCACGATCGAGTGTAATGCGGCGTTCTTTCTCCATTGAAACTTGTACAGGGAGGAGCAGGATCAGCCAAGTATTGCTGCTGAAAATGAGATGTCACGCTCAGCTCACTTCGGGGCAGCAGGCCGGGCTCTCCCTAACTGATTTAGACTGTCTGTGTGGGTATGTCGATGCTAGTGTGTGTGTGTGTGTGTGTGTGTGTCTGTGTGTGTGCCAGTGAAAGTATACTGGAGGGAGAGAGAGAGAGAGTGAGAGAAATAAAGAGAGGCAGAGAGGAATGGGACCAATAGAGAGAAAGAGAGAAAAGGGAGCTGTATGTGTCAGTTTCTCTGACAGTTATGTGTGCAAATTATTTATAGATAGGTGATGTGTTGTGTACTGTCGGCCTCAGGTGTGCTGTGACAGGTGTCCTGCTCTGTGACTAAAACAGAAGGATAGGTGGCATCTCATTATACTGTATATAGTGCCACTTACAGACCAAGCCATCTGTCACCTCGCACCTCTCTGATGCATCATTAGCCATTATTGTCCCCCTGCTTATCTGCCTCGGTAATGTTAATTTAACTGAAGCACAGCCGAAATACAGTCAAGATAGATAGATAGATAGATAGATAGATAGATAGATCTCTCTGGTCTCAGCTGTATTATTTGTCATGCTTGTCATGCGCCCGTTGCGCATTTCTTCACAGTCTCGATGCAGAGAAAAATCTGTATGCCCCTGAAAACTCTCCCCCTCTACTTCCCTCTTCCCTTCTCACCTTTTTTCCCTCCGTCTGACTGTTGTCTCAGCTCTATTCATCCCCGCTGCCACTCCCCTGCCTTTTCCATTTTCTTTTGAAATCCTTTCATGCCGAGTCATGCATTATTTACCGTTATTTTCCTCTATTTGCCTCAATCTAAATTATACATATTTTCTAGCAGGAGGTATTTCTTTTGAACACTTAACATAATGGCTTTTTTTTGTTTTTTTTTCCTTTAGACATGTAAGGACACATTTGAATGTGATTATTAGCATGATTGTTGTTTACGTATCAAACCTGAATTGCATTTACTCAGTCAGATTTGCTGATTTTACACAGTGGCGAAGTAATCAGACCATTTGCTATTACCACACTCGCACTGTAAATACTTCACGACGAGTAAAAGTTTTTAAGGAGACTTTCCTTCATTGTTTTTGAAAGGC
Source organism: Diplodus sargus (assembly GCA_903131615.1). Classification (NCBI taxonomy): domain Eukaryota; kingdom Metazoa; phylum Chordata; class Actinopteri; order Spariformes; family Sparidae; genus Diplodus; species Diplodus sargus. The sequence goes on from CAEMYA010000446.1 coordinate 144,627, forward strand.
TCTTGTGCATGTCAAACATCTTGAAGTTTAAAAGGTCAAAGTCAGCAACAACAAAAGCTCCGCTCTCCCACAGAAAACACTGCTCCTGAAACACCTCGTTAGTAGCCCCACCCTCAATTCTGTGACTTTTTGACATCATGCTACTTCACCGTTTTACACACTTGCACAACTCATGCAGAGCTGTTAGTCTGGCATATAAGTATTGATAAAGCACAGCTGCTCTATGGTTTTAATGGTGATGGGTCATGCATGTGTGAGCTGACCAATCAGAGGAGACTGGGTGTTTGGGAGGGGGGCCCTTAAAGAGACAGCAGCTAAAGTAGAGCATTTAAAACAGTAGGAGAATAAAGTGCTGCATAGAATTTCTGCTGACGTGCAATAATTTAGAAAGGTTTTGTCTGAATTAGCTGTTTTCAATGTGTTTATATCCCTTTTTTATTGCATGATATCCAGTAATGTCAAATTCCTCTCGGAATTTTTTTTTGTTATCTTTAAGCATCTTTTTCTCTCTCTTTTTTTTTTCTTTATTTCAACTCCAGGCCCAGTTTTGTCTCCCTGGCAGAATCACTGAGGACCAGTTACGCATCCAAGAAGAGCAAGAAAACTATTATTCTGCCCAGCCTCAACCGCCTGCCAACCTTCGGAGCACCGTTCACCAGAAAATCTTCATAAAGGATACACAGCGCTGAAGAAAGAGCACTTTTGCGTCTCGTTAAAGATAGCCGAGGAGTGTGAGGAGGCACCGGTGAGAGGAATCAGGTAGGAGGTTATTTTTTGCAAAGATAATTTCTTTCTTATTGTGCACTCAGCTGAGGTTCAGTGTTTCCAACATGGACTCCTTTGTATGACTAATGGCTGTGGTTCAGCAACTCACTCACACATGTGTGTGTGTGACTGTGTGTTTTCCCGGGGACACAACCAGCACGTCTGACATTTATGTACCTGCAGAGTCAAATACACATACACAAACCACATACTGGTAATTATTTAACCGCGTGTATGCAGCAGCACTTTCACCGTAGGACACAAGTGCTTTGCTTTACAGTAGCCTCAGCTTTCTTGCCGAATGTGTGTTTCCATTTGTGTGTGTCAAACTGTGTTCCTTCGGTGCATGTGCGTGAATATGCGCGAGGCCTGTGGCGCAGCATTTAGCAAAGGGGTGAAAGCCTTAATCAGTGTCTTCACTGGCGTGTATAATGCCATCTTCCCTCCTTTTACTGCACGTATTTTACTGGCAACACTGTCATTAGTGCTGACAGTACTTCACTTACCTCAGCTGTTATATTCCTTATGTGTGTGCGTGTGTGAGTGTGCTGTGTGTGTTGGGCAGGGGTACAGAAAGTAAAGGGATAAAAAGAAGTAATTGTTGTAATTATTTCATCTCCGTTCCCTCTCCGCCTACCGCGCGAGTGTCGAGGAAAATCTCGCTACTCTGCGGCGAATTTAAAGCAGAACAAAGCATGGTTTATCCACCTTCATATTCGTGAAATATGCTGTGATCATGTGTCATTATGTTAATTGCTATTGTCAGGAACAGACTTGGTGTTCCTGACAATAAGGAACCACAAAAGAAAGGAGGTTACACATGTAATCATTGTCAAATGTATCAAAAGATAGATGTTGGAGCGTGAGCAGTGCCATAAAAAACAAGAGTCAAACCAGAAATACATAACAAAAATCAATATTTTAGGATGATTTTTTAACCCTTTTTGGAAACGTGACTGTCCTGTGTTAATTTTGTTTTTGCTGCCCTATTCTATCAGTCAGCATCAAGTGCCATACATCATTTGATTCAGAAGAACCTTAAGTTTCAGTCTGAGCATTTTGCTTAACAAATCACTGCTGCAGAGCATGACGGCGTAATTATGTTCACTACGGAGCCCCTGAATGTCCAAACAAGGCGTGTGCGAATCCGTTGTAATGCTTAGAAACCCTTTGTTTTAGCCGGCTGTCTTTGAAGGCTGAGTAATATATGCAACCATTGATGCTTCAAATCCTCACCTCGTACGTTGAAAGTAGATCCTGTTATAGTATTTGTAGGGTGTAGAATTCATTCACAGTCAGCTGTTGTCCGATTTGATACAGTAGCTGAACTTTTGTGATAAAAGTGAATACATGAAAATAAAAGCAAGCCTGGACGAAAGAGAATAGAAGAAAAAAAGATATATAGATATGTGGTTTTTGTAAGATCTGACTCCTGAAACACACAGCTCAGGAGCCGTGTGCAGTACATCACACCGTATAATAAGTATAACATGACTTTGTTGTGTATTGCTTATAAAATTGTGACAACCAACTGAAAGTGATGCTACATCACCGCTAACACAATTGTAATCAAGTAAACTGCATCCACTACACTTTGACTATGATTGACCAATATATAGTCCAAATATGGATGCAGTAAAGGCTAAATCTATCAGCCAAACTGTAGAAACTTTCAAATACATGCATGCACATTGGTGTCTTACACGAGTGCTCATTCACTATAGTCTCCTCTTTGCAAATAAATCTTAAAAATAAATATCTCTAAATTAGTCTTGCAATCTGGACTGCAAGAAGCAATTATGCCTGCAGGGTTGAATTTGAATTATCTCTTTCCATCTCCGAATCAAAATATGTTTAGTTTTTATGTTCACATCACTTTCAGAGACTCAGCAGTGCCACTCGCAGTCGAAATGCAGATTCGACCTTTATTATGCCGCCGTGGAGCTAATTTACAACCAATAAATGAGGCAAACAGAGTGGAAGCTGCCGGACGGTGGCTGCAACAAACACCTGATTTGAAGCTCATCATATTTAGTCAACTGATGCCTCCTTCGCCTGTTTGTTCTGTTAAGCTGTGACAGTGGACTTTTCTCAAATATAAAAATGTGCTTCCTCTTCCTCAATGTCGGACATGGCTTCAAGTGTGCGCTGGACATAAACTCATATGACTCCTTCCGTGCAGCACCAGTCACTTTGAATCTGAGGCTCTCTGCTGAAAGGTTCAAACGTGGACATCAATCAAATAAGGCTGGAGGGGGTGTTTATCACATGTAAGACATTGGCAGTCTCCTTCCCTTACTCTGCTGTAGGCAGGGGTCACTAGCTGAAGGGCTGATATGCTCGTCCATGCTGTGGCATGACAAAACCACCCAGTCACTGAAAGGGGGACAAGAAAGAGCCAAGGTCAGCCCTCAAAAATGAAAGTAACAGGACAGTGACTTCACACAGAAGGCAAGTGAAGACAAGGGAAGGGAAATGTATTCATATAGCACATTTCATACCCTGAGGCAACTCAAAGTGCTTTACAGATAACACAGGCGAAATCACAAGAATTAAATTACAAAACCATACAAGTAGGCACAGAAATACATTTGGAATGAAACAATGAAAGCAAACAGCATAACAGACTAAGCTAATACAGTAGAAAAAGGATCGATTAAAAGCATACGAAATAAAAACAATATCATAGAAACTAACTAAAGCTTGGATATAGATAAAGAATGATTAAAAGCAACGGTCAACAGGCAATGTAGGGTGGATTTAAAAGTAGTTGACACTGTCTCAAGTGTTAGCTCCTCTGGCAATTTGTCCCACATTTGTCAGGCCTGGAAGGCAACTTCGCCATATTTAGTTCTCGGCCTGGGAATAGCCACTGATCCAGATTCAGCCAACCTGAGAGGTCTGTGAGATTCGCTCTGTGTCAGGAGGTCTGACAAGTATCTAGGACCTAACCTGTGCCAGGGATCTGAGAGCTGGAGTTATATATTGAGCTGAATTGACGGACCGAGGGAGGGGGAGAGATGCTGTGGGAGAGACGGGAGGAGGAGGGGGGGATACAGCTGCCGCAGCAGTAATAACAGCTTTACTAATTGAGATATGAATATATTATGGATTGTAAAGTGGAAAATGAGACCTTCCCCCCCGTCTCTCGCGGTTGTCTCTGAGCAAATATGATCTGTTATGCCATGTGAATGTACGTCATTTAAAATCGGCTCTGACCTGCTTAATCAGTTACCATGACCCTGTGGAAATGTGCACGGTTCGTCACACGGTTACACAGTGATACGGTGGTACACAGCGATATATAAAGGCTTTTTTAGCCCACTTGTGAAACTCTCGGGAGGCTCTGTGGATGGCACCGTCACTTATCAGTCATTTCAAATCACTTTGGTCCAGTCGGTTACGGAAGCATAACGTCCTCCGGAGGGGCTCGTAATAAGCTTTTTGAGTCTGGCAGGAGCACGAATAGAGCGTTCGGATCCTTTTTTTTTCGAAACACAGCCTTTGATTCATAAACCAACAACATCTGGTGATTATCCAAACCACATCTTTACAGGATGAGTAGGCTACTGCAAACACGGGGTATTCAAAAAGAAAAGAAAAAAACAAAAAAGAGACACGATGAACGTAGAGTAAGACTATGTGATGATTGCCGTGAGCCAAAGGCACTGACATCGTTCCAAGCATGCTCAGGAGATAATATTCAGACGGCAATATTGTCTCGGTGTAAAAAAAAAAACCAGAGAAACTATTAACCGTTATGCGCTGTTAAGGAAGGCAATTATTGACTTACTTGATGAGATTTAGGGACACATTAAGTCTGCCCTTGTCACAGACATTAGCAGCATTGCTAAATGATGTGAACACTTCAGGTGTTTGCATACGGCTGCTTGCAGTCACATGTTGGCTGTGCTCCTGGACTGCCGCTGCCTTTTTAACGTGCATGTGTTGGATGCTTTATGCCCCGTTGTTTCGTAGAGAGAGGTGCCTATTTTCCACAAACAAGGCAGGAAATTGAGGAGACAGGTAAAAGAGCTTTGGATTTTTCAGGCTTTCGCAGCCGTCAGGGAATTGGTGGAACCGTTTTTTTCAGAAACAGCAGTGTCTGTACAAATGGAAAGGACATGTTGACACGCATATTAAACCCGTATTATGTCATGAGATGGTGCCTTCCAGCTTTAGCTTTAATGTCCGGCAACAGGAAAAGGTTATCTACAGTTCAGCACATAATATGGTTTGGCATTCTGAAAGGTTCATCCCAAACCCTGAAATGCTGTAGACAAACAAGCTACAGTGTTTGGCCAATATTTCAGATATATGGCATTAGTGGTCGCTTCTGTTTGGCTATTTATAGGGGAAGAAAACTAAAGCTCTTTCCTCTCATTCTATAAACTTTTTGAGACGGTTCATCTGTATGATGACTGCAACCTTTAACTGACCAAACTGACTGAACTTGTTGAGCCTTAGCTGCTTGCTTTTAGTGTGGTTGTGTTTAATGCACTGTATCGCTAAATCCATGGTGCCATACTTAAAACAACGTCAATGACAACCTGACTGAATGGTGAAAAGCAGCGAATGCATGAGGGAACTGTTGCACACCAACACAGTGGAACACACAGTACTCACTGCATGTTTATTCTCATTAAAGCATCAAAAAAGGTGAGTTGATCTTTAAAGTCAGAGCCTGCTTATAGGAGCAATATGTAAGAAGTGGTCACATTCTTAGCTTTAAACGTTAAAATATAAACTGACAATATTGACATAATGTGGAGAAACTTCAGTTTTGATGATGCGTTAAAGATGGCTAAGTAATGTGTTGCAGAGATTCACAGATAGCTAGCTGATTAGCATGCTAACTTTAGTAGGAGTTAACATGCTAACTAGCTAGCCCCAGACTGTCCTTTGATACAATACCGCTTTCTATTTCAAGAAACGATAGTCTGCTGGCACAGCCCCACATAGTTTTGGCTCGGAGATGTATTCAGCAGAGTTTGCTAAATTTTACAAGCTTTCCTAGCTTTTTAAAGTTGAATGAAAATGAATGAGAGAAAACCCCCAAAACTACAAGAAAGAAAATGTTCAACACTTATTTTCCTAATTTAACAGAAATTATTTTAGTAAAAATTAAGTCTACTCTCTTTCTCTGATTTAATGGCAAGATTAATGGCCTTGTTACGACAACACACAATCATCCCCAGATTAGAAACTCTGGTCAAAGTAAATCCGGTGCTGTATTCCAAGTCATCCGTCTGTCTCAGAGGCTGTGTTCGGTTACTGTCCAGCTGTGTTCGCTGGGATGCTGTTGAAAACATCATCACCCCGAGTGCTCTGACCCAGTCAACTAATAAGGCCACTAGGTTCACGGCTAACGGCAATAACTAGCTAATAGCAGCTAGTTGCAGCTAGAGACAGCTACCAGCAAAAAGTACAGAGAGCAGCAGTTAGCGGTTACCCCGGTGATCTGCTGCCTCCTATTTGTTTGGAGCAGCCTAACCCTTTGACAGCTGGGCCTTTCTTACCTGTTGAGCCTGTAAATGCACTGCGAAACCAATTTCCACCTTACCTCACAAACAAATATTCACATCTCACTTCGATCAAGGGGCGTTCAAGACATACAGTGCTGTTGGGTAGAAGAGGAACAGACGGAGCAGGGGGGTAAAGTTAAAATGTAAGCCAGCGTCTTTGAGGGATGGGTAGTTTATCGCAATGTTGTCTCATGTGCCACAGCCCAAGTGTCTGCTCACATTCCGATCCAGCCCATTTAACCATCAATCTAGCAAATCCCGCTTTAATTATGAGCCGTGCCTCTTTTCCCCCCCACAAACTCAATCAGAACAAATAAAAGAGCCTTTTCAGCTATAATGGGATTATCGATTGGGTGGCAGCCTAGAACTGAGACTTTGTGTATGTTTGTGTCTGGCTATCTCTGTGTGTGTGACAATCATGTGTGAGTGCAGAGCAGTCCGGAAGTGATAAATGGAAAGTCAGTGTGTGTGTGTGTGTGTGTGTGTGTGAGAGAGTGTGTGTCAGCATTGTCTGGAGTCTTGTCTGTGTGGGTGCTGCCAGTGAAGGGCTGAAGGGAAGATGCATTAAATTACCTCACAGCTTGAGTCTCATCAAGAGTGTGACATGTTTTACTGATGAGTTCTGAGCTTATTTTGACTGATATCCACCAAAACTTTTATTACTTGGCTTTTACCATCGTCGCAGTTGTCAAAGTGGCTGTAATATGTCCTGTGAGGGCACTTTTTCAACTTTAATAACGGCTAAGAGTTGTGGCAGTTTGGTTTAGCTTTGATTGCCATCAGTAAACTTGCATTACAGGTAGCTGGGAAACAAACGGCACCCATCAATTACCTTTTGATACCCAGTTTATATAGCTTATTTTATTTATTTTGTTCTTTATGCTTTTGCAGAGTTCTAATGTTTCTGAAGGTATTACTGATAATATTCAGCCACTAAAGTTGGTGTTTCGTTGCATTCCCTTCATTGCAGCTGCAAATAGTAAATTAACTTGCATTTCTATAGCACATTTCCATGCTACTGACCACTCAAAACCCTTTACAACACCTGTCAAATTCTCACACACACACATACACACACACACACACACACACACTGATGGCGGACGCTGCTCATCAGGAGCAACTTGGGGTTCAGTATTTTGCTCAAGGACACTTGCTGGGGGAGCCGGGATTCGACCCAGCTACCCTCCAATTAGTAGACGACCCACTCTGCCTCCTGAGCTGTAATCATTTGCACCCTTAAGTGATTGCCGGTTTGCCAAGCTAACATTGCTAAAGCTAGCTAACAATAAGGCCTTGCTGGGTGTAGACTATACAACTCCATTTCTACAGTAGCCATTTTCACTTTTTCCCCCCCAACAAACTGGCAACTAACAGACTATTGATCGCTGACGAAACACAGATACCATGTGACGTTATATTATTGGCTGACAAACCTTGTTAGTAGCTGGAACCAACCGTCTTACACAGAGATAAACTAAAATCATTAATTGAATTAATGATAACGTCTTTAAGGAAAATAGATGCATGTTCTGCATGTTTATAGAAGCTCTGTAGATGCATTGTCAGTTTTTTTTTGTCTACATAAGATTGTAATCAATATGACCTTTGAGTTCAGTTGCAACCAAGGTTTATTTACAGTGCAAGCCTATTTGTTAATAACCTCAATTTGTCAATGTGCATCCATCAGACCATGCCGCTCTGTTTATTTCTATGATCATCCAAAAGAAATTACTCAGAGATGTGCATGTTTGAGAGATCTTAGAGATTAAACTGCACTTAAATCCGCATTCTTGTTCGTAGGAGGTTATGCGCTCCATCTATATTTGCATTGCAGTGGACATTCATATGCTTTGGTGTGCACATTTACGCTCCCAGGCGGAATTATGCTATCCTAAAATGCTGATGGTCTTTTGCCACTATCTGTCAGATTTAAAATCAGGTCCTGATTCAGATGTTATTGGCTTTGCGCGCCCTGTTTTATTTTGTAGGTTTCATCCTCATGTGTCATGTTTTGGTTTACGCTTCTTGTTTTTGTCTTTTTCCCATCTTTTTTCACTCTGACAAAAACAAAAGGCAGGCAATAAAGGCAACAAAGCAAGAATACAAGAGAGCAAAGCTAAACAAACACAAATGAGGCAGACATAAGGAACACAGGCTGCGACGCAGGCAAAGCACGAGTATGAAAACAGGAAAACAAGACTGGAAACAGATGAGAAGATACAAAAAGAGTTACAGGCAAATGAAACACAGGTGAGCAGGAGAAAAGGGGTCGGAAAAGACAAAGACAGAAAGTGCAAACAAAAACATGACACATGAGGATTAAACCTACTACCTAAAGCGGTACAGGAATACAGAAAAAAACTTTGTATATTGTATTATGGCAAACAAAGTGTACTGTCTTGTCTTTCATTCGCTACCGTTCATTTTACACATGCAAGTCTCAGCTTTGATTAAAATTTGGCAGTAATGGAACGAGATTGTAGAGCAGGAAGTGAAAGGCACAGTGAAATCCACCTATCCACACTCACGACTCTGTACTTCTGTCTGTCACCTGTTTCACTTTCTCGCTAATAGGGTGCCTATATTTTCACTCCTCTCCAAGCCGGTGGCTGGTCATACAAAAATAAACTAATAAACACTTAGCTTTCGATATTTCTCATCTCTTTTTCTCTCTCTCACTGTGTTCCTGCCACTCCTACTCTTTTTTTTTTTTTTTGCGGTGGCAGTCAGTGTGCCAGTGTGCTGTGTCTAGCATTTTGCTAATCCTGCTCATATTAGGTTACGTCACCCGGCCCTCTCCTCCTTTGGTTCAGCGTTTGCGCCATTAGCGAGCTTATGCTTTGAGTCTAGCTGCCACGCGATGTGCTTTTACTTGCATGGGTGCATTCAGGAACGCAGAACAGACGGTATGGTGCACACATGCTCAGATAAGCCCAGTGACACAGAGGCGGACGTGCACTGAAGACGTCACAGGGAAATTGGAAAGAGAGTGACACCTTTCTTTCACGTTATGTCATGTTTCATGTTTTGCTCCGACCTGATTCTCTTTCACTCGCTTAAATTCATCTTTTTTAACATCACCTCACGCTTTTTCTGGCTCCCAACGTCCTCCCTCGTTCGCTCTTTTCCACTCTTTGAAGTGATAATCCGCTTGCCAGGTCTGTTGGCTAATGAAGCTCCATCCTTGAAGTAATTATCAGTGCCTCGTGTGAGCGAGAGTGCCAGCAGTGACAGAAAAAGAAAAAATGAGGATGAATCGCAATTATAACTGTAATTGCAGTCATATTTCGGCTGAAGACAAAGACAGTCCAAGATGGCTCTCAAGTTACAGTATATCCCACGACAGACAGTAACTATCTGAGCAACTATCAAACTTCTAAGTTACTCACGCAGGAAATATATGCAGAGAGAAGAGAATTGACACAAACGGGCGTGGGGAGGAGGAGGCAATTGGGACAATACGAGGGGAAAAAGAACAGAGGAGACATGAACAGACATCGTGGCTTCGATAGCGTTGGTACAAGTGGAGAACATTTAAGTATGAGAAAGACAGAGGGAAGTCGGAGTTACACAAGCCTCATTTTATCTGTGCTAATCTATGCTGACATTAACAAGACCCTGCTCTCCACCAGATGAAAACAAAATTGGAAAAGGAGGCCCCTAATGAGTCATTAATAGAAAGATAGTTGGTTTGTTAAAATTGGTTATATTTATTAATAAAAAGAAAAACATGCAGTTATACAACCCCTATTTGTACTAAAGTGGGCGAAACATGAGCGTGCATGACCAGTTTGGTAACATCCAGAACAATATGTATAGCGACGTGGTTCTTTTTTTTTCCGGTCCTTTAACTAAATACAGTGTGGTCTTGTTGCTGCACCCAAGGGATGCCCAACAAACCGAGCGAGTGGGAGAACACAGGAAGGAGAAAACAGCAGAGAGAACGAGACGTGGCCCATATGCAGCGAGCCATACGTGTTGCATAAGCTGACCTATCTGGTGCTGTAATCAGATCAGTATGTGTGCAAAACAACCCTAATCCAGAAGCAACAACAGCAGTACAGCTCAAGAAGATAAAAAAAAATGTAATGATTGACAGTCAAAGGGTGGAGGCAGAGGAAGAAGTGTCTTTGAGAAGTGCGATCAAAGAAAGACTGAAACATTGTTCAGACTATTCTCCCATGGTGACTCTGTGCATCAACACCCAGCTTGGGTTTTTTTCTTTGAGTGTGATTGTTTCATGGGGGGATACTTCTCGCAGCGGGGAGAAGTGTATTTGTGTGAGTGTATTTTTACTGTGCATCTAGTATATATATATATTTCATGAGCGCAATGACCTTTCCATGTAATCTGTAATGGTTACTATTCTCAGAAAAAAGAGGCAGGTCAGTGGGGGATGGGGGCGGGGGGTCCTGGCACAGGCATGTAAGAGCCACCCCCACTCACCCTATATGTCATGGGAGCAAAAACCAACCCAACCGAAAGAGACAAAAAAAGGGAAAACAACAATTATATTGCGTGTCTCTTTGTGGTAGTTTTGTGTCTCTCCGTATTCAGTTTGGATCTTTTTGCTGTTGCATCGTTTTGTAGTTGTTTTCCATGTCTTTGTAGTTGTTTTGCATCTCTTTGTAGTCATTGTTGTTGTTTTTCATGTCTTTGTAGTTGTTTTGCATCTCTTTGTAGTCTTATTGTTGTTTTTCATGTCTGTAGTTGTTTTGCATCTCTTTGTAGTCTTTATTGTTGTTTTTCATGTCTGTAGTTGTTTTGCATCTCTTCGTTGTCATTTTGCAAGTGATAGTCTTAGTAGATGTTTTGCATGTCTTTGTTGTTATGTAGGCGTTTTGCATCTCTTTGTAGTTCTTTTGGATTTCTTTGTAGTCTTTGTTGTGTCGCCTGTCATTGTTGTCAGATTTGCATTTCCTTGTGGTAGTTTTATTGACTTTCCGACAAGAAATTTGTTGTCATGTCAAACAGAAGCTGACTCCGTGGGCTCCTGGGCCTGTGCCCGTTTGGCCCATTCCATAATCCTTCATTTTTCTGTTTCAGTGAGGTTTCACTGACACTTTGGGCACCTGTACAGTCGAAGGTGTAGCACCAATCTACAGGTTTCATTAACGTACAGCTGCTGTATCCTTTCAAAACTTCCTAGACCAGTTATGGTCATTTGACACACATTGCTGTATTAATGAAAGATATAACTCACATAGTTCCATTGTACAGTTTTGAAACATTTTTGATGATGAACCCCATCTTCAAATTTTCATCTGAAAAAATGATTGGTTGAAAGTAACCAAGTTCATTTACTCAGTAGTACAACTCTATCACTCTATTCCACTACATTTCATAGGCGAAGAATGTTTGTTGCAACTTTAAAGTTGTTTTTTTTTCCACCACTGCAAAAAGGCCTCAACAGTCATCAGACTTGTTTATTCAGTGTCACTGTTGATACAATTGTTGTGTTATACTGCGTATATGTGTGAAATTACATTGAAGGGATGCTATAGCAACAGTTTACTGATTTTTCTTTTTATCTGGCATCTGTTTGAACAGCAGGCACTGCTTATAGTCTCACAGCTCTGCAGGATATTTCATCCTGTTTGCGACACAAGTGGCAGTCAGACGTCACTCTCAGATGCTCTGTGATTCGTTTTGTTCCTCTCATTCCATTTGATCTGCACAAATAAACTGCATGCTTAGTCTACAACTTGCAAAAAGGATGACTATGAGACAAATTGCAGCTTATTTGAGCACAGAAGAACCCCTTTGAACTAGTGACTGTCTATTCACGTTACGCCTGATACTTGCAGAAATCTTAAATAATACAGGACTCAGGACCGCTGTACCGCAAGTTCTCAGTAAACAAACAACTGAGCGACTCAGCTCAGTGTACAAATACCAGATGATCAGATGCTGACGAGAACGCGGCGAGCTCTGCGAAGAACTGAACTGAGGTGCCACTTACTGATTTTGAGTTCAGCTCCCAAGCGACGCCGTATTTCATCCAACCTTTTGCTCCGTGCTGATTTTCATGCTGCTCTCTGCTGCAGCCGTCTGCTCACGTAAGCAACTGTGCCATTTAAAAAAAAAAAAAAAAAGTTTGGATGCACAGTATTTTTAGAATAGTTACAGGAAGTTATTACTGGGACATAATTTGTGTGGCTGTGTGTACGACCGGGTCTCAATTAAGATGCTCACACACACACACGCATGCGCGCGCGAACACGGACTTTCACCGCCACCACCGCCACACACACATCCACCGCCAAGAAGATGAATCTGGAGCACTAAATGAGGAACAGTGTGTCGTCTGAGACCTAGCCCTGTGTTATTTTAAACCTGGGAAGCATGTCAGGGTTATGTTATCTAGGTAGCCTAGAATGAGAGCGACCTGTTAGCTACTTAGCACAGACTACACGCTGTATGAGTTGGTAAATAGGTGGGAAGAACTCAAGGTTGCCTCAAAGACAGTCCAACTCAAAAACTTACCTCCAGCCAAGGAAAGGAAGAAGTTGGAGAGACAGAGCAGATGTTGTGTTGTTTGATGCTCTTGGTGGCTGGTTCTGAGGCCCACACTTCATAATATATAGTCATGATAAATATTTCAAATTCTCGAATGTCTCTTCCTAAATTCCTTGTCCTATCATATCAAACCAGGATAACACAAGACCATCATTGTCGTACTTGGACCGAAACAGGCATTGCAGTGCATTCCTGCCTGATTCGTTGTAGGCTGCTCCAGCGAGAGCCAGCGAGATCTTTAATTCATGCTTTGGCAAAAGGTTTCAGCCATGAAGCTATCCTCCAGCCAGCATGTTTAGTTACATAATATACTCTCCAAAGTGGTAGATGTTTGAGGGGCAGGGGCGACAAAAATAAACGAAAAGGGCACCACCTGTTTGCCGTGGTGCACCAGTATGAAGGAAGTCGTGTACAGTGAAACGAGGGCACGTGACCATGTTTTGTCCACTGGAAGGGCACCAAAGAGGGCATCTACCATAGGGGCATTCGAGATGGCACATTCGCTGCATCTTTTGGGAACATTGGGGCTCCCTGAATGTCCTGCACGATGTCCTCAATTGTCTTGTTCTGTCCACAACAAAAAGATATTTAGTTTACGGTCAGAGAGCAGTGAAGAAACAAGAAAATCTCTGCATTTAAGAAGCTGGAATCAGAGAATTTGAACCGTTTTGTCTTAAAACAGCTGGGACTTTAACCTCAACACATTTTTATTCTTTTTTTTTTCTCCTACATATGTAATTATGAGACACATTGGTGCGCAGCTCAATACCTGATTTAAATCCGATCCTATAGGCACACACATACTTATAGAAAAGTCGTTAACTTCAGCCGCGTTAATTAAGCACATTATACAGCGCGCCTTTGCTAAACTTGGAACCCACGTGCACGCAGCCGAGACACACTTGGCTTACAAAACGGGGAGAGTGTGGCAGCGCTCATTACCGTCGCAGTCAGACGCGTAAGAAGCCATTGTTTTCAGAACCGGAGCCATTGTTCTCCCAACCAGCTTCTGTTTCTGTATGATCACAGGCCATATGCTGATATGCCTACATGCTCGTACCTTCGTGGCGGAGAATAATGCTGTACTGTCGCCCACGGAGAAAATTAGCGAGAGGACAGGAAAAGGTAGCTAGATAGATAGATAGATAGATAGATAGATAGATAGATAGATAGATAGATAGATAGATAAGTGCTAGCTTGCCAGCTTGTGTTTACTTGAACTCGATGTACATCATCCCACCTAGAGTGGCTGCTGGACATTGTTACTGCTCCGAGGAAAGGTACCGCCACTGATTCCCTCATTTTAAATTGGATCTCCTGCTGTGGCTCGCTGGAGGGTGTCAGCTCGAAGAGAGAAAGACAGAAAAAAAAAAAAAAAATCCAGACATAATTATGGGAACATAGTCTAACCCCTGCCAAGCTGTCAGGGAGGTGAGAGAGCGAAAGAGAGACAGAGGGAGAGAAAGAGTATAGCAGGTAAACTGAAGATGACGGCTTCTAAAATTTCCAAAGCAGCCCAAGGGACAATAGGAGTTATAATGAGGCTTGCTCTTGTTATCTGTCTCCGAGTGTCGACTCAAAAACAGCTGTTTACTTTCTCCAACATCGTTCTTTGTCATCTCGTGCTCTCTCTCGCTCTCTCTCCTCCCCCCTCTCGGTTTCTCCTTCTCTTTATCGCTTTCTCACTTCTCTCTCAGGCACTCGCTCCCGCCGTCTTCTCGCACTCTTCCTCCTAATCACAAAAGCTTTCCCTCTTTCCCACGCTTCTTTTTTCACCCGCTTGCTTGAAATCTTTTTTTCTCCTCGTGCCGTTTTTATCCGGCGCTGCTTTCGCTGCTTCTTTTTTTCTGCCGCCTCCCCCGACCCGGGGCCCATTTTCACCACCTGACCTCGTCACCTTGGCTCCGTTGTATCCATGCGAAGAAGAGAGGGTGGCACTCAGGAATATGTCTTTTGATTAATTTATTTAATCATCCATCTGGTTTATAGCCACCCGGCCTTCAACTACCTCCCATTCACAGTTTATCATGATTCATTCACGTGAAACATCTCTTCTCCCTCTTACAGCTATTTCTCCGTCGTACAGGCTCAAGTCACACCTTTGTGTGCTGTCTGTCAATCAAACAAGTGCAGATAAGTGTTCTGTCCACACAGTAATCAAAGAAATCCCTTTTGAACAATTGTGTTTGTATACTCTGTATAAGTTCACATGCTTGAGTGCTTAAAAAACGCCACGTTTCCTCATAGTGTCCGGTGCTGCAGCATTGTATTCCCCCTCGGTCTGAAACAGACCTGTCTCTTTAAGGCCCCTCCTCATGAATACCCGGTCTCCTCTGATTGGTCAGCTCACACGTGCCCGACCCAGCATCTCACCAACAACAACAACTGAGCAGCTGTGCCAAATAAAATTCTCGCATGCCAACCGAGCCGCTACCGGCATAAATTATGCAAATGTGTGACATGGTGAGGTTTAATGCGACGATCATAAATTCCTGGAATTAAGGGCGGGACTACTGATGAGGCGTTTCAGGAGCAGTGTTTTTTTTGCGGGAAAGACGAGCTTCTGATAGTGCAGACTACTTTTTTTTTAACTTTTGAGATCTTGTGCATGCACAAGAAACTATTAAAAATGCCGCAGGAAAGGATAAACAGCATAAACAGTATGGTGGCTACAGGCCCCTCGCCAGAGTGAGTGTTTGGTTTGTCCATTCTGGGCTCCTGTAGAAACATGGTAGATTCAGTGACAGGACGTTCCCCCTTTGCAGTCATTAATGGTTGATTCTAAAGTATAGCACAATGATTCGTGGTTTCAGGTGATTATACACTAATAAAAAACATAATTATGCATATATGTATGTAAACATCTCTACCAAAAGATCATCCTAAATCCTACACACTGGATCTTTAGGTAGAACATTTATATTGTGTAATTACTAATGAAACTTTGGTGCTAAGATGCCCTTAAAATTCAAACCTTTTCCAGAGTCTATTGTGGACTATCAACTCTCCCGGTGTCATTTTGACAAATTTACCTGAACTGTTCTTTCTTCAGGTTTAACTCTGACAAATGTACAATTTGAATCTGATTTGATTAAAGTGCCTTTCTTTAGCAGAAGCCTCCTGTTGGGCTGCTTGCATCAGTCAAAGAATCTGCTTTCAAGCAGGAGACTAATGAGACCTGGTTCAGAGCGGAGCACCCGGAGTGAAGAATGAAGGGAGGGAGATATAGTGAGAGAGTGACAGGTGAGACGATCAATTAATGGGTGTTGGGGGGGGGTGTGTGGTAAAGAGTGGAAGTCGAGGAAGGATGGAGTGTGGTGAGAATGGAGGCGCGAGGGGACTGGAGTGAGAATATAAAATACTGAAGAAATGATTTAGTAGTGAGTGACCACATGGCCGGGGTGAAAGAGAAAGAGGGAGGTTGGAATGGTGATAAATCTTTTAAACGTAGTCCGAGGCTCGAGTATTTGCAGCACTCGTGCGCCCGGGCGGTAAGGGTGCATACTGACCTCGCATTGTACGTTAAACTCTTCACTCACTCACTCACTCACTCACTCTTCAAACTATTCGTCAGATTTTTGTTGATATGGCTTATTTTTTTCATGTAGAGCACATAAAAAATAGGAGCGTGTGAGGACAGTGACAAAACCAACAACAAGAGAACTGCGTGCTTGTCTTTTTTATTTGTGTGTCCACATCTTTGTGTGTTTTCCGCAAGGCTATTCAGCATCAAGAGATATCCCAAAGAAAAGCAACCTCTTCCGCATCACACAAGTCTCCTAATGTTATACGCCATATATAAGCCTCTCTCGCACACACACACACACACACACACGCACAAACACACACACACACACACACAAACACACACAGGTTTATATCCAGGTCAGTGTTTCTGGGCAGCTTGTAATGTTGACTAATCTTGTGTACTGAATGCGTGTGTGTGTGTGTCCAGTTGAGAAACAGCGAGTACTATAAAGCATCTACTCACATCTGGAGCTGCCGTTTAATCCCAGAAACAAAATGTACTCTTCTAGTTTAACCCGTGTGTGTCCATGCATGTAAAGTACGTGCGCAGGATACGGCACAAAGCAACCTGCCGTGCACCCTCATTGTTCTAAATGTTCTAACGGCGGCGTCACGTTGAACTTGGCTCGTAGCTTTGCTTTGGGCAGTTTGCTAAGAATCTGAAACACAATAAGCGGGAACAAACACAACCATCCTTTTGATGATTTACACCCTCTGCTAGCCGCAATTTAGAAAAATGAAGTTCAGCTAAATCGGTTTATCCTCAAGTCTGCGGAGTATTTACTAGAAACATTATAGCTTATAACAATTTGACTAGATAACATTTTGACTCTTTTTTTAAATTAGGATTTGAATAGTTCAGTAAAGTATCAATATCTGATGTCAATGCGTCATCATGACACCAACTGGTATGAAGCATAGTTAGGTTTAAGATCCGTGCTCCGCCGCTAAGCCGGCGCGATAACAACTTTTGAACTACTTTTGATTTCATCAATGTTTCAGAACTGCGGGATGTACTGATTTGACCCGCGCTCAGTTCTACCGCCGCGCGATGCATTCGAGCGCCAAGGGAGGGATAAAATTAATCATTAACTTATACATGCGCCATCGTGGGTCTCCAGACTACCAACAGAATTAAACATTGTTGAAGCTCATACAATGTGTAAGATATGGTTAGATGAAACTTTAATGAGTCCCTCGGCGAAAGTAGATGGCAGTGAGGAGCGATGGGATGAAAAAATAAGAGGGACATGAGAAAAAAATGTAGCATTTTCCATGAAAGCCACTGAATGTCCGAGATGACGGACAAGCAGGAAGGAATCTGAGAGGTCTGACGTCGTTGTTGTTGTGCTGCCGAATCCACACGGTCTGATAATTTTGGATGGAAAAATGAAAACCGGGGACTGAGGCTTAAACCGGCTGTGTAGAAAGTGTTGGGGAAAAAAACCTCAGCTCTCTCCCCAAGAGACCAAGACCGATGTTGTTCCTCGGGGCGGGAGACAGGTGCTGATGCGTGTGGACTCTCACATGCATTTCATCTCAGTTTCGGCTCCGCGCCTGCGATTCTCCGAGCGCTGCAATCGTGGTTGACAAATCTTGTCGTTTCAGAGATGCTAATTGGGGGAAGTGGCACTTAGTTAAAACTCCCGGTGTGAGATAATACGCTTCTCCGCAGGGGGGCTGCGCTTCGGGGACATCAGGGGAGACAGCGGGAGGGAGAGCGGGCAGGGAATATGTGAGAGGGAGAGAGAGACGGATAACCTTTCAGGAGGTAGCTCTGACGCAAAAAGGACTTTTTCACTTTTGCTTTTTCAGCGTCTCATCCGGGGTTCGGTGTGCACATCTGGTTATGCAGGTACAGGTGCTCTGACTCCACAAATGATTTCACCCCTTTCGACTGATGACACATTACAGCCTCAGCAGGACTGTAAGGACTGACAGGACAAGGACTGTGGACAGCACTGTGACACTCTCCCCCGTTTTCATCTTTTTCCCGCTATGATTGAGACCCGCAGCAGTGACTATACTGTAGACTCCTGCGCAGTGAAAGAGGCGTTAGAGTCTGTGTATGTGTGTGTGAGTCTTTGTATGTGCGAACACATTGTCTTCTTTGGGAGTTGGACGGAAGAAGGTGTTGTGTGTCTCTCGTTTCTCACGTCACCTTCCCACCTCAACATAAACACGAAACCGTTAAAAAAATGAGCTTTTTTCTCCTTCTCCGGAGATGTTTGCAAATGTTTGTTTACAACGTCTTTGACATCCGCTGCTGTCACCTCAGCCGGTCCAGCGGTAGTACATGTGAAAGTGGCGACACACCTCCCGCAATTAATCTTCCTCTGATGCCGTTATCGAGTCGGACTATTAATGTTGCACTCAAGCGTCGGCATCTCGTCACGGATCTATTGCACCCAGGGCCTGTTTATTTTTTTCATTTCTCGCGCCTTTTTTTATCTAAATTTGAGAACATTCTCCCTCTTATCTTTTCCTCTCTCCGCCTTGTTTTCTGTGTAGTTTATCAGAGCCTTGTCTTCTCTCTCTGCTTCCCTCTCTAATTGCATCTCTTCATCTCTGCTCTCTCCTGCCCTCTTTCCTGCCCCCTCTGTCTTTTATCTTCTCTCAGTCACCCCATCCTTTATTCGCTTTCTCTTCACTCCCTTTCCCTGCGCTGTAATGTTTGTGACCTATCATCTCACTCCTTCTTGACCCCAGAGCCGAGAGTTCCCTCTCGGTGTCTTTAATTCTCATGCGCTGTCGTTCTGTCTCTCACACGCTCTGTCTCTCCCTCACACTTGCTGTCTCTCGCACACGCTCCCTGTCTCGGAGCCATGGGAGAGTTTCATAACGTGATCTGTCACAGCTCTTCTCGTATCTGGTGTCAAGCCCTTTGTTCTCTTTATCAGCCCCGTTCCTCAGTTCCCATGTCCCCGTTTCACCTCTTCTCCCTCTGCCTCCGTTTCCCCTCCTTTCCCACCACATTTCCATCTGCATGCCTATTTATATATACAAAAAAAAAAAATAAACTCTGTCTCTGTTTTGACACTCACTACCACGCAGCACTGAAGGGATCAGCGTTTTTTTTGGTTTTTTTGCATGTGCCGTCTTAACACTTAACAGCAAGTGGGAAGACCTGCAGGAAGACAAGCCCCAAGAACTAACATGTGCCACTGAGACGCTGCTCATATTTGGATTCACGAACTTGCGTTGTTGTGCGTTGTGTCTTGTTGTCTCGCTGAAGACGTCAGTTGAGTAAGTGGTCTTTCAGTGTGGATCAGGACACGTCCTCGCACACTGCTAAAAGAATGTGGTGACAATGGCCCTCATTTATCAATCTTGCGTGAAAACGGGTGCAGATCTGTGCGCAGAATTGGTCCTACGACAGGACACACGTGTGATTTATGAAACATTCATATCTGACCAATTCCAGCGTACGAATGATCGGGTGATAAATGCGGGGGGCTGAATTTGATCGTTTGACTTTTCCGAGATGGAGATCGGCATCTCGGCAGCGCCGGC
Organism: Diplodus sargus; assembly: GCA_903131615.1. Lineage (NCBI taxonomy): Eukaryota > Metazoa > Chordata > Actinopteri > Spariformes > Sparidae > Diplodus > Diplodus sargus. Next base: position 164,480 of record CAEMYA010000446.1, read on the forward strand.
ACATCAAAGGCTCAATTCACTAATGCAATGTTGTGCAAAACTGAACAGGCCAAAACAATATGGCACACTTTCTCTGGGGTATACAGCAGAGTTCCCCCTGCTGGTCTGAGACGGAGCCACCTGCCCTTCAGCAGCCCTTCAGCAGCTCCACTGTGACCGTGTGCGTGTGTGCGCACTATTGAATCTGCGTTCCTGCTCTGTAGCAGGTTTGCCAGCGGGATTATTAGGTATTCCGTTAATTAGTTGTCATGTTAGAATATTTACATAGTTTATTTTACAAAAAAGTGGTATCAGTAAAAACGTAAAAAAATAATCTGTTTCGATCAGTTCTAGATATGTGACTGCTTATGCTTAATGACAGCTGAGGTTTGTTTAATAATTATTTTCAGACTCAGCCAGATTTCGCTGTGCTGCACCGCAAATCCACACACTCAGATTTGCGTACACAAGCTCAGACCTGACGTGAGATCTGATCGTAGCTTCCGCTCACGTCCAAATTGATAAATGCCGAAGTTTGCGTGGAAATGGTCGTACGCACGCTTTTCTGCCGTACGTTCGTTTGATAAATGAGGGCCAATGTGTTCTCAATGCATGTTTGAGGTGTTCACACCTGTAAGTAGGGCTGGCCATGGACAGAGCCATGTAGTGATAACAGTGGATAACAGTGGTTAACATTTCACAGAATAATCAGTGTTTGTATACAAATGACTTGCATTCTGTTTTTATTCATGTTTTGCACCGTGTTCAAACTTTTTGGGGAATCGGTGCTGT
>CAEMYA010000446.1:165326-207605 GCA_903131615.1 Diplodus sargus
AAAAAAAAAAAAAAAAAAAAAAAAAAAAATCAAAGCTTCGGAATAAACAAACCTGGTGGGATCCAAGAATGATGTCTGAGTCATTAACACCACGCTGGGTATCACACAGTGATACTCGCATTGCCAGATTTGGCCCTCCGTGAGTGTGACCAGAGGAAGCACAGGGCAGGGATGCATATCGCCTTCACTGCTGACGGGAAGAGACGGGGACAGCGTCCATTAATGGACGACCACCTGAGCTCCACACGGTAAAACATCACAGTGGGGATGAAATCTTGACTTTGACATGGGAATGTGTCATGAGAGGTTGCGTCTTTTTCAATCAGTGATAACAGTGCCACAAAATTCCCTGGTGTACGTTCAACGTGCGTCATCTGCGGTATCAAAGAGCGGCATTAATTTTCGGCAGTGCCCGGGTTCAAATTAGAGAAAGCTTTAAGTTGAATCTGCGCTACTTGCTGGAAACAATAGATTTTAGATGAGCATTAAAGCCTCTTAGGCCGGGTCTTAGACACTGATCTGATGTTCTTAACTCTGAGCAGCTTGTAAGCACAGATATTAAAGCACCACTCATGTGTCATGCTTTTCTTTCTGTGACGCCTGTTGTTAAAATGAAACGAAATCTATTTAGCTATCAATCTTGTCATCTGTTCTCATATTGTGCCAGTCTGCCTACTTTTCTTGTCTGATGCGACGCGATAATACCAGCAATCTGTGGGTCACTGTGACATCAAGGAGCGCTGTTACATAAGGACAGCGAGTGACTTGCTCGATAGTTTGCGCTTTCATGTAATTTCTTCATTACCTCCTTTTCTCCTCTCCATCTCCCTCTCTTCTCTCCCCTTCTCTGTCTCTCCATCTTGTTTTTGTTTTTTTTTCACTTGCCGGCAGCCACGCGTTGGCCTAGTTTAGCAGTGCAGAAGGTTTGTCAGCATCACCCCCAAAAGAAACAATAATAATGTGGAATCGAGGGAGAACGCAGGGAGGGTAAAAAGCCATGCAATGTACAACTGCTCATGCATAAATGAATCCATACTGCGCGCAGTACATGCCTATACTGTTTGAGTGGAGTCCAGGAGCAGATGCTCGACGTTCATGCATACTGTCCAAGTGTATTGTTGAAGCGCAAGAACAAGTATACACCCCCACCCACACATGCGTACACACTGCTTTGCTTGCATCGTTGCATGTCTGCCAACTGGATCTCTTTGGAGGATATAACATTTCGCTTTAAGCAAAGCACACCTGCTCCCCTCCACAAAGTACACTCTTCATGCCCTCCATGTTTACTTTTTACATTTATTGAGGATTTAACCATTTACATGCAGTCACAACATCTTTGCATTTATTGTTGTCTGTTTGTTGTATGGGGTGCTTTTTTTGTGGGTTTGTGAAGTAGCACACAATCAACAATCACACTAGTCACTTACTCTGATGAGATGGATCGAAATACGCACAAGTGAGAGGCCAGAAAAGAGAGCGAGCAAAAGAAAAACAGACTAACAAACGCGAAAAGCGCTTTTGTTCATATCTTCCTGTGAGTAGGTGTAGATTTACACGCACTCGTAGGAAGTACTCGTGTCACATGTGTCAGCACGAGTCGCTCCACTGTCTGAACCAGTGTAGGGTTTCAGCTGACCCATGTTATAATCTGTTGCAGACATTATAGGATGCTGGCCTGCAGGCTAACTGTGTGAGAAGGCGTCCATCTGGGGCTCCAGACAGTCATTGCCATCTCTATCATTATTTACCATGACTCATTGCCTGGCCTCCTTTTTGACTCATAGTTAATAAAAATGAATCAATATACACTGGGAACAAGATACTGTGTATGCCCCCAAACTATTCCGAAGAGTATTGGTTGGCAAGTTAATATAAAGTATGTAAAAACATTGTTTTGCAGTAAAGCTGAGTCACTTTACTCTGATTCATCAGAAAATTCAGCGCTGCCATGAACTCTATTCTCTCTGGACCTTATTTCTGTGCCCACTAATATTGGAGACAATGAGATTAAACTGCCCACCTGTTTGCAACGTAACGACGAAAGCCTGTTTTCACTGCAGGACTAGTAACTTCTGGAGGAACTCAACGTGTTTTCCCTGCAAGGACCAAGTACTATCCCCCAACACCACATTAGTCTGGGTGTAAAAAAAATGGAGTGTGGTCTTGAGAAAAGTAGTCCCTGGCACTTGGCTCTACATGGCGAGTGGAGCACAATTATACGGCTGTACGTAGAGGGATGGCTTCAGAGTATAACCCATATCCACATTTTCCCCTTCCTGTCCAACTAAGAGCCAATCCTTGAATGAAAAGCCAACCATTTTGGGGAAAAACACTCGCTAAACTCATAAGCATGATAGCTTAGCTTAGCACAACTACTGTGGTGGTCTTCGTTCAGCCTTGTAACTGCGCTCCACTAACCATGTGGTGCATTGTCAGCACACTTGGTGCAAGGGGACTGACGATGGATATTCATGTTAACCATAAGACTATAGTATGTACACTACCCAGAATGCTCCACTGTTCCCCTAAAAAAAAGCTGCTTTTCTTTCAATCCTAAAATCAGACGTTTTCAATGTTTTAATGTGGTCTCTGAGCCCGTCAGGATGCCCTGTTCCTGACTATGTCAAATTTAAATTTTGATACAAGAAACTCTCTTGTGTTGTCGCTGCACCTCAGGCAACCTCGAGGTACTATTCTGCGTCCCGCTCAGATGCTTACTATACAGCAGTTTCACCCCACACTTTGCGCTCAACACAAACTCAGTCAATGTAGTATTAAAAAAAAAGAATGAATGAAATGAATGATTTAAAAAGACAGGCTGGGAATGTTGCACTGGGGGGACATCATGACATTGCACTAGACTGTCATTGCTCCCAAATGTATCACAGTAGAATAGGAACAGAGAAACATTGCCATCATTATTTATCAATCTGATTTAAATTGAAAATATTATTAGATAGAGTTTGATCAGACCAGTCTGTGTAATCTCTGAGGGAATCACACTACACTAAGCCACCATTATTACAGTGAATTATTTTTTCTATCCATCTGTCTGCTGTATTTCAATTACATGAGGCAATCAAGCCTAAATGATGTCCCCTGTGGTCGATTAAACGCGATAAAGTGCCCTCTCGTGTGTCCATCCGGTTTACAAAAGGTGGTAGATCAAAATCTTTTCATGTCTTTCTGCGCCCTGGTGCCCCACAGCATGCACTACAACTGCCCCTGCCCCTCAAACATGCTGAGTCCATAACTGGGCAGCAGCATTTTGCACTGTTCTGAGACACTGGAGGGAGCCCTGGCTGATACCAGTCTATCGCACCACAGTAATTCAGCTGGGAAAAGATATGACCAGACACAACTTTGTACAAATCAGCCAGTGATAAAACTGATAGAATTTGAGCTGGAAGAAACACGATCTAGCAACAATTTCGACTTGGTTGTCAAAGCTGAGGCTTGCATCAAATAGGAAGCGAAGATGCATGAACATAAACACATTCAGAGGCAGCCGTGTGCAGGCAGCAGCCTTTTTCCAAGCACGCTAAGCTGTTTAGCTTTTGAGGAACACTCCTCCGTAGTGCCAGTTCAACCGCCGTCATTTTGGTCCAGATTCTGGGTTCTGTTCCCTCTTTCTTCACGTCTCATCCTTGTTCCTGCGGCACCTTGCATCACCCTAACCTCCTCCTCTTTCTTTTTAGTGCTTTTAAATACTGTTGACTTGGCTAAAATCGTATATCTGTTTACGGCTCTCTCTCTCTCTCTCTCTCTCTCTGAATTGTGCATACTAAAGTTAATGTGCTTATGATTCTGAGGGATTAGTGCTCCCGGCAGAATCCTTGTTGCTGCTTGGATTCTTTCTGAGTGAAGCCTTTTGCAGCAGATATTGCTGTATAACCATTTTGCAATAAGGGCTCAATTCCTCAACTGAAGTGTCTCTGACTGAAATATAAATGAGCGATCAGAGCAGCGAGGAGGGTCGTAGGACTAACGGAGAGACATCCGCTCTTTGATTTCCTTGTGTCTCTTAATTTAGATAGACTATGAACCGATGCCGCAGTGTGCCATTTGGTGAATTTGCTTGTGTAACGTCAGAGCTCAGTGAGAGGATCTTCCAACACGGCAACCGTGGCAATCTTAGTGGCACATTTTCAGCTAACAGAACTGAAAGGGAAGTTTCATAAGGTTCTAGAAACAAAGAAAATCGTTGTATTTGTTTACTTGCTCCTTCCTGCTCTCTGTGGTTTACCTTCAGGCTTGCCGATGGATTCCTCAACGTTGTGAGATGCAATTAGGCACCTAGAATATTCATGACACGCACATAAATAGTCGGCACGGCACATCGCTCTCCCGAGTGGGCTCGTAGGTCTTCATGGAAATGCTCACAGTTACACGTAGAATTGCAAACGCAAGCCTTTTGTAGTTCGATATTTCAAAGGTGCATCCTGATGAAGGGGGGTTTACACCCAGAAATAAACGGATCATCTTCGTCCCAGCGAGCTGCCATGTCACTTCAGATGCGAAATCAAGATATGGTCGGATTTCTGACACTCTTGGTGACCTTTTTTGTTTCCCTTTAGGCAGAGTAGTTGCTTTGATTTGCCCTGTCGTAATACCGCCTTGTACTTGTACTTGTATTGCAAGAGGCCACAGTCTGTTAGCCGCTGTAATTTCAGCTGTAATATGCCAGCTGTTTGCGTCAATGACCAAATTAAATCAGAAATGTCTAGAAATTAAATACTCTCACATATATTTACTTTAATCATCAGATAAATACAAATGTACCCCTTTACGAGCTAATAAGCCAATGGTAGCTAACCACAGCCAAGGACTGCTAGCAAAGAGCAGCAGTTGTCGGTGGTGATATGCTGCCCCCTTGTTTGTGACGCTACCATCAAACTCCAGCCATATTCTACAGATTACACCTTTAAGCAAAGTGCTTTTGTCGCCTTAGCTCAACAGACTGTCCTGGATGTGTACCCGAGACTCTGACGTGACAGTCCTACAGTTCGAACGACAGCCAAATCAGCCACCTCTTTAAGCTCCCGTTTAATCACAGGGAACGCAAAACTAATCAAAGTCTAATATCGAATGTTATTGAACAGCATTATGCCTGGAAGTGTTTCACACGTCTCAAGGAAAGACTGGCACTTCTCTACCCATATCAAGTCTGCAGTGGAGGAGTGTTGGCCAAATGATTACTGCCTCCATCTCCACGAACCAAATGAGAGAGATGAATATGACAGTGAAGCACGGCAACTTAGTGCTGATCCATCAGTTCAGACACTGTCACTCTTCATCCGTCCTCCCGACACCCCCGTTTATCATCCATTCCCCTTTTTACTCCTTCACACACATCCATCCCTCCTTTAGCTCATCATCGTGCTCTCACTATCATCACTATTATCACTCAATCTCATCCTCTATTAACTTCTTCAGCTTGAAATTCACTTCAATCTCCCCCCCTTCCCTTCCCTCCTCTTCCCATTTTTTCCATGCTCGTCTCGTGATCAAACAGTGATTGTGCCTTCGCGCCTTCAGCATTGATACATTGTTGCCATGACAGCAGCGGTAGAAGTGGGTAGGCTGGAGGATAACGCATGCATTGGAAGTGGCAAATGTACTGTGCTTTGATCGAGAGCACAGCTTAACCTGTAGTCTCGTATGTGCAAAACATTATATGTGAAACCCACAGCTGCCCCCACCATATGTGCATGCGTGTGTGGAGGAAGAGAGGTATTCCTCTAATAGATTGTGAGTGTGTTTGTCAGAGTTCATGCTAGGAAACACGAGTCTATTAGGTTTCTGAAAATGAAACACCTCCAGGATATCGTAGTCAAAAATCAATAGGCTTCACAAGCTATGAACAGCAGGGGTATAATGCCTGCGTCCTGTGAAGGAAGGCCACCGCACGATATCACATTAAACACATGTTAGAAGACATTTGGGGTTTGGTGACCGTGTGTTGTTTGTGCTGCATTTTAAACTAACAAAATAAAGATGAGCCGATGCACGTCTTCTTCCTTTTGCCTCTCAAAAGCTTGCGTTTTGTGACTGTGCAGATTTGACTACTATTTTCCTATTCCTATTTTACTTAATGTTCACTTGTACAACAGCCATGCTGCCAGGATGAAATGGTGGAAGGTAACATTTCAGCTGAATGCCAGGCGTCATGTCATGTTCACATCACATGCTTATGTTATATCGGGAGGTGAAAGGGATGGGGGATGGTGGAGCTATAGGCGAGAAGGCTGCACAGCCAGAGACTGCAGTTCAAGACGGTGTTTCAGCATTTGTAAGAGTGACACCACTGGATATCTTAAAGAAGACCCTGGGACATCTTCCAGGCATGTTTGTGTCGAGAAAAATGCATGATTTTGACATGGAGTCGGGACGTCTTCAGCCATCTCAGCTTCTTAAATTCTTAAAATCTGGATAAAACAAACCATGTTGAGAATATTTAGTAATACAATATATGCCAGGTGCCAAATTGACTGATTCAGGACGGCATTTCAGTCAGCGTCCAAAACACCAAAGGTAGTCAGTGACGCACAAGGCTGACTGCAGAAAAATGCTGTCACACTTGTTGATTGGAATCACACACAATATGCACATCTGTGGGATTAGATTTACTGCGACCACATGCAGCAGTCAAACCACTCAACCTCCCCTGGAGAAATAGATCCTGTCCGACGGAGGCTTTACTTCATCCATTTGTTTTCATTAGCCGCTGCTGTGTCTATTGAGCTGTAATTTAAACCTCGTCCGTTCCCAGTCAGCTTTTATCTGATTTGTTGATCCAGAAATTGATCTGATATTGCACTATTGATTAATACGTTTCAGGCTGAAAACATCTGAAAAAAAAAATGGATTCATCCTCCCTGTCTCTATACAGGGTATTGATCCTGTAGCCGTATGTTCGCGTCCAATTGCTGCCTTTTGAATTATCTGTGTATATTTCACTCCGACTAAAGAAAACAAGTTGAACTTTTTTTGACTTCGATTGTTGCTCCTTCATGTTTTTCTCTGATCCTCTAAATGTTTCTGCTCAGAGACGTCATGAGCGAGAATGTCAGACTGGGGCTGAGGCCTTGAAAGAGTCGAGCCGGTGGTAGATCTTATTATTAAGCGATGGCTCGATGTGGGCCCATCCTAATGTTTACAGTCTTGGGTCTCGTGTTGGAGTTTTATTAACTGTTGGAGTTGCAGCTACAATATTTATGTAAGCTTTAGTTATTAACCTTTTTTAACCAACATTTTTTAAGGATTTGAACTTGTTGATTTGAAGATGTAAATCCTTAGCAGAAAGTTTAAATCTCGCCCATCTAACATTTAGACTGCATTCACTCCCCCTCTTGAAAAGACCTCTCCACGTACTGTACCATAAATACAATGTTTGGATTGTAGAGAGCATTTTCGGCCACATGATTCTGTTCTGCTCACAATGACGTTATTGCCCTGGCTGCAATCTCTATCTGTGACATTTCACTGACCTCAATCACTGAGTTATCCCCACTATCCTTTGTAGTTCGTATCATCCAATTTCTGTTTTCCCTCGGCCCCTGTGTTGCCCAAGTCCAAGCCACTTGTCCTGCTTTCCCTGCCCTAGCTTGTAGCAAAAAATAATCTGCTTCTTTCCACATGGCTGCCACAACTGCTCTTGAGTTTCAGCCGCCAGCTCTCACAGGCTTTAACCACAGCTCTGGGTGGAATCTACCCCGGGTCTCTACTAGAAATTCTTCAACTACCCCCATCAGGCCCGAGCATCGACTTGGACTCGCGTCCCCTGGCCTCTCGCCTAGTCAATTTGGATGGCGAAATAACAATGCTACTTGGTGGTGGTACAGTGGTCAATCGGAAGGCGGCGGCGGTGGCTGTGGGGTTTAGGTAGGTGCTCTGCTCCATTTAGCCCCAGACCTCCGGGCCCTCTTTTCTGTCACGCTCCAATGCGCCGCTTCTTCTTCCTGTGAGGCATCCAGGAAATGGATATGATGTCATGCATGAGTGGCCTCAGATGACAGTGGTCTAAAAGTCAAACATCGGCAAACGGAAACGGACGCAAACACACGGAGAAGGTCGGAAAGGACGGAGAAGAAGTGAGAGGGGTAGAGGTAAAAAGAAAAATTTAAAAAAAGGGAGCAGTTGAAAAGATCGTCTCAAGGCGTACATGGCGATGAAACATGAATTATAGATCAAACCTGAGAGAGGTGGTTAGAACACTCTTTTCCCCCCTCTATGCCTTTCATTCCTTTCTGCCTTTTTCTCTCTGTTTATGCTGCTCGCTCGCTCTCTAAAGTTAGGCTTTTTGCAGCCTGGATGAGCCTCATAATAACACGGTGCATCCGAGGTGATTTGTGTTGCGGCGTCTGCGACTTTGTCTCTGTTCTTCGCGGCTGTGAAAAAAGAAGATTGTGGCGGAATCAAAGATCAAAACGCAACATGTCATCTGTTCTTTCTCTCCCTCTGCCCTCTCTTGCCTCTCTCTCTCTCTGCTTTCCCCCTTCTCATCTTCCTCATTTATTTATATCTTCCTGCTTTTTTTTCTATCCCACTTCCTAACGAAAGGCTGCTCCAGAGAAAAGGCGGAACGTTCAAACATTAATTTGTGTAGCTGTTTGTATGGACAGATTGTAAAAGATGCATATGAAGGTGCAAATACAACCTGCCAAGAGCGAAACAAGCAACATTTTGCTCAGCAGCGCTTCACAAAGAAGTGCCGTTGCTTTTATCAGGTTCCTGTTCTGGCCACTGAGAAATGATATGTTCCGCACACACACACACACACACACGGTGAAAGCTCTCAGAGGAGCTTCATCTGTCTGTAGTTGTGTTTGTCTCATCTCTGAGCCCTGTGTGAAGTGGAGAGGAAAGAGTGTTTTGCTCGCAGCCCCGACCTCTCCGCACCACACTGACTGCACTCCGGGGAACTGGCCCCGGACGAGGAGAAAGCAAAACAACAGGGGCAGACTGATGGGACAGGGAAAGGGATTCAGGGAGAGGTGAGAATGAGACAAAGTGAGGGAAATTAAGTGACGGGAACAAATATTGAGGCTTGTGGAGGCATGAGAGGATAAAAAAAAAAAGATCTAGAGACCTTGGAGGAGAGAGACAAAGAGGGAAAAAAGGCAGGTGTAGACGGAAGAAGGTCTGTGAAGAGTTTTCTGATTTTTTTTTGTTTGCGGTGGCTGTGTGTGATTCGTGAGCTATGCCTCTGCAAAGCTTTCCCTATGTTCCCCTTCCTACAAAGGACTGCTCTTACTCATATACAGCAGCTTAGTCAGTAGTAGTATGCTTCACAGTTGGGTACCCCTATAGCGTCACTTCTTGAAGTTTTCCCCTAGTGTAGCAGTGTAAAGAGCAAAAAAGGTCTTAGTCAGGGGGAGGTCTGGTTGTACATTCACAGGACTTCCCCTCCTGAGACCAGGATTTGCATCCCATTTGTGGCCAAGAGTGATTTATTTTTAATTCATGTAAGCACGTTAACCTACATATGTGATGTAACAGATGTCATTTGCGTGTACGTAATCACATTACAAGACTGAATGTAGTAGTTATCTTAACCCAAAATATGACCTTGAGCTAATCCTAACAAAGAAGTTGTTTCTTTTTTGCCTTGTTGTAAAATGCCATACTTTTTTTGTGTATTATATATTGCTATTCTTGTTTTAAATAATTACTTATTTGCACTATAATTTGCCAGCACACAGCAGGTTGTAACATGAGGAATGAAGTGTAAAAACAAAAAACAAAGTAAAATAAATGAAATAAAATGAATTATGGAGCGGTCACATGTCGTAACTCGTTGCTAACTTGATGCCCTTCAGATCAAAAACTGAGGTAGAGCGCTAAAGTTTGAGGCTTACGGCCGCTGATGAAGCCACCGAATCTGACGAGGTGGGAATGAGAATGCGTCCCTGACAAAATAAATGTGATACGAGCCCTGGTCTTCTGGGCGAGAGCTCTTTATTCAAACCACAGCAGCTTATTAACAATGTGGACGTCGTTGCTTCTTCGTAAACAGAAATGATGATCCTGGAGACACATTAAACATGGTGCTCCAGAAACAACACCAACAGGAGTTACAAAGCTGTGACATTATAACAGCGTGATTAGTCGGTTGTAATAATGGTCCAGGAACAACATTAATTCTGATATTCTTGGCAACAACACCAACAATACAAAAAAACCATAGGAGTACTGTACTGTAGAATCAAGGTTACTAAGTGCAATGAGTGAAAAAGTTAAGAAGTAGAGTGTGCAAAGTGCAACAATTAAGCTTGGAGCTCTGGAGCTTCTAATCCCTTAGGACTTTATACCTCCACCCTGGAGCTCGGAGTGGGATGGGTCAGCTAAGATGGCGGTGACCCTAATGAACAGGTTGTCCGTCGTACAGGGCAGAGAAACTGACCTGAGACAGCCGCGGAATCTCGGAGCAGGTGTCCACGTTTCACCTTGAGATTCACCAAACCGGGGCGCCGTTTAGCTCAGGTGGAGCAGGCGTCCCATCAATAAAAAATCAATAAAAGCCTAAAAAGGCCAAAAAATCTTTAAAAAAAAAAAGATTCCCCAAACGGGCAGATCAGGACAAAAGTAGACCTTGATTAAATGCAATCGATAAAATAGAGTTATGACTGTTTTGACAACAGAGTTCAGCCTCAGTAAATTCAATGCTGTGCTCTGGAGCGTATTGCACTTATCCTCCCAGTTTGTCGTTAAACTTTTCTTTATTCCCTTATGATCGCCTGGCAGGAATCCTCTTGGTTAGTATTTCAGTGAGAGCCACTAAGTGATTCCTCTTCCCTGGTTTCCCCATTCTAGCAACATCTGCTCAGCTGTTGTGTCCTTCCTTTCTTTGTTATTTTGTTAGTTAAAGTATTCCATTGTTTTATATATATATATATATATATATATATATATATATATATATATATATATAATTGTTATTATTATGTTGTTATTTCTAAATCAAACAGCAGCAACAGGAAAAAATACTGGGATGTTGTGGCGGCCACTGCCTGGGGAAATGTCTCTGTGCTGTGTTCAGCGTGTGAACACTCAAAGACAAACCATGAATTCACATCCTCCAAAGAGCATTTATAGAAATTTGTTTTACAACATTATCTTACATTCCATGTTTGCTAATAGGTCCCCCTCACTCCCTCACGGCTGACCTCCATCTCTCCGAATACGTCTGAAGGCATGAGGTCCGTGTATGATCGTGTGACGAGATGCAGCCTGAGTTCATCGCACACTGATCACACACAGATTGTTAGCATTGAATGAAACGCGCTGTGCAGATTTGCCCCTACACTTTCCATGCATAAATCGGCCTCTCTTTGATTTGACATGTCAGTTCAATAGGGTGCTCGCAGGTGACACAATTCAAAATGACAGCATCGTATGCAGCCAGCGGCACAAAAAGGGGTCATGGTAAATACATTTACACACGGACTGACAGTGGCCCAGATCCAAGTATCATGCTTTTAATGGAAGAGATATGGACCCGCTCCGGTTCCAGCGGCTGTCACAGTCAGCGTTCAACGGCTGCTGTTAGAATTCAGGGAGGAGGTTCATCATGGCGGTTAATGAAGCGGAGGAGACGCGCTAATTTGATGCCAATGACAATAATGCCCTATTTTGCTGGCATTAGGGTTAAGTGGCACTATCAATCACAAGTGTGTTTCAATTGCAACAGTGAGGGTAAATATGAGCAGGTGCTTTGAGTACCCCAGATCTGTATCACATGAGGGAATGGGTGTAGTGACCAGGGTGTGTTTTTGTGTGTGTGTGTGTGGGGGTGTGTGTGTGTGTGTGTGTGTTCAAACAAACTTTGAATGCTTTTTGCAGAACATTTTCACAATTCAACTTTTTCTTCATGCTTTTGAGGCGTTCTGCGGAAAATGTTGAAGTATATAGTACATCAAACTTGTATTTAAGTAGAGTGCCTGAGTAAATGTACTTAGTTACATTCCATAAGTCATCCATACTCATTTTTTAATACTCCAAATGATGTGTAAAAATATGATTTGTAATGATGCCTTCAAATTCCAGAGCAGATAGTACTTGAATTTGCCTGGTTCGGGTCTGGGCTTGCTACTGTACGCGCCCTACTTATCGTCGGTGGTTAAAATGTGCCAGTGATGTTCAATTAGTAACTCTGGCTGTATTCTCTTTGTGGTGCATGGCAGTGATTCAACTACAAGAGGAGGTTTTCAAAAAAAGGAGGATTTGTGCTGTATTCCGGGAGAAGAAGTAGGGCAGTCAGACACCTGCAGCTACCCTTGAACCACCTCTTCACCTGTTACTTTCCTAGATCCTAACCGTTTTTGCTGCAGTGTCCTACTCAGGGTAGATGCGTGCATAAAGCGTCAGGGCGTGTCCTCACCCCTGCAGATCGTCATTTATTTAAAACATGCATTATTTAAATGTTGATTAAAAAACACAAACAATTTAATTGCATGCATACTAATAATCAGCATACAACAGCAGTCCGCAGCGGAGAAGGATTAAGTTTGATCTTGCGTCCTACATTTTCGTAGTCACAAATGGATCCGCGTTATGAGTCATGCTCTTTCCCTATGTGACGGGTCTTCTGCATGTCCCATATTCCTAATTATGTAATCATATCCCTAAACACGCACACATACAGACCCATTGTGCTTCCTGTTTCCCTCATGTGAACCCTCTGGGTTTCACTATGTGGAGCACCAAATGAGATCACGTCTCATGTGGAGAGGATGAAGCTCAGACAGGAGAGCGTGAAAATCAATGGCAGGGGAGTGTCCCAGTACATGCGTGAGCGCAGGGCTGTACAGAGGAGCAGTGGAATGAATGTGTGCAGATATATTATTTACAGGTGTTGGGGTAAAGGTTTCAAATGCAGTATTTTCAAATGATAGTTTAATTGGAAAGACTTAGTAACATCTGAGCTGGGCTTGTAGATGGTTTTTTGAAATGTATTACTTTCATTCTTATTTTTTTGCAGCATTATTGTTTTGTTGTTGTATTGTAGAATTTTCTACAACTCTAATCTACCCAATTCTGAAAAGACTTTGCTGTGTATGCAAATGTTAGCCCACAAACACACTTCAATACTTTAAGTACAAACTTTGAAAGTAGAAAAATAATCAGTGATTTGGAATAGTTTACCACAAAGTGGTCATTTCAGTGTAATCAGGGGATAATTTATGTTCTAATTAAAAAGATCACTGGCTACTGTTTTCAAGTTGTTCACTTGTGGCCAGATTGTACACATTTGAATGCAGATAAAAAATTTGCATCCATCTCTCATACGTACGTATCACATCTTCAGGAAACAGCTGCTGACTGTAGCGAGTGCCAAAGGTCATTAGATGAACATGATAACGTACCATTTCACACATGCTTCAGGTATCACAATTTTCTGCAGTAAGAAGTGGATTAAAAAAGAGGATGGACCTGAATCTCTGCCGGTACCTCCGGGGAGCGTGGACTGGAATAGACTGGAATGAGTTCAATTCTCTGTCGGAATTAGAGAGAAGTCTGAATTTGGAGCACAAGAAAGAAATTTGGCCTTTTTTTATCAGGGAGAAAGAGAGGGAGAGTTTATTTGCTGTTTTCATGGAATGATGGAGAAAAATCACTAGAATGCAAAAAAGCAGAGTTGTGGGATGAAAGACGTAAGGGAGAGACGGAGGCTACAGCGTGTCGACAGACAACCTGTATTTTTCATACAACATACCATCAGCGCTTTGATCAGAATCCATTTTGACCGCTTTGACTTAAACTACTACCTGTGAGGACACATGCTGCTCCTAAATGAGGACATGCATGTGTATGCCTACACCTGCGAATGCTCGTCTGAGGGCACGTGTCCATTTAAGTGTCCGTGTTTGTGTAATGTGTGTGTAATCGTAAGTATGTTTTCCCCAGCCGCTGAGCAGGCGAGAGGACAATGTCTGTCATGATGCAACAGGCAGCTAATCCTCTCCTTATGTAAACGCTTGACTGCTATTCAAATGACATGCAGATGGGATGGAGAGCTTAGGTTTTGGCAGGATAGTGTCATAACAAGGGATGTCTGTGGAGACAATGTGCTGTCAGCGTTTGGGTGATTAATGCTGCACTCTGTGTTTAAAAAAAGATTCGCTGTGCCTCTGAGGAGGGCGGTGAGACTGGCAGGTACACGTAGGTTTCGGCCAAAGCCTGATGACCTCATAGCCTTATGAGGTGGTGTTCAAGAGGGGTGACTAAGCACAGATGCAGTGGGCTTAAAGGGTACCTACTGGGGCATTGCTGTATATTCATATTATGACAGGGCGTACTCGCTCCCAACATGTCAAATCTAGCATTCTGGCCAGCAGCCGTACTCCTCAAAGTTTGATGCTGTAGAAACCCCTCTAGCATCACTTCTTAAAGTAGTATAAAAAGCACGTAGAGAATATATTCTGTGTATAACATCATGCAGCAGCACACCATATTCGACATTGTTCTTATTTGACTTGTGTTGTGTTTTCCTTTACAGATTCTCCGTTATTCCAAGGGTCCATCCGTTTGGGTCGGTAACAGCTGAATTCTACAGAGGGACTATGAAGACAAGCTGTGTCACTCCACATTGCAGTCCAACAAGATATGACATAACATGGGTCCCCTGCTAATCACCATGATGACCATAAAGCTGTGACTGGCATTGTGAAGCCTTCGCCCCTATTTCAGCACCCTTATCCTCTTCGAAAATCCTTCCTAGCAACCTTTGTTGCTTCCCTTTCTCCTGCCAACACAACCTCCTTCCCTGCCTGCCCCTACGTTTCTCTCCTTAATAATTACAGCTTCCCCTCTTCCACATTTCTTTCATCAGCATCATGCAGGGTGCTTTTACCACCTCCGCTCTCCTTTTTCTTATTCTTCCCTCCCTCCTATTTCTCTCTCACTTTCCCAACACAGTCAGTGGGGACTGCTGGCTCATAGAGGGGGACAAAGGCTATGTGTGGCTGGCTATCTGCAGTCAGAACCAACCGCCGTATGAGACTATCCCCCAGCACATCAACAACACAGTCCATGACTTGAGATTGAATGAGAACAAGCTAAAAGCGGTGCTCTTCAGCTCTATGTACCGCTTCACCAACCTGACCGACCTCAACCTCACCAAGAATGATATCAGCTACATCGAGGACGGAGCCTTCGCAGGTCAAGCCAACTTACAGGTGATGGAGGGGAACCGATGATAAAAGCTTTGAGCCTAACGCACAAATATTGTTCAGTATACCAGGCTACATTTCAGCCGAATACATTTTATTCTATTTTGAAATGGGACAGGACACTTCATTGTAGTGTAAATATAGCACAGAGCCTGAAACATGCACTGGAAGAAGACTGTAATTAATTAAATTGTGTTGAGTGAAGGATAATTGTGTTGTTGCAGGCATAATTGCACTCTGAGTCACTAAATCCAATCTAGATTTTATTATCAAGGGCACAAATTATTTACAAAAAATTTGACCCACGAAAATAATAATGCTCTAATGCAACTTTTGTGTTTTTCTTAGGTTCTTCAGCTGGGCTACAACAAGTTGACAAACTTAACTGAGGGCATGATGAGAGGGCTCGGCCGCATGCAATGCCTCTTCCTGCAACACAACCTGATTGAGGTTATCGCCAACAATGCATTCTGGGAGTGCCCCAGCCTCAGCAGCATTGACCTATCATCCAACAAACTTGCCCGGATAGACCCGTCCACGTTTACAGTTCTCAGTCGACTGATGGTGTGTGAACTGGCGGCAAATCCATTTCACTGTGGCTGTGATCTCTACAGCTTCCTAACCTGGTTGGAGTCCTTCAACAATGTCACACACACATACGATCGCCTCCAGTGTGAGACGCCCCGTGAGATGTTTGGCTTCCCCTTGCTTATTGCCGCTGGTCATGCTGGTCGGAATGCCAAAAACATTTTGTACCATCACTGCCGAGATGGAGTGATGATCCCAGGAATGACCTCTCTCCCACCAGATCTGGATGGTCCGTCTGGGATTGGTCCAGAGATGTTTGGTGGTATGAGACCGTACGACGATCCGACCCCTTCTTCTTCGACTGAACATAGCTTCACTCCCAGCATCAAGCTCCATCATGTCTCACTGTCATCAGCTTCTCTCCTTGTGCAGATCCCAAGGCCCTACAGCAAAATGTATATTCTAACACAATACAACCACACATTCGTGTCTGATGTCATGAATTTGAAGAACAAGAAGGAGATGATTACCCTCAACAAGCTCAAACCACACACCAATTACACCTTCTGTGTAGCATCCATCCGTAACTCTCAGCGCTACAACCACACCTGCCTCACGTTTTCCACTCGTGCTCAAAATGTCGATGACATGCTCCCAACACCTTCCACCACTACTCACTACATAATGACCATTGTGGGCTGTCTTTTTGGCATGCTCATTGTTTTAGGCTTCGTCTACTATTGTCTCCGCAAGAAAAGGATGCATGATGAGAAGAAAAAGTCCATCTGTGTCAAGAAAACTATTCTAGAAATGCGCTACGGACCAGAGGTTGCAGCAGCGGTGGCCAATGATCCATCGGCAGTCCACAAGCTTCAGGAACAGTCCAGAGAACATCACCAGTACCAGCACCACCATGGAGGCAAACTTCCCATGTCTACATCATCCAGCTCGGGAATGCTTCATTCAGCTAACACCAGTTCCTCTAGACTTTCTTCTATCCCACAAGTGGAAAAGATGGCCACTGCCTTCTCAGAGGCCCTGGCCACAAGCAAAGGAAATTATATGGATATCAGATCTGGAGGGGCTGGCATGGAGAGGATGGGAGATGGTGGGCATGGAGTGATGAGGGGGGCAGACTTGAGGGATGATGATGGAACTGATGTTGGGGATGACTCAGATGATGACGGACATGGCTCTGCGTCAGAGATTTCCACCATTGCCATGGAGGTAGACAAGGTTAACCAGATCATTAACAACTGCATTGATGCACTGAAACTGGATGCAGCAGCAGTTGCAGCTTCAGGGGCTTCAACTAACACTACAGCCTCCTCCAATCCAACCTCCCCACCCCCTACCAGCACATCCTCCCTTACTCGTGGCCTAATCCCACTCTCCCAAGGGTTGACAGAGACAGGACAGATCATTGCCCCCAACAAAATACCCCCTCCACCTCCTCTCCCTGCTTTGAATGCCCCTCTCTCTGAGCGCCCAGGGATCAGTGGTGGTGGCTTTGTCATCTCTCCCCCCT
This sequence comes from Diplodus sargus, assembly GCA_903131615.1. Lineage (NCBI taxonomy): Eukaryota > Metazoa > Chordata > Actinopteri > Spariformes > Sparidae > Diplodus > Diplodus sargus. Next base: position 182,559 of record CAEMYA010000446.1, read on the forward strand.
ACAGGCCCCCTCCACCAGCCACCGCTGTACGTCCCATTAAGCGACAAATGAGTGCAGACGCTGCTGTGGTTATTGTAAATGCTGTCAAAAAACAGTGCAGCACCAGCTCCTGTAGCTCCATGGGTCGGGACAGGGAACGCGGAGGAGCCAGGGTGTATAGCCTGGATGTTCCTGAGCCAAGAAGCCCAGATGGCTGTAATCAACAACAGCAGCATTACCAAGATCGGGCCAGTCCCGTGGGCTGTGGGGAGCCCCTTGAGAGGCTACCTTTAGTGGGGAGTGGGAGCTGCGGTGGAGGGGGTGGTGGTTGCGACAGTGGTGGTGTTGGTGCCCAGCATCAGGACAGCCAGAAGCAGCACCATTACCATCAACAACAAATACAACAACAGCAACAGCAGCAGCAGCAGCAGCAGCTGGAGGTGCAGCAGGACTACCACTGCTCGGAGCATCGCCACTCCGTCCCAGCTCTCTACTATGAAGGCTCCCACCAGGGCTCCCCAGCCCAGAGGGTTTCCTTCCTAAAGCCCCTCACACGCTCCCGCAGGGATGCAGCATCGTACTCCCAGTTATCGCCTGCCCGCCACCATTCCAGTTACTCTGGCTATTCCTCCAGCCCAGAGTACTCCTCAGAGAGTTCACTGCGGATCTGGGAGCGCTTTCGTCCCTACCGGAAGGGCCAGCGGGATGAGGCCTGTTATGTGACGGCTGGAAATGCCCTTCGAAAAAAGGTGCAGTTCGCCAAAGGCGAGGACCTGCATGACATCCTTGATTATTGGAAGGGTGTGTCAGCACAGCAGAAGCTGTGACTGGGGGACCAGAGATCAGCATTGGGGGAAAAAGAGTTTGGATACCTCTTTTCCTGAAAGGCCAGCAGGCCCGAGAAAAAACGGGGAGAAATATGTAGGACGGAATTTTGCCTTTGGGTTATTTTTGGCATGCTAGGTGTATAGAATATTGTGTTAAGAGCAAGGACTGTGAAACTGTGCCTGGGATATGAGAGTCATTATGGTGTTTTATTTTACACTTCATTGTAGCACCATTTCTGGATCATTCTCATTCTGTGTTTGTTGGCTTTATTTATAGCACAGGGAGCAAATGCCAACTGTGTAATTTAATACACGTTTTGTGATAATATGGACCGTCTTTATCAGTGCCATATTTCCACCTATGGGTTATCACAGAAGATAATGATGATACCCTTCATTTTAAGCTTTTGTGATCCAATATGTTGTTTCATATTTTGTATTGGGTGCTGTATCAATTTGCAGTGTGCATTTGCATATGTAGAAGCAAAGGGAGATCATGACAGTGTGGGATCTGTGCTCTGTTACAAGTGACAACATGCTGATTTGTGAGCAACGTTGTCAAATGAGCCCAATCTCTCTTCCATGAGATCCAACATGCAGCTGAGGTATTTGCATTTGAATAGCAACTGTCACACCGACCAGAGGAGAAATTGGAAAGAAATTAACAAATGAATAAGAAGAAAACATTCAAGTTGGCTTGAAGGTCCTGCAGCATGAGGAAATCATGAGAGAGAGAGATCAAAGTGGAACCTTGGCCCTAAAATAGTGCTCTGATGGCACCCTTAGGTGTTCAACATAATCTTTCCAACTAAAGCTCTTGCATGGCTCCTTAACAGATATAAAGAATGTTTGGTCCAAAGCCACAAACTGTCCCAAACAGCATTTTCTCAAGCAATCAGAACCGTGAGCCTAATTTGAAGGAGTACAGAGGGCAAAATAGTTTTCCCTTAATTAGATGCTACTAACCTGTACAACAAGAACATGAGCTCACGCAATTCTCTCACAAAAAGGTTGAGAGATGTGACCCATGTGTGAACGGGATCAAGAGAAATTGACTACAAGAAGGGATTTAACGGAGACTAAAAACGGAAAGACAAGCAAGGTTATGATTAATTTCCTTCAGCCACTGTGAATGTAAGTAGATTACAAGCAGGTTATGGGGAAATCTATTTGCATCATTCAATGTGAGCGCCACCGTACATTCCAAATCCTTTCTCTGACATGAAAGCTGAATGAGGCACAGAGAGAAAGGACACTTCTAATTACTGCCAACGTGTCTGTTCAGTTCTGGAAATTAGTACTATTGCTGTCTATGGATGACTTAATTAGCCAACTTGTGACAGGCATGTTTGCTTGCACTTTACGCCTCATGATTGTGTGTGTGTGGCTGTGTGGTATACAGTGGTCAGTGTCAGTGGGTGTCGGCATGCCTTGTCAGATTATTTTGTGTATGCCCAAATTGACTTCAATTAATAGCTGTCAGATATCTTCCCCAGTGGCTGGAGTCTAAACAATACTAGATTATTAATGGCATGGACAAATGTACAAATATCAACAATGTTCGCTGTATTTTCCCAGACATAAGTCACATGACCGTGATGCTCAGCTAATCTACAGTAGCGCAGTGCCTCTTGCTTAGCACAGCCATAATCCGATTTCCATTTATGTGTCGTGTTCATCCACCTGGTCTTTTTTTATTGAAATGATCTAATTGTGACTTTCCTAAATGATAGCGCCATTGCGCAGCTTTCTGACGAACGCCATCCCTCCTACGCAGAGTGCTGTGTAGGTGTCCATTATTAGCTAACATACACAATCTGAGACACCCTACCCTAAAAATGTGAAAACTGAATCAGTGGTCCTTGCTCCACATTTTTGTTCAGGGCTTCGTTCGAGAGACAGGAAGATTAATTTCAGGAACATCTATCTCTGTTTTGATCCTTTCTTGTTTCATGTGGATGAGGTCCATTGTCCATTGTGATACGGGTTTGAGCAGAGCACTCGACGTGACGTGCTCTGTTTTATCAAGTGAGAAAAGTGAGAATTGCCTTTCTTGCAGGCAGGATTTGGGTCTGCTCAGCACATATCAACACTGCTTTCTTCTGTTTTCTTTTTCATGGCAGTTGATGTTTAGCATGCGCTTGACTATTGTGAAAAAGGTTGAGCAGGATTGAGTGTGCCAATGTGAGAGAGTGGTTTGTGGTGGTATCTTCATTCTGATCTATGTTTTTTCTTCCTCTCTCTTTGTTTTCATGAAGCATCGATCTGCCTGTTTTTTCTTGTTTTGATATGTTGTGTGCACACAGTCAGGGTCAGAGGTCTGTGTGCTTTGCGCGTTTACAATTGATTGGACCACATGAAGTCAAGAGCCTAACGTTCATATTTAAGAAAACAGCATGTCCGGGATGCACCACCTCATCCGCCTTCTTCATATGATGAAGCACCATGTGACGAACATACAGTCTTGGAAGTTTTCAGTTCCCCCGCTGATCTCCAATCATCTGAGATAAGAGAGTTTTCCAAAGGAACATGTTACTGTGAATGACTTTCAGCAAATCAGAGGAAAGGATTTTTCTTCATCCCACGGAGGGAACTGTTCAACTCCCCAGATCCTCAACTGCCATGACACGTTTACAGAAAATGGACACTGAGGATAACAGCAAAATCAGAAAATGTTCAGTAATATCAGGATTGCCCATCGTTTCAGCTGCCATTTATGTTCACCTACCTGACAAACTACAATGTGACAGCAAATTCTGATTATTACTGATCCATTTCATACATTTTTGTATTTTAATTAACGTTAACACACTAATGTATTTTTCAGGAAACAGATTTTCAGGGACAGATGTGTGTTCAGGTGCTCTTCTGCTCACATTTCATTCAATCATTTGTTTGTTCGCTGTGAATGAAACTCTAGGATGATAGAGAATGGCTGGCCCGATGCAGATACATTTCCAGTGCTGGTGTAAGAAGTGCCAATCTTTCTAGTGTTGTTTTCACCATTGCTCAGAAGAGCGCCATAGTTGGAGGGGATATTGTGTTTCTCACCATCAATAATTACTTGAAAGCCTGCTGCCAAAATAGCCACGAGAGAGTCATGAAAATGCAAATGAAGACTAGTTTGCACAGGATTCTGATTTTACAAGCCAGTCTGTCTGTTAGTCAGCGTGTAAGTGATTGTCATATAGCAGTAAAACACAGGTACAAGTGTTAACAGAAAGGTCAGCGCTGCCCTCACACCTCTGCTGTAGAAGCAAAGCAGATGCTGGTGGTTTAGACCTGAGCAGCACTAATACGTTTTTATTTTTCTGTTGTTTTCTTTCTACAATCGTCACTCTTAGAGACTGGAGCTCTTAATGAAACAAAGAACACTCATGGGTATTCCCTTAAAGCTCGAGCTGGGCCACAAAATTTCCCTGTAAACGCTACATTATCATACCTGTTTTTTGTTCCACAAATCCAGCATCAAACAGAACAACCCCTCTCAACTCGTATCCTCGTCGAATCCCTAGAGGGTGGCTCACTTGGAGATCAATGGTCCTTTTTGTAGCACCATCCTTGTTGTTTGTCTCGGAGCCACAGGAAAGCCAGACGTGAGAAAGCCATCTAATGTGCTATTAATGTTTAATCCTTTTGTGGGAGGCTGGCTCCCGTCGCCTCCCTTATCTCTGTGCACCCAAGAAAAATCACAGACGCTTTCAGTTTTTTAACATGTAAATCCTTTGATGCTCGCCTATATTTAAAACCTGGCCCCATGAAACAAAAACACCAGTTTCTTTAATAATGGATCAGAGCACAAACATGGGTGTGGGTTTCTGTCTCATCAGTTTCTGATTTAATAAAGGAGTTAAATGCTCCCATTAGGAAAGACCAGAGTAAAAGGTTTCTCATGGCACAGTGCACTTTTTACCCATGTGATCTGTTCTTGAAGCACGCTCAGTCAAAGTGAGACGTTGCTTTAATAGCGATCATCACATATTAATCACTTACAGAGAAGTAGCACGTTCCCTAGTCAATTTTCTGCTTCATCTTTCAGTGGATTGTCTTCTGACAGTAGGCGTGTTTTAATTTACTTATTTTTTACTCACATGTCGAAGCTTTGCATTAGAAAAGGTTGATGGAAATACACAATTTTATAAAAGTTCCTCAATTTTCACAAATAACAAAAACAAAATGACAAGTGTTGCTTTTCAAATGAGTGAATGTGCTTTGTTTGAGATGGAGACACATTTCTTAAATATATTCTGACAATGTGAACATTATCTCACATGACTGATCAGCTGTTTCTGCCGTCTCCTTTTCAACCAACACATATCTGATGTGAACTATTTTTGCCAGAGGTCTGCTGGTTTTCTGACTAGGAGAAAAACAGCAGTGGATGAAAAACATTCCTGAAAAAAAATTTCTTTTGCAGATTTTCTAAAATGTAAAAATGTGCAAGAAGATATGTGGAGATCGTCAAAGAGAAGCTCACCCAAATCTGTAGATTTTAAAAAGGAAATTCTGTGCATGTACCAAGCCAGTACTATCATGTAGTATATTACAATGCACTTTATTCTTATTCTTCATAACAATTGGGATGATAACATGTCAATCATGGTACAGGTCGATGAAGACAACAGAGTGATACTGGCAGGGAGAGATTTCTAAATAGCTGACTCATGTTGGGCCATTCAAACAAGTGAGTCACAACCAGAAAAACAAACACATGCTGCATTGCCCCTGCTCCCCAACAAGAGTGTATGGCGAAAATGGAAGATAAAAAAGTGAGTCAGAATGCGTCACCGTCTGACTCAACTAAAATGACTTTTCTTTTCTGAGAGGCAGGTAATGGGCAAGGTCTTCAAAGAGAGGACAGTGGAGAGAGGGGGTTCTGGCTGAATGCAGACTGGGATCTGGGATAAAAGACGTGGAATTATGGCTACATTTCAGATGAAACACAACACAGAAAACATACTGGGGGAAAAAAATTGGAAATTGAACATTTCCTCATGACCCAAAACAGCCCTCATTTAAAGCCTTAGGGAGGATGGCTTCATTTCCACTTTATATTAAGGCAGGTGACAAGCAGGTTATTAGCACCGACAGTGGGTTGCAAATCCCTTCATTTGGTAGCGATATGCCTTTTGTCTAATAGTCTATTAGGTCTATAAGTCCATTACTGTGTGGGAGATTAGCCTGTGTGGATACTGTGCCAAATTTGATAAATGGGAAACTATCCTGCGCGTCTCCTCGTGATCTCCACAGAAGGGCCGACGAGACAAAAAATAATGCGAATGCTGTATCTATCGGAAGAGTGAAAAAGGAAGTCAATCCAGTCAAATGAAATATGCCTCGGTGTGACTGATTTCTTAGTCACTCTTCACACTTTATGAGGCAGCTCTGACGGACCAGCACTGCCAACGCTGCCTCCCCCAACTGCCAAGCACTTGACAAAAAATCTCTAAATTAATGGCCCTCGCATACGCTGATGACGAGAAGTCCTCATCAGGATGTAGCAGACTGTAAATGCAATCTCTAATATCTTTTTACATCTGTAATCGAACGAGCACGCTGGTCAGATGAATTCACGGACTACTAAATGAAACTGTGCCTGAGAGAGATTCTCAGATCAGAAACACGCACGCAGGGTGCACAGGGATGAGTTTTGAATTTTGCTGTCAGCTACTTTGAGCTGGAAATGCATTCAAATTTGTGAGAACCTCTGGTCCTTCAAAATAAAAGACTTTCTGAGCAGAAGAGCATTTGAAAATCCTGACAGGGAGCCACACTGGGCTAAGGTTTGCCAACTGATCGGACTTCATAACACTTTTTACACACACACACACATACACACACACATACACATAAAAATGTTTATTTACACTGACACAATATGCATTAACTCTGCAAGGTTTAGTTTCCAAAGATGGGCGAAGGACTTCAAGAATCTGTGAAATATCTGTGAATTTTGTACACTAGATAGAAGAAAAAAAATGCTAAGGTTAAAAAATGCTTCTATGGATGTTTTATACTCAGCCTGATCTCTTGATATGTCCGTGTGTTTCTCTATTTTTAGTTGGCTGTTTGTCTTTGTTTATTTTGTTTTTTGGGGGCGGGGTTTCTTTTTTTGGGGGTCGGGCTTGGTTATTGGGAACCAAGGGGGGCTGACTTTTAGTACTTGCAATGATATATGTTATAAAGGTTTAAGAACAGAGAAAGCTTAACATAGTGTACTACATAAAAAGAAAAAGTTGTTATATTTGCATGATTCCCTGTATTTTTTTGAGAGACAAAAATATATTGTTGTGTACAATGAGTGGACGTACATTGAAAACAAAAACCGTAGGGGCTGAAAAACAAGTATTGTCAAGTAACCTTTGATTTGAACATTTAGGGTTTTTTTAGCCGTTCTTTTCTTCTCTGTGACGTTTTTTATATCGACATTCTTACGTATTGGTTTTCATTCACGGGGTTGTGTTGTATGCCGACGCTGCCGGAGAACTGCGACTCCTTTAGCCGCAGGCTGGCGGAGTGTGCAGTGCAGAGAGGGGGTGAAGATGTTTGAGGCTGGTGGGTGTTTACATCCATCAGGTGTGGGAAAACTGCACTCGATCGTTCTCCATTACAAAGATTATTCTCCGTGGCAGACATGCCTAGCTATCTCCTTTGGCTCGAGGCAGGACCCTGTCACACTCTGTGGTTGTAGTTTCTCTTCTCTCAGCCCTCCTTCTTTTTTCCTTATGGAAAAAAGCACATTCACATTTTCACAGTTAAAGACAGAAAACATGAGATTACACGTTCTGGGGAGAATTTGCTGAAGCGGCACCATAACACACACACGCACACACACCATAAAGATTGCCTAATCGTTTAAACCTAATCCCAATCCATCAGTTAGACGTCACTGGCAGATCAATGCAGCATCAGCAGCTTCTCCCTCTGCCTCGACCTCGGCCCACTTGCTGTTAGAAAAATCAGTGATTGTCATTCCTCATCCTCTGCTCTCATCGCCTGTTGCTCTTCTATCCAACTAGCTAATTGAATTCATCACAGTCAATTAAAAAATTGGTCTTTTCTTATTCACTTTGCAAAAGACCGTTTCTTGACTTGATTTTATAACCTTGATTCCAAAACTTTTCGGACAGCATTTACAACATAAAAACATGATGATTTGCCAATTATTTGGACTTTATTCTACAGGTAAACAGCTTCATTTGTGTCAGGCGATGCCGAAGCTTGGTTGTATAAAGGCAATTACTACACTGGCTTGGGAACACTTTCTAAAACCAACACATCCTCATTCCTGAACGACTAAATGGGTCGATTGTCAGCGTAACCAAAAACTACATATGACCACAAATGACACACACAACGCACGTACCTTCGTCGCACGGAAAGCTGGTCATGTTTAGGAAAACGTGATGGGTTCCCAACCTATAATCCCAGAGCATCGACATTTGACGAGTTGCGAGTGAAGCTAAAAAAAACAACTTTCTTACCGTTAAGTTATGTACGTGATGTAATTTCACTATGTTAGCTTGTTAAAATAACTCGCTGTTGACTTCCGGTTTTACCCTGGACATGAACAGTGGCCGCCAAAATGAAAGTTCTGTGCTTACCCAAACATCCGTCCCCGACCCCCTCCCACTACAGACTTTTCATTTCCCCACTTCCTCCTTTGCAAGTCTAATTACCACGGCCACTAACAACAAACATAGATATGGGTCATGATAAGCTGCTTTCATTTTCGACTTATATGGTAATTTTTCTGATGAGGGCCGGCTCTTCTGCTCTCTGTAAACGTAGTTTGTTTGCAAAATTATTGCATCCTCTTCTTCTTTCCATTTTAGACAGCGTCTAAACTTGTTTGGAATCTGGGTTGTAAAAGAAGAATAGACAGCTGTGCCACTGCAGAAATGAAAATATGTCACCTCTAAAAGTGAAGACCTCATGATAATGAAGACATGTCAAAAGATGAACATTAATATTCCACAGCAGTCAATCACATTCAGTCAGTTTTTGGAGAAATTAAATTCAAACGACGGAGAGACTGCAGAGAGAAACAAGCTAAATATAATTGGCTCCAGTGGACAGCGCAGAGCCTTGAGTCCATTTCACTTGGCACACGTCCAATAATGTGTTAGTAACACCTACTGCAGCCTTGCTGATACGTTACTTACGGCATTAGGGTCCGCGCAGTGACAGCAAGCCATAAGTCATAGCTGCGTTTACAGTCTGCAGTGATAATACAAGACTCTCCAACTGAGATATACTGTACAGTCCATTCTGTGGTGCAGCCTTTGCCAGAACCTTAAGAGGCTTCCTCATGTCATGTACAAAGAGAAATGAAATACGCTAACCTCCGCGCTCAGTCTGCTCCTCAGGCTGTCAAACGTGGTCGCGTATATTATTAGCCAGTTTGGATATTTATGTTTTCATTGCTTAAAATTGCACCGTAATCTGATAATACAGTTTTTTAATGGCTACTGGGGGGCTACTCTGTAACTCGCAGGACCCATTTCTCTGACACCAGATGCAGAGCGGTGAAAGTTGCTAAAAGGTCCCATCGGAGCGGGAGCAGACGCTTTTCAATGTCAGAGGCCCATCATTCTGATTAATGTTAATGTTTTCCGCGCTCACACGTAGCAGATGCCTCCGCATCCATTGCTATTCCGAACACACAACCCAGCGCTGTGGCACTCCCAAAGCCAGAATGATTGGCCTTGTCAGCGCCAGAGATTGAAAACACAGCGGTTTCCAAAAATGGCTGCCAGCTCGGAGAGCGAAGGGCGAGGAAGAGGGGGCCACCCTCGGCTCACTGAGGAAATTAAATGTCGGAGAACTGATCGGTTTGAAGGCTAATAGTGTCTTGGCCAACAAAAACATTCAAGACGCAGAAACTGTGACCCTCAATCAAACTATTATCTCATCAATTATGTGATTTGAGTTTAGGGATACAACTTCGGATCTGACGTCAAACAACATTTTCGAAAGAAAGACAGCGCAGATCTAGAGTATACAACACTTGCTTTACTGACATACTTTAATTTTAATTTAGTAATATTTTGGCCTTATTCCAACATTCACCAGGAACTGAGAGTATCACCTGAAATGGGTGTAAAAAGTATGAATAGTCCACCACGATCCTGCCCGGCAAGACACAACCATGTAATGTACAGTATAATTACTGGAGTGCTGAAGTATAACCGCTGTGTGTGTGTGACCCATGAGGGCCGCAGCAATTTTCTCACATCAGTATCATCAGATTTTAGTTCCTATTCGGCCGTGTACGAAACAGTTGTGTCAAAATGTGGCTCCTGCCAGCTTGACAGTATCAGGAGGTCTTTGAGAGCTTAAAAAACAAACAAGGGGCCATCACTATATACAAATATTAAATTCCCATGGTCATATTCTATTCAAATCTAACGTGACTCTCCCCTCTGGTTTCAGCTCTACACATGCTAACGTTCAGAGACCAAAAGGGAAAGACAAAACAAAGGTTTGGATGATGGGAACAATTCTTGGCTTTCTTTTTTTCTTTATCTGTTGCTGATATTAACATTTTTTTCCCTTTGCGATTTCTGTACAAAAGATCTATTTCTATATTTGCAATAAATTTATAATTAAAAATGAAAAAATGTGTCCGAGATCTCCTTGATTTACTGGGATTGATTTTATTGCATGATTAAAGCTGCTGTAAGCATTATATTCTCATTAAAATGGCTGTCAAATGCCTCGTTGTTCCAGCAGTAATCACTGTTATTGAGTGTCTGGTCAGTATCCCATGTCTCTCCTTCCCCTTGCTCATGCGGTAAAAGAGAAGATCTTTGCTTTCCACTTTATCCAATCAGGGCAGAGAACATCATAAGGAGGCCGTCCTGTCTGCTCGGGGAACCTGCAGGGAGCAGGATCCTCTTGGAAAGCTACAATTTCCAGCGCTCCCGGTGACGTTATACGAGAAAACAGGCCAAGCGATGAAAAACGCTTGAAGAAAAGGAAAGAGGCAAAGAGAGCTGCCTCAAAAAAATAGAAAAAAGTTGTGTAAGTGTCGTGACGTAGAGAGGGAGCGAGGGGATTCCTAAAAGAAAAAAATGCTTACAGCAGCTTTATAATTTCATAATGATAAAGTTGTAACTCACGATTTGTTCAAACGTGCGCTAAAATATAGCATCACACTGCTGCTGAAAATGTTTTTGTGTCTGTGTGTTAGTATGCAGTGTGTACTCTACATACTATATACTATATATATACTGCCCTTTCCTTTGGCTGCGCTGTGTAATTCAATTATTCATGCACCGAGGGCTGCAAAGCACCTGGACCGTCTATTGTGAGAGATTGTCGGATTCCCCCCCAAGACACACACACACGCACACACACACACACACACACCACCGGCCACTCGTACTCTCCATTAAAACCTCTCAGTGATTTGAGGGCCCTGGTACGCCGGCACAGATGGGCACTCAAAGAGGTGGAAAAAAAAAATAAAAAATCTAAACTTGATGACTCACGCAAAACGACAAACACGTCCAACTCGGTCTCAGCTCCGTGGAGAGTCAGATGTTTGAGTCTAGTGTGGGCAAACGCTTTGCTGAACATACAAATTTAATGAGAGAGATGACAGAGAACATCCAGGGAGTTCTCCAAACCTGAAGGCAGCGAGGGCCGGCTATCTGGGATCTGCTGGTAGCATTCATAGTGCTGGTTGGGCATGTTTTCACAACAGAGGTTGGTATTTAGCCCCTGTATTACAGAGTGTGGCAGCAAAAAGGTTGGTGGAACTAATGCTCCTAGTCATCTACAGAAACCCATATTTAGCAAATCCGGATCAGCATTAAATTATAAGGTAATGAGGGCAAATAAAATCACTGCTAAACTCTTTGCTCCAAGTGATTTTTTTTCTGGCGCCCAGACACACTGCAGCTGAATTAAATGTTGGCATTGTGCTTTCTGCAAACCATGGATAGTTGGATGTATATTATGTTTCCTATCAACATTTCTGCACTTCACCTTTGAGAAAATATCACGTGTGAAGTTTGCCTTTGATGCTGTATTTCACACGTGGAAATCTATAGGTGACATCTCTAGGTGTCTGTATCTTTTTTCATGATGCTATTTCGTAAATGAGCGCAGCAGAAAAAGTCAGATTGGTTCAACCTACGTGTTTGACTGTATATTTTTCAACATTACCGGAACGGCTGAAAATGATGACAAATAAACAAGTAAACTGATTTCACATATGTTGCAGCGTCTAAGTGATTCGGCCAACGAAAGCTGAGCTTTCTCGCCTGGAGGATTGCCGGACAGAAGAGCCGGCGGCTGAGAGTGCTGTCGGAGTCCACGTCAGGACCGACATTTGCAGCTGTTTTTCTGGCAACAAATGTAGGTATTTTAACCCACATGATGGTATTTTCCTAACCCTCACCTATTGGATGTTGTGTCTAAACATACCCAAACCTTAAACACAGCACTGATTCAACTGTGCTTTGCAGAGAAGTCCAATGCAAACGTTTATTCTGACCATCTGGTTGTGTGATGAATGAAACAGAAAGAAAACATCATCACAAGTCTTTGAGTTGTCACAAATTGCCTTTATGGCTCCATCTCTAAAAAACAGAAGACAGATTTCACTTTAAAGGTGCAATATGTAAGAATCGGCCACCTGGTTGAACTCATACTCCCAACAGAGGGGGCAGCATATCACCAGAGTAGTGAACTGTTACATACTGCATTCGGTTTAGGACTGTAGCTGCTCTTAGCTTGTTATGTTATTATATATCTATGGACCACTGGGAGAAAGAGATTATCAGGCGCAGGGCTAGCTGGGTTAGCATGCTAACTTCAGTAGATATTTTTGTAACACAATAAACAGACATTGCTGAATTTTTTTTTACATTTTTAATTAAAATAATGCTCCTTTATAAATACCTTTTGGCAACATCAGCTCGACCAAATACCACAGGAATAGACAGCAGGATGGAAAGGAGGGGAAATGATGGCTCGTTCTACAGGCTGCTACCTGTTACACAGCGGTTAAACTGTTAGTTCTGTGACTCATGGTGTGAGCGAGTGCATTTGTTTGACCTTGCCCCATTTCAAGCGAAACCGCAGTATGCTGCTGCATATGCAGTTCTATGATTAGAGGTGGAAACTTTTAATCACACTTATAATTCGCCTCAGTCTATGAAGACTCTGATAGGGGCAGCCCCGCTCTGATTTAATGGATATGGACAGCTGAGATAAGCCCTCCCGCTGTGTGACTGCCGCATTTTGCCCGACTCTGCTCTTCACTCCGTTCCCAGTAAATACAGGCGGGGATCGTTTTATGATGCTGGTTTGGCACGATTGGTCCCAATGAAATAAACCTCGACTCTCAAAATGCAAAGAGTGTCTTTAGACGCGCTGACCTCTTGCACCTAACGGCTGTAAATATGCATGACTGAATATTAATTAATTTATTTATTTATGTTGTTTATTTCGGGCATGTCAACTCATCATCATCATCACATTTCATCATTGTTCAAATAATACAATGAACATGGCCGAAAGGGAAAAGCGGGAGAAGCCGAAGCTTATCTAGTCCCGCCCCCATTACCCACAGGATAAAATCTTCATCCTAATCTTTTTTTTTTTTGTATCTTTTGCATTTTACATTTTTACCTAACAATTTCTTTTACTATGACATTTGACAAAACATATTACAGCAGTAGCATACAGAGATGAATTCAAGCTCTAGACAGTACATACAGATATTTTTGAGTGCGTGACACCACTCATCATCTTTTTTCCCTTGCAGTCTCTATCCGTTTCGTTTCTGCCCCCTCCAAAATAAACTTTTTCCCTCTCTGTTTTTCCATCACCATTTCTTATTTTTTTCATCATCCACTCACTCCCCCCCCCCCTCTGTCCTCGCCCCGACCATCCTCCTCTTTCATTGTCGCCTTTTCATTGTCATCCTCCCCACTGAGAGTTGTGTAAGCCAAACTCAGCAGCTATAGAAATATCCCATATTTCTAAATATCCATAACTCCGAACCATCCATGTTAAGCTCTTTATCGCCTGAGGATTAGATTGTTGGATTAACCCTTGACTATCCATTCTTCATTTTAAACTGACAGTTAATCCTGCGTGCTATCTGTGTGTGCCCTTTCATGCCTGTATCTGCCACTGTGGTACTACATTGTGTGTGTACTCGTGTAAAAAAAAGAAAAGGAAAAAGACGGACACATATAAAAATAAAAGACATGAAAGAGCAGATGATCAAAGTGCCATGCAGGGGGAAAAAATAGGGAGAACGGAGCTGACCTGTGAAATTCTGTGGGAACTCCACAGCTTTTATTGACCAGAGAATGTTACTGTAATCTCCCTTTGACCTCACATGTCTTTATCACACACACACACACACACACACACACACACACCGCTGAGAGAAAATAACAGTAGCGCCCTCGGTGCAGGAAACTCTCCACACAAGAATCAGTACGGAATCAAAAGCGACAAAAGAGGATAAACAGGAATGTGTGTGTGTTCGTACATGAGCGAGTGTGTGCAAGGATTTGCTTCACACTGTGATTAAAAACAACAACAAAAAATGTTGAAAACTTTTCAAGTTCTAAATCCTGTGATGTTCATCTTAAGTTGAGAGCATTAGTCATTAGTCTGTTTTAATGGTAGAAGTGGTGCTGGCGGCTGGCATCGTCAAAGCGGTCAGGGTGTTTTTATTTTCAGCAACAGTACAAATATCGTCTGTCTGGAGAATCATAGAAAAACATGTTCCAGCATGTTCGGATAAATATTAAAGGGAATTTTTAGTTTTCCTGCTCAAATGCAATAAAATTTGCAGTAGGGCCTCACTCCTAGCACAACATTTATGTAATCACTTTAACTGGCAATAGACAACATTTCTGCTTCTGCTTATCATTCTTAAGAAAATGTTTGCACAGTGAGATCAGGGTTTCTACAGGTTTTTTTTATTCTGGACAGTAGCCAGACTTGAAGCTGTAGCCATGGTGCTAACGCTGTCTCTGCTACAGTGGCACCAATAGGGCACCGCAGTAAAACTCAGGCGGGGGGGGAGCTGAAAAGCTGTCTATTTCTGCTTTAAGTCACTTAAAGATATTGCAGTAGGGAGAGAGAGAGAGAGAGAGAGAGAGAGAGCAAAGGTCTTTGGCACATGTGACATAAAAGAGACAGAATATACAAACCATGGTAAGAGCAGGAATCTACTCATTTTCCCTTGCATTAATGAGATGTATGTGCTGCAAATCTGCTGTGAAGTTGGTCAATAGTCAGTCACAGTAGCGAGAGAGCTGAAGCCGTTTCATGTCAGCCTCCCTCAGAAGAACCGAGGGACTGGGAGCCGGGATGGGATGTCGTATGGATTTTCATAAAGCCAAAAGATTGATCGGAAAACGGCTTCAAACCACCGGTGCAGAAAACAGCCTGCTCTGAAACACAAGTCTCATTTCTTATAGAAGAAAATAAGACATGGCGTGAATTAGAGACGGCCTTTTCACCATCGCATGGTACAGCTACATTTTGAATTTTCAACAGCAATAATTTAATGAATCAATTTATCATCACAAATAACAATAGCGAATCCATAAACACTGCACAGTTTGCGAACGGTTTATGCTCACACACAATAAAACATCTCCCTAGTTGTGGCGAGCCAAATTGCACAGCCTGGGTACAGACTTGGATACCTAAAGTGGTTATTTGGGTCATATTTATGGAGCTTTTGCGCGAATTACGTTCCGATTCACAACACATTATAACAGACAACATGGAGGGATGACTACAAACAACCACGGCCACACTAAGAGCTAAAACCTGCTCTCCTCTCTGTAAATACCTTTCTTCTGCCTCTGAAAGTTTTATGCACCGCACATGTAAACAAGGTACGAGGTGTGTGCACAAAAATAAGCCTTCTCCCCCCAAAAAAATCATCTTTAAAGAAAGAGAGTTTAAAAATTCATTGGATCCATTTCCCTTGGGAACCGTTTCCGTCTTTTGAGTCTTAAATGGTTCTTTCCGAAGGTTTTGTGATGTGGAGGTTTGGAAAGAAAAGACTGTAACTTTGCAACATTTGAAAGTTTTGCCCCCCAGAACTCGTTTAAAAACTGAGAATGTGACCCTTAAAATTCAGAGGAGTAACAGCCATTTTCTTTTTTCACAGAATGCCGGGGTTAAATTGGTTGTGTAATTTGCAACAAAAGACTTCTCTCACAAGAAACTGGCACCTTGCTGTGTTTTTTTCTAGCACTTTAATGTTTGCAGAATGGCGATGTTGTCAGTGCTCGCCACAAACACAAAGATAAGTGCAATCTTGAGTGTGATGAAGGGCAACTTTGGCGTTTTTCAACCAGCTTTGTATCATTAAAGTGTGGGTAGTTTATGCAAAAGAACAATTTTAAACTTACCTCGATGCTGCCTGCACCCAGAGCTTCTAGCATCTTTGAACTACACTTTATACTTCTGCATTTGTATTTGTATTGACAATTTCTCTTTTTTTTATAAACATATTTTAGTTCAGCTGTAGCTTTAGAAGTTTTGCACCTGGCCACCGTCGTCCATATTCACAAGTCAGCCATTTTCCTCGGGGTGGGAAACTCAAATGTTGTACGTAAGGTACAGAATCTGACAAATCCTTATAATTTCTGATTGATTTGCAGCTGAAAAGACAAGCGATAGTGAGAATAAAGGACATCGGGACAGATTTGAAACTAAACCAACATATCTGATAGCTGTTAACTAAAGTTAGCATTCAACAGCTTCCTAGCAAACATTACCGTACAACACTACCAAATGGTAGTGTTAGCCATGAAGTGGTGAAATGCTAACATTAGCTGCTGCCTAGCTAGTGGGTTATTAAACATGGTGTCTCTCCTTGTAATATAGCCCGAAGTATCACTATCCAATATATTTTCAGTTCCTGATCAGTCAGTAAGTGGTTACTGTTGTGGAATGTCGGCTTGCTTGACCACTCTTGAGAGATGAAGAAGACTCAGAGACACAGATGACTTACGTTGAGATAGTTTATAGAACATGGCCACAGAGGAGCAACATAACATCACGTCATGAGTGTTGCCATGATAATCCTAGCGAGTCTTCCCAAGTGTCCAAATTATATCTTTCAGCTTCAGGAGGCAGTGCTTTCATACAAGGTTATCTGTTCAACAACATAGCAAGGGGATGATGCAGAATCTCTCCCCTCTAGCCAGAGGACTAAGATGTAAAATAGGTCAGAGACACTTAGTCTGTAAACATAGATGGGTCGAAGGCCTCCTTACGAGGTTTACGTAAGTAAATATTCACAGTAGATGTGAATATCTAGGTTGCAGAGACTATGAGAAGATTGCTTGTAGAGCAGTCGTCACTATCATTATCCAGACTTTAATGTCTGTGCAAGACACGTATGACCTCCTATTGTTTGGAGACATAATGTCCTTGGAGAATTCCCCCACAGCTACAATGATGAACTATTGTCAGTTTCCCAACATTTATATGACTTGGAGGTAGTTTTACATTTGAGTCTCTAACCCTGAGAGTAGAGGAACATGGCCGCCAATTGAAACCAATGAGTTTAAACCTCGAGCATTCTGGCTATTATTATACGTTTTCTTCCTCTTGAGCAAAAGCGAATACCACATACCATACATTTCAATCAATCAGATCAGATCTCTCCAAGGGTGAAATATCTCTCTCTAAAAATGATGCAAGCAACGTGTGAGTTGACTTCTGATGTGGAGCGTGTGCTGCCTTCAAATGAGGTTGTGTTTTTATGTTTACAAGAAAAGCCCATACCGGTTTTGGAAAAGTGGTTCGCTTGCTATGTGAAATCTTTGTAGTGTGGAACATTTTCACCGCCTTGAACAACCACTTAGAGGAAGCAACAAAGGCTCTGAAGTGACAGCAGGAGTAAGAACATGTGTAGGGTCCTTTCTGCCAGGCTTACCGACTGTGTCAGCAGCCTTGGACTGATAAAAGGCGCTCTCTCACCGAACTACTTAAAGCCCCCACTAAAGATTCAAAGTCACACCACCTTTTCTGTTGCAAATGCATCCATCATTACAACACATCAGAGGTTGATGCAAACAGTTGAGGCCAAAGTTTCAACCGAGCTACTTCAAAAAGCCGCTGACGGTAAGAAAGTAGGCCAAGGGTAACCTGTTAACCTAGATGTGGCTGTGAGTGGATATTAGCAACTTGAGTTTCGACACCGTTAGCATCAACACCACCACAAGATGAAATGATACATCTTCTGAGCGAGAATATCGCCCGGAGGATCATGAACACAAAATATTTCCCTGATAAAAAATGATGAGAGTTGAACGTTCCTGCTTATTACCGTGAGGCTGACAGTAAAGGTTTCAAAGAAGGCGAAAGATTGTGTGGGAAAGTGGTGCTAAAAATATCTCAGATCCTGTAATCATCCATTATTAGCAGCTGCTGTAATCATTGATCAAGTCATCTTTGTCCTGGCAGGCATCACCGCGTTCTGTTCCTCAGTCACAGCGAGCTGCTATCGACAGTTAACACCACAGAAGCGTGACAGCTGGGCCGCTTGCTAGTTTCACATACAGTACACTGACTGCAAAAGGAAACGCATGGCCTCATGGGAAGAGTATCTTAACGCACGGATTAAGGACTGACACTTGATTTAGGGCCCTTTCACACCTAGGTGTGTCCGGTCCTACAGGCAAAAAGAGGAGCTCTCAGTCCAGATCAACTTGAACAATGGTTTGGTTGGTGTCGTAGTGTGAAAACATTTTTGGGACAGGAAGTTCTGCCAGGCTGTCTTCGGGAGGAACAAAATCAGAGAAACAAAACAATGTGAGTCAAGGCAGCACATGAGGAGAGGAGGCGGCCAAAATGTTTAAGTGGCGTTTGGTGTGCTGATTCTTTTAAGTTGTGAAAAAGTTGCATTGTCAGAGAGGATAAGAGAGGAACGGAATGGACAACACGCTGACATCGGACACATCCAATCTACAACCCAATCAACCGCAAATACAGGGAGATGCAGATCATGTAGGTGATGAAGACACGGCCTAGGTGTATAGTTACCTTAGTGCCTTTGCAACGAATTACTGCAGTTAAAAGCCAAAACATCCTAATTGCCCCATGTTGGTTGACTGCAGTAACACATTTTTCCCAAAGATAGATTAGGCAGATTTAGGCAGTTCTTAACAAGCTGATTTTTCTGACACGTTTGGATTGAATTACTTATTTGATGGAATGAAAACGCAATTGACAGCTGAGCCCTGGTCACGATTCAGTCAGTGTATGGGCAGGGCCACGATATCACAGCTTCAGCCCTCAGTCACTGCTGCAGGGACTCTGGCTCCAAGATGGAAGCGCTCGCGTCCAGGACATTTTAGACGAGTTGCCTTTATATACAGTATGTCAGCGGCTCAGACTTTCAGTTGTGAAAAAGGCTCTTGCGAGGTCGACATCGGGGGAGAAGGGTCAGGGAAGGAGACGATGCAGACACGACTTTTGAGACATACTCGTTTACTCCATTTACTGTTCATATCAGCGGTGTAGCATGACATTTCCGGACCTTGCACATGGGCAACCACAGCTATCACTCTGGTATTGTTGTGACCTATATACTCAGCCCCCCTTTTTGATACGTAGTTGCACATCCCTCAACTTGTTACAGTATCAGCTGTAATAGTGTTCAGCCTGACTCCTGCTGATCTTCTGTAGTAGAAATGTACCGTATAAGACAACCTTGACTTTCTCATCAATGACAATATTTTCATGGGGGGAAAAAAAATTCTGCTAAGCGTCAGTTCAAATCTTCCTCCTCCTACGTCGCTGTGTAGATATGCAATATCAGGCTCCTATGTTCCCTCTGTCTGACAAACAAGTGCAGCTCTGTCAGCCACCGCTGGTAAGGATTTAAAAGCCTTCCATGGCACCATGTAATTACTCTGAATATTATGTGTCATCCCAGCTCCCCGCTTTAAAAGCATGTCAGGAATCACCCTGTGCAGTTATAAAACTATTAACGCTCATTTAACTGTCTCTTCATCCCTCCTTTCCACCCTCTTTCACTTTTTTAAACCTCTCCCATCTCATAATCCTTTCTTATCTCTCCTCAGTTCATCAGTCCTTGCATGGTTTGCTCTCTCGAACGCTCAGCTGTTGAGCAAAGTGCCGCTAAGTGGGAATCCGTGCCATCAGTTGGTTTGTCTGTTTTCATCCCGTTTTAGACGGCACGAGAACATTTTTCAGCCGCCCCGCCGCTCGTGAATTGCATCCACTGGTAATGTGTTATGCTTATTTCAGCATTCAACTTTTGATTGTAGTGGGATTGTCTGAGTTCTTAACAGTTGCATCACTTGCATTCACTCTTCATCTACCCTTTTGTACAGACGTTAACGGCTCCGGGATGATGTAACAAGTATAATACAGCCTGCAATATACAGTGTAAATATGTGTAATACAGTGTAGAAGCACCTATAAATCAAGGCAGGTACAAGCAAACAAGACACGTCAGATTTATGACCACGTTAAAAGGAATCCCCTCTTCCTGATAATTATCTGACACTGGCGCTGGTTTAGTTTGTTAACGCAATGTAACCAGTATCTGATATCTGTTGTGGAAGGGATGCTGTCAAGCCACATGACCCCACACTTTGTAAAAGTTAAGTGGGTTATATGAACTAGAGGTGTAACGATCCATCGATCCGGACCGACATATTCAATGCATCATTTCAAAGTAAAACAACATCTGTTCATGTCATCATTTAAGATGCTCCTTTACTGGCACATCTGTGTCACCGTGTCCGTGACACAGATGTCACAGATGTAGTGGCAGGCAGGACTTTGAAGGACAGACAGGTCAGCAGTCAAACAGAGCATCTCATTCAGCAGACCACCAACTTGTTGCTCTAGCTATGGCGATATAAGCTGCTCTGAAAAAAAAATTAAAATGAGCGTGCAGGCTAAAATTCAACCATGATGTTCTGTCGGGAGATGCAGGGACTTAAGCCAGCGACGGAATAAAAAGAAAAGGTTTAAATAATAGGCCTACATATAGTTTGTTAAGCCTTGAGTGGAGGACAGATCTGTTTGCTAGCCTAATTCATGCAATGTAAAATGCTACAGGCTTAAGCTGATAATGGTGACGAGCAAAAAAGAACAGTTTTGTTACCTTGACAGTTATCGTTGAGCCAAATTTGATACTAATACTGTTATTTCAACATTGTTTCATACCCCTGGTATGAACCTGGATGGGGACTTTATTACATGTATTGACAATAGCCGGCAAAAGCAACAGTAGCATGGTAGCGCAGTGTTGACTCACAGCAATAAGGTCCTGGGTTCATGGATACTCCACTTCCCCCCACCCTCAAAACATGTACTAGGTTGGTTCTCCGGTCAGTGCCCTTAACAGAGGCTAAGATCTGGTTCACGGATGCGTACGTTGCCAACTGCTCCCTCGAGTTAGGGTTAAATGCGGAGAACCACTTTCATTATGTTGTACATTGTATGATATCAAAAAAAATATTCTAACACGTTCAGTCTCTTTTCAACATTGCAAAAACATAAGCTTTGTCATTACGAATATGTTGGAATGCTGATGCTAGCGTTTAGCTCAAAGCACTGCTGCACTTAGCACGGCGTCACAGAGCCGCTAGTCCTGTTTGGCTGTCGACACCATGTTTCAATCTCACCAGCCTCGACACCCACTGACTGAGATTTGTTTTTATTGTTGTTGTACTCGACCCTGTTGGAGCCCTCTCCCATGCGTGACCTAACATTGCAATTTCTCTGCTTTTAGATGGACGTGGACATTCCCCGTGGGAATTGGAAAGCTCCTCATCATCTAATGTGGCCTATTCGATCTGAAAGCTGAACATTTTCTGCTGTTTTTACAGTGTGAGCAATTACACAGGCGCGCACCTCAACGTAAATTACCATCAAAGTGTTTTTTATCTGTAAATGTGCGAAAGTCTAGTACATTACAGAAAGCACAGTATTCCAGGTAATCATTCCAGGAGTTTTTCTATGTAATAAATGCAGTTCTATAACCGCTCAGGATGTACAACATCAGGCATGCAGCCTGAATTTCCCTTGCAACAATCATTGCTCCATACAGCTATGTCACTTCATTCAAACTAATTACAATAAGTGAGAATAGCAGCTCTAATTATCTGGCTCTCGTTACCGTCTTAAAGATAATTGTCATGTATTTTTGTCGTAATTGCCTCTGATAATCAAAGCAGAGTCCCGCTGCCGACTGCTGACAAAGACGTTAAATGTGCGGTAGCAGCCATGCTTGAATACAAATATGTCGTGAAATGGAGCTGGAGGTGTCCAAATAACATGACACGGACGAACAAGACCTGCTCACGCGGCTCCTCCAACCAATCAGGCTCATTAAAAACCTGTTGGAGGGGCCCGTCTGCATTTTTAATGTGGAGTGAGCATTCAGGATTCTGCCAGATGTTTTATTCATTGTGCTTAAATATAAATGGCATGTGATGAATGTTGGATGTGTTTTTTAAGACATATTTGCTCATAGCCCCGTTGATTATGCCAGGGTGATGCGTGTGTGTGTGTGTGTGTGTTCTCCGCTACAGTACATCTGATCCTGTGCGGTGTGTACACATGTGTTTTCCAGTCTATGTTTGTGCAGGACAGGATCAGAGATTGAAATGGCCTCATAGATGAGCAACGTAGTAATGCATGAGGGAGTTCATATACTATGTATTTGTGTGCCTGCACGTGTTTCTGTGTCAGGGTTCCAGTTGAGTTTGCTGACTTTCAAACTGTGAGCTCCTGCGCTGGTAGCACTAGTTATGGCACTGGCAGTCAGAATTAATTTTGGGGTCGGACTGTCTTTCTGACATTTCTCTCCGTCTTACAGTATTCAGTTTTGTTAATTAATGTCAGTGCTACTTAATTATTCATCTGCTTTTTTTATTGTTAGCTTGCCATTTTCCAAATGATCTGACAGGGGGAAACCAATGAATGCTCGCAAGTCTACTAATGGCTTTTTAACAATACTGCTTTAATTGGAATTCTGAGAAATATCTGCATTGATGTTGTCAGTCATGAGCAGACCAGCCAAGATTAAGTCCCCAAGCGGAGAAGTCAGCTGTGGACCACCAGCAGGTATACCAAGGGATCATTATCTGCATCCATATCTGTTCAACCAATTAAATTAACTGTATCCATTTCCATAATCAGAATTGGCAGGGCCTAAACCGAGCATGGGTAGTACATAAACCAGAGGTGGAAGTTGTTAATTCAAGATATACTATGTGGGAATTCTACATTAAAATGTCTGTAGATTATTAAATATTTGTTGGAGTTTGTGACTGAGTTTTAGGATGTAACGTGTGTATGAATATATGTATATAAATCTGTGTATATACTGTATGTTTAATTTGTGTAGCCTGAAGGTCTTTACAAGCTGTCATTTCGTTACACAACCCTATGTTGTTAATTGACCTGAATTTGCATTTTGTAGCTGTCAGCTCTGCTGCCAAGTGAAAAAAAAAACCTCTTTTATATGACAACTGTCAGTATTTAAACTTGCAGTTATGTTTTGAGGAAATAAAAAGCATCAACCCCTCTGAACTCCTCGGATACCTTCTTTTATGAAATGTCATCCGGTGAAATCCCTGGTGGAATTTGTTAATGTGTGCGAGCGAGGATGAAGATCGCAGAAAAACGATTAATGGAAAAGAGGACTACAGGTTGATCCAGCGCGCCATGTGTGGGTGTTTGTGTGTGTGTGTGGTTTGAGGCCTCAGTGCCAGAATTGTTCATCAACGATCCATCAGAATTTGAGGCTAAATGCAGTTGCACGCTCTCAGTGCCAACACAGTGGCTTCATTACAGCCACAGAAGACCATCGAGTGTATAAAACACATACAGACACACAACAGTGGGAAATCGGAGCTGCTAACTCGAGCGTAGCGATGTCAGACGATCTCAGCTCGGCTACTAAACAGCCAGGTTTATGAACGCCGGCCTCCAAGTAATCACCAAGAGGCACTCACACACCCAGGGGCTTTCCTTCGAAACGCTGTGTGTTTGGCCAGAACAGCTGTTCTCGTCACAGCTATGCACACAGAGGCGATTATCAAAGGCAAGCACATAATTGTACCTGCGAGACCCTTAACAAACAATAAACTGTCAATACCGTCTCTCAAGACTGAGAAAATACCCGATCAATACGACATAGCTTAACGCACGTCTTCTCCAGCACCACTCAGACAGAGGAACAACACACATCACAGCCAGCCTTATGCAGATATCTGTTCGCCCGAGTGCCTTTCATGTCAAACCCTCTGGCAAACTGTCATGCCACAATAATATAATACACATTAAAACAAATTTCAGCCACGAGCAGGGAGTAATGATTTGGGCATTAGTCTCTGCCACCAGGAAGCTGCAGGCCGTGGTACAGCGTGTGAAAAGCAACCTTAGTTCAGAATCAGTGATAGCTCAGTTTCATTTCGTTTTTGCATTATTTTGATTTTTTCTTTTACACCTTTTTGTTGTTTTGTTTTGGCCATGCAGTAATAGTCATTGCTCTTAACTCACGTACTTGCTCTGCTGTATTTGAACTGATGCACACAGATGAACGCACACGAACATGAATGGCGGCTCCAGTGCAACATTACTTTTTAAAAAAATACTTTATTGCAAGGCTTCTTACCTTCACAAACATAATAATATATTCACAAAGTAAATAACCGACCATAAAGTAAACAGACAAACATATATATACAAGGTGAACTGGTATTTCCCAAATAAGGATCTCAAAGTGCAACATAACTGAAGCAGTCAATGTAAAAAATCTCAACGATGTGATGATTCAAGAAGCTCACTACAAAAAATGAAAGCAAACGTTATTGAATGCTACACGAGTCTCCTCTATGGGCTTCTTTTTTGTATTTCAAATATGGAAATCTACACATACATTATTATACAGGGGATAGATGTCAGCTGTGGACCACCAGCGTAACACCAAGGAATGAGCGACTACATTGTTATCTGTATCTGTATCTGTTCTACCAATTGAATTATCTGTATCCATTTAAAAATTCGGAATATACTATATAATAATACTCGGTCTTTACAGACTCGTTACTCTACCCTAGGCTGTTAAATTACCTTAATTTTAATTTTTTTTTTTTTAGCTGTCAGCTCTGGTGCCAAGAAAAAAAGAACCTCTTTTATTTGACAACTATCAGTATTTACACTTGCAGTTATGTTTTATAAAAAA
>CAEMYA010000446.1:207618-218237 GCA_903131615.1 Diplodus sargus
AAAAAAAAAAAAAAAAAAGCACCAACCCCTCTGAACTCCTCGGATACCTTCTTTTATGAAGTGTCATCCAGTGAAATCCCTGGTGGAGTTTGTGTCGTGTTTATGTGTGCGAGCGAGGACGAAGACCACAAAAAAAAAACGATTAATGGAAGAGAGGGGACTGCAGGTTGATCCAGCGCGCCATGTGTGGGTGTTTGTGTGTGTGTGGTTGGAGCCCTGTTTACTCCCGGCCTCAGTGGCGCTATTGTTCGTCAACGATCCATCAGATTCTGAGGCTAAACGCAGTCAGTGCCAACACGGTGGGTTCATTAAAGCCACAGAAGATCATTATTGAATGTTAAGTGAGTCTTCTCTATGGGTTTCTTTTTTTATTTTTAATATAGAAATGTACACTTACATTATAAGACAGAGGAGGGATGATCTGTCCACGTTTCGAGCAAGGACCAGTAGGCTCCTTGCGTATCCAGTGTTTAGTATTACTGAGCATTTAGGTGACGCTCGTATATAAACTGACAGGATCAACTCAGTATGTCCTAGCACAACAAATGTTTTGGATCATTTTATCTTTTTCTCGTCCAAACAATGACAATATTCTGCAAATAAAGAACCTCTTTTCTGAAATGCTCTCCATCCGCAAACGGCGTGTTAAAAATCCGCCATCCGTCACAAACGCTCTCGATTTTCACTCACATTCGCTGAAACACACCTGACTTCTGACCCCAGGCTGATTCACTGCAAAGCAAAAACAACAATCCTCCTGACACCAGTAACATCTCAGATTTATTTGATATTAATAAACCAAACACTAAAGCGTGTTTTTTTTTTTTTTATTGTCAAGTGTAAAATATAACAGACACCTAAATGCAAATGCAAGCTAACATTTCATACACAGTAAGTACTGAGCCAGTCTATTTGTGGACATCCAGCACGGTTTTACACACATTCCCACATGTTTTCATGAGTTCTTCCCTTCCTTTCACCCACTCTACTTAACTTTTCTGATTTAGCCTTTATTGGACTTTTTTTCATTGTTTTCTTTCATGCATTTTTTATACTTGCAGTAAAGTACACTCAGACCACTGCCGCATCCTCCTCTGTCTGATGCTGCTAATCCCTTGTTGGCTATTATTCTTTAACACGTCCTCCAGTTATGGGCTGCAGTCGATAGAGTACGGTGTTTGAGTGTTTAGGTGTGACTGTGTGCTACTGTGCGTTTAAGCTTTTATAGGTCTGTGCAGCGCATGTGTAGGCTACAAGCACATGTGTGTTTATATTTCATGAACAGTTGTGTCCACTTCTCTGTATTTCAGTACTATTTCATGTGTGAGAGGCCTGAGGACACCAGTTGGGAGCTGAATCCAGATAATTGGACGCATGACGTGCAGGAGGAAATTGGCTTCAGATTGTTGATTTCAGTTGTCTGAGCTACTTTTGTAATTTTATGCCGCCGGGAAAAAAACAGATGTGTGTAACAGACCGGGGATCTGTACATGATGGCCGCGCTGAAAGATTAACTTTATGGCGTTTTAAAAATCGAAGGTTTAATGCCTTCGCGCTATGGGTGTATGGATGGAGAATTATATTTTGCACAGCCAATTGATTGTTGTTTCCCTGTGTGTCTGTGTGTGTATGTGTGTGTGTGTCGCAATCCCAATCACATACTGTACCTGCCTGGCCAAGTCGTTGCTGCTGTAACAGGCCACGTCTACATTAACACAGATAAATTCGAGAACAGTAATTTTCCTCTCCATCTGCCTTTGGCTCCATCCACACGCCGCTGGAATTTTTCCCAGTCCACTCTACACAGATAATAGGTTGTAGCACATCCTGCGAAACAGCGGATTAAGTTAAGAAAAAGCCGTGCGGCCGTTGACACATTGTTTGAAAACCTGGAACAAAACTCATATTGCAGCCACTTAACAAATGAAGTTGGTGGGAAGTCAACATGACCATCTGTGGGTGCTGAAACGACAGCTCGCCAAAATAAATGACCTTGTAGCTAACTACGATCTACCTGTGTAATATGTTGTGAATTAATGGGAAATTTCCAGTAAAAAGATGTAATTTTGGTAAAATTCACTACATCGCTTATAGTCTTCTAGTTTAATTGTTAAATGATGACATTTTCCTTGTTAAAACTCTTTCACTTCTCTCAACTAGTAACAAAAAAAAAAATCAGTTCCAAGTCAATATAGGTCAATAAGTCCAAAACTAAAATAATCAGGAACAATTCATGAGGAGAGTCTTTTTGTCTGTTGTTATGTATTTATAAATTAATAGCTCACTTCATTCATTAATTAGTCATCAGTTCCTGATAAGTTCCTTACTCCTCCATCAGTAACTACCCAGGATTTTGTGTTATCCTTCCCTCTACGTGAAACCTCTCTGTCCTCAATCCTACTGCTCCCTGTTGCATCATGACTAACCTTTACCTCTTTCCCCCTGCCTGGAGAACTGACCTTCCCAGAAGGCTGTGCACCATCAGCCTACCGCCAGGCCTGTCATGCTCCACTTGGAGCTCATCACGCTATGAACCCCAGCTGACAGGCTGTCATGGCCGCAGACCTTGTTGTCCTCTAAGTGGGACATGACATGTTTTGAAAAAAAAAAAAACAAGAAGTAGTGTAGTAAGATAAGTTTAAGATAAGTAAGATAAGTTTTTTTGTGTGCACATTTTTGAGTCACGTTTTTGGTGTCAGCTCTTCTTGACGGTATATTTTTTGTTTTATTAATGTAAGCCCAGAGGCAAAAGTGAGAATTGTTATTTTTCAGGTGATTTTCTGAGTATGAGCTAAATTAGTTTCTCCCTGTGTTCATAACTTGCGACCTCTCATTTGTGAATATACTGATATATTGATATTTTATAAAGATGCTCACCAAGAGTCAAAAAGAAAATTCCTAGCAGCATTTTTATTTATTTTTAAGGGTAACTTTTCTTTTCACTTGTTTTCACACACAACAAAATAAATTTTCATGTGTGAATTTCTCCTGACATTTTCTTTTTCTCTTTCTGGTTTGACGCATGGGAAATTGGCATGGTAAATAACAAATGAAAAAGAAAAAAGAACTATCTGAGCATAACCTTTTTTTCCTGCCAGGTCATAACGTGGCACAATTAGTGCATAAGAAACACACTGTCACTTGTTTCTTCAGGGCTTCTGTAGATATTTCATGGATTGTTACTGCACAATTTTGATTTGCACTTTTTGGAGTTGCTATTTAAATGTTTTGACCCCAGAAATAGCAACCTGGCAACAAGCAAACTTTGTGGAAGGTAATCAGGATCCATTAGAGAACATTATAGAGAGCAGTTTCATCAGACAAGATACAACAAGGTACTACATTCATACAATTTATCGTGAATTAAACGGAAAACTGCATTGCAATGAATAGCTTTTATTTCCCATTTATATACACTGTATTTTCCTTAGATTTTCTTAATATTTAATGAGTTGCCCAACAACACTCAACAAACACAATAGGGAATGTTTATTTCGTAAATGGCTGCCTAGGATTCATAAAAAAGTAATAACTCCTCTTATTCTTTAAAACAAACAAATTACACAAGTTTAAATGTTGTGTTGGGCAGTATGGGCTCTGCTTCAGTGGTAGCATTTCACATCACCATTTTAGACATTACTCATTGCCGTGGTTGCGGTGGCATGGATGCGTATGGTGGCAAATCAGATGACAAACCTTCACACGTACGTAAAAGAGCACCTTCTGGCCTGAGGCCTGATGTATATGTTCTCGAGGTTCTACCAGGGAGGAGACATTAAAATTGCAGGGAGGAATAACCTCTCCGAGTGCTTGCATAAATATTTAATGTGGTCTATTTCTCCATGCGAGGCCTCAGTGAGTGTGCGCACGTGTGTCTACTGTGTGTGTGTGTGTGTGTGCAGACTGTAATTACCTCGCTGCCGCAAAAACACCAATAGAGGAAGAGAGGGAAGGGGAGTGAGCAAGAGGATGAAAGAGAGGGCAGAGTGGGGGAGAGAAAGAAGTCAGACTACTCAGAAAAACATGATTATGATAATTTACACTGTTGAAGGGGCATTGTAAAGGTTTCAGCTCCCGTGCACTGTAATTAGACCGAGGCACGTGCGCACGCGTGGGCGTACGTAGACACACACACACACACACACACTGACACAGAACAGCACACACAAATGTGACATGCCCTCGATCTCTGCCTCCTCGGCGTTTAACAGATAGCAGTCGAAGTCTAAACGTCATCCAGACTTCCAAACACAGTAATTTTTTTTTATATATCATATATCATCGCACTCGAACAGATCGTGTGTGAAACAGAACGACTTTACTCATCCGGTGCTTTTGGCTGAGTAAATGTTTGTGCTGGCTCCGGGACAAGACGAAACAGGGATTGGAAGTGTTTAACAGAGTTTGTATTTCGCTGTGGATCAATAACACACAAGGGCAGAAAACAAAGTCACCCACACACACATGCACATGGTCATCACCTGACAACACTGAGAGTGATGATGCAAAAAAGTCAAATCAAAGTCGACGAGAAACTGTTTTTTTTATTCATATATTGTTTTTGCGATTATTGATATTTTCTGTCTATGTCGGCTTTATACTGGAATGCGAAACTTACTCTAATAAATGTACTTTCACACCGATACCATAATTGATAGGAGCAAAGCAACACTCTGATCTTCTTGTAGAGCCGTCGGGGGGTCAATACCTGCCTCCCAGGATGTGAGCTGGATCATCGCCCTGCTCCATCAGCTCCTCAGTTTGTGGACTTAGATCTATTACCTCAAAATTCCATATAAGGAACTTAAAAGAAACTTATTATACTTTTTGGGGGTTATTTCCTTTTCTTCAGTGTGTTGTATAGGTTCTGGTGTGTGTAAAAGAGCTTGAAGTTCAGAGGGACAAAGTCAGAAGCTCCTCTCTCCCACAGACAACACTGCTCCTGAAACACCTCGTCAGTAGTCCTCAGTCACACCTTTGCGTCATTTATGCCTAGTTTAGTGCATAGGAACTCATTTAGCACAGCTGCTATGTTGTTGTTAGCAGTGATGGGTCAGGCGTGTGTGAGCTGACCTATCACAGGAGACTGGGTATTCAGGAGGGGGGGCTTTAGAGAGACAGGATCCAAAACAGAGCATTTCAGACAGAGAGAGACAGTATGAGTGAACTGATGTGTTTTTTTTATAAACACTGAAGCAAGTAGACTTATCTTAGCAGTGACCCCAAAATGAAATCATGGAACAGAAAATGAGCACACCACGTCTCATTTCAAGTCCTCGGCCTCCAGACAGAGTTCGTGTCTTGGCTGGCCTTCTTTTCAGAGTTTGTCTGTACTTTCATTCCTCCCACGCACCTTTAGTAAAATCCCGAGGAGAGAAGCAACGTCAGTCTCTCATCTCCTCATGCACTCGGATCCTCAGTCTCGGCCTTCGTCGCACCATGGGTATAGCTGCTTGGATCAATAAGCTGGTTGAAGGAGCAGAGATGCAGCGTCAAGATAAAGAACAGCAAATGTAAACAGGGATTTGGGAGACATAGGTGCGACATGGAGGTCGCCTAACTGTTGAGCTCATCTACGCGATTCCTTCCTCCCGCCTATCTCCTCCACCCCGACACTCCTTCACTTATCTCACGATAAGCATTTCCCGAGAGACAATTTACCACTCGAGTGGATTCTCTACAGGCAAACAGAGAGGGCCAGGGTGGGAGAGCATGGAAGGATTACGTGGGAATATTGGTGACTTATTCTCTGGCTACGGTCATGAATATGCAGTTGCAGATTGGATGGGAATCCCTAAGCAGAATTTTAATGGGGGAAAGGTTTAATTGGTGCACGCTCTCTTTTTATTTTATAGCATCGTGATTTTTTTGCTGAGGTTAATCGTGCAATGACGGACTTCTTCGGATTGCTTGAACGGAACATTTACAATTAATTAGCTTTTAAAGTTCCCATGAGTGCTGTTTGCTTCAACATAATTAAGTGTTTCCTGTAAAAAATCGGCTGCTATGGGAGTTGTCGCAGATATTGATTGGTGTGTACAGCAACCGACAACAGTAAAAAAAAATACCTACAAAATAACTGTGTTCCTGTCATTTGGCATGATACTGCTGTATAGGTGAAACATGAGGCAAGATATATGTGAAAAAAACTTGACTTAATGGGAATTTTAGGTTGATACGATGAACTTGGAGCAGCTGCTGCTCAGGAGGTAGAGGGGATCGTCCACCAGTTGGAAGGTTGGTGGTTTGATTTCCCTTTTTTTCACCCTCACATTGTTTTCACATCTAATGTGAGAATCCATTACCGTTGCTATAAACATACCTTATTTGGACAGCGATTGCACAGAATGCTTCAATAATTCAGGCCCAATGTAATGGGCTGCCTGACACGGTAATTGAGTCACTGCATTTCCAACTTACAGATGCAAACTTCCTATTTTCAAAAGTGGAACTCATCTACTGGTTTGAAAATGCGAAAGCCCGAGGGTTGGACAGAGTTGGTCACTGCGCTGCCAGCGCTGCAAACCCTTGGCCTTCTCTCAATGACCTTCATGATGTAGTCACCTGAAGTGGTTTTCACTTCACAGGTGTGCCTTGTCAGGGTTCATTCGTGGAATTTCTTGCCTTCTTAATGGGGTTGGGACCATCAGTTGTGTTGTGCAGAAGTCAGGTTGGTACACAGCTGACAGCCCTATTTGACAACTGTTAGTATTTATAGTATGGCAAGAACCAATCAGCTGAGTACAGAGAAACGACAGGCCATTATTATTTTAAAAACTGAGGGTCAGTCAGTCCGGAAAATTGCAAAAACTTGGAATGTGTCCAAAAGTGCAGTCGCAAAAACCAAGCGCTATGACAAAACTGGCTCACATGAGGACCGCCTCAGGAAAGGAAGACCAAGAGTCATCTCTGCTGCTAAGGATGAGTTCATCTAAGTCACCAGCCTCAGAAATCGCAAGATAACAGCACCTCAGATTAGAGCCCAGATGAATGCCACACAGAGTTCTAGTAGCAGACACATCTCTACACCAACTGTTCAGAAGAGAATGCACGAATCAGGCCTTTATGGTCAACTAGCTGCTAAAAAGACACTACTAAGGAAAAGCAACAAGCAGAAGAGATTTGTTTGGGCCAAGAAACACGAATGGACATTAAACCAGTGGAAATCTGTGCTTTTGTCTGATGAGTCCAAATTTGAGATTTTTGGTTCCACCCATCGTGTCTTCGTGCGACGCAGAAAAGGTGAACGGATGGAGCTACGTGCATGATTCCCACCGTGAAGCATGGAGGAGGGGGTGTGATGGTGTGGGAGTGCTTTGCTGGTGACAGTGATGGGAATTGATTCTAAATTGAAGGCACACTGAACCAGCATGGCTACCACAGCATCCTGCAGCCACATGCCATCCCATCCGGTCTGCGTTTAGTTGGACCATTCAATTATTTTTCAACAGGACGATGACCTTAAACACACCTCCAGGCTGTGTAAGGGCTGTTTGACCAAGAAGCAGAGTGATGGAGTGCTGCGCCAGATGACCTGGCCTCCACAGTCACCCGACCTAAACCCAATAGAGATGGTTTGAGTGCTCAGCGTCTCTGGGAACTCCTTCAAGACTGTTGGAAAACCATTTCGACTACCTCATGAAGCCCATTGAGAGAATGAGAAGAGTGTGCAAAGCAGTAATCAGAGCAAAGGGTGGCTATTTTGAAGAATCCAAAATATAGAACATATTTTGAGTTATTTCACGCTTTTTGTTTACTACATAATTCCATATGTGTTGATTCATAGTTCTGGTGCCTTCAGTGAGAATCTACAGTGTAAATAGTTATGAAAAAAAAAGAAAAACATTAAATGAGGAGGTGCGTCCAAACTTTTGATCAGTAGTGTATGTTTCAAATAATTAGGCCTTAGCTTCAGAATAGCAGACATTTTCACTTCCACCATCTTGAAACTATTAATGAAGGGAAGTATTTCTGACTGGCTGACCAGACCGGGTGCTTGTAGCTTGTGTTGCATTGCATGTGACAGGAGGAGCTGACAACAGGCTCCTGGGACCCACACTGTCAACAATATGACAGACACAAGGTATAATGGAAGGAAATGAATATAAGGATCCAAGACTGGCATGTAAGAGCCATGTTTTCCAACTGGTGTGAGAGAGGGAACCTGAAGTTTGTAAAACATAGCTGGTGTCAGTAATGGCAACAGCATAACAAGATGCAAGATGACACGGACTCATCTAAAGCTTCCAAGTGTCAGTAATGAAAGGAGAAAAAGAGTTCAATGCAATGACTTTCAACGCTCAAACGGTGCAGATTACTTTAAAAACCCTTGTCCAGTGAGGTTCAGTCATGCATCATTTAGAAGGACTACAAAGTAAATCCAGCAACTGCATCTACAGTCCAGTGGTTTGTTTCTGTTGTGTAAAATTAACTTTTTAATTAACGCTCGTGTCAGAGCGATGCGTTCACTTACAGGTGCACCAACGCGTTTTGTCAAAACCAGTCAGGATCAAGGTAGCAAGCACTGATCCTTGTGCTTATTCAGTTCATAGAAACACAACACACCCATCTAAAAACACATGAAAAGAATATCAGACTTCAAACAATGAGACTTTTGTTGCACAAAGAGGAAAAGAGGGTCCTTAGCTATTTAAATTGGATATTTTCCATGTCCCAATTTCAGGTGTGAATTGAGTGTTTTCACATCTGATTGCCTATTTTCACTTGTCAGTCAAACTTTTTTTTCTAAAATATCCTCATGTGAATTCCACATTGTCAGACACATTTAGATGCGATTGGCTGCATTCACATTTAAATGTGTGACTATAAAATGACGCCACATGATAACAAGACAATTTTTTTTGTACCCTTTTATTGAATTTGTTATGCAAAATCAATTATACACATACAGTGTATCCCCACAAAAGAACAAAAAGAAAGTTGGGCACAAAGAAAAGAAAAAAGAAGGTGAAATGAAATAAGAAATACATTGAGAAATTGAGTTGAATCCCTTTAGTAATTCATATAATTAAGTTGACATTCGTAGTTCATCACTAAAATGAAAAACACAATTGTAAAACATATTTCATTTTTATACAGTCCCACTCTTCACCAGAATAGCACATTTCTCCCATTTTATATTGTGTTGTGCTGATTTGTAAAGGTAAGTAGCAATTATCTTGCTACCTTATAACAATCTTCCTCGCAATACATTTTTTAAAAAACGTACAAATTAAAATTAATTGGTTCTTGATTGAGCTTCAAATATGAATATGTCATCTAACAGAATAATTGTATTTAATATCTTATCTTTTCACTCAGAATTCCGAATATAATGTTTAACGGTGTAAATTCAAAATGAGGGCTGAGTGACTTAAGCCAATTTTGGATATTGGTCCACAGACCTGCTTTGAATGCCAATGAGTGAAAAGTTTCAAGATGAGAAAGACTTTTATGCTTTTCCACTTATGGAAATACAACTTCTATGCCTATTTTACATCTTCCCCATGCACATTTAATTCCATTTTACATTCCATACAGCAAAACATATTCATTTCCCAAAGAACACGCTATTAAAGGAATTCAAAGTGTGGTGCGTATTATCTAAACAGTACTTAGACTTTGAAGCATTAGTATAAGCACATTCTAGGGTGTGCGTCAATGCAAATACAGATACCTCCTGGAAGATATACTGTGTGTTGGACAGTAGTCCATATAAAAGGAGAAAAAGCATGTGGGAAATGAAATGGGAACAGGTTGAGGACTGTAAATTGCGGGAGCCGGGAGCGGGAGAAGAGATGGGGCGGCATAAGGATGGGCTGCTCTGTGTCTAGTGTTGGTTTTAATTTAACCTCTGTGGCTCAGCGCAGAGGGCAGAGAAATGCTCGGAGATATATGAAGACCGATGGCGCGCGAAGTGCTGCGCTGAGCGTAGACCCATTGAGTCTGCAGATACCATATATCATGTCATATGGATATTACATCATGTCACACCAAAAATGAGCGTGTGTGCGCCTGTGTGTGTCCGGAATAACACACGGTCCTGGGGTTGTGTATTGGTAGGGACCACAGATACGATTTCTGATCTGGATTACATTACGCATCTGAGTTAACTCGACGATCATTTCTCATTTTGTTTTTCCATTCCTGTCAAAAATCTGTGTGTTTTCAACATTTGCATCTCGTTCATGCATTCATTACTTGACAAGCGATCTGTTTCTGATTCAAGGCTGCACCCATCACTCACCGGGGGGGTGTCCTTGGCAATCAGGGGGGCAGGGCGCTTCGTCAATCACTGCTATCGATGTGACAATCCCATTATGCATATGAGCCAATGAGCGTGCGCACATCAAACACAGCAAGCACTAGCGCTGTATTATTGAGCCACATAGAGCAGACCGCACTTGATAGCGGTGGCAGTCAATATCTATACACGATACAGTGACATTTAACATATTGCAGCCGAGGCAAACTGTCACAGTCATGCTGTTTGTCCAGAGACACACACCGCACTTAAGCTGAGTGTTTGCCATGTGCCCACTGGGTCAAGGTATTTGACATCAGCAAGGAGCTCTTAAGTCTTTCTTGTGGTTTGGAGTTCACAGGACACACACCATGTG
>CAEMYA010000446.1:223207-239531 GCA_903131615.1 Diplodus sargus
GTTAGGCGCCTGTGGATTTAGCTTTTGCAGTGTGCCAGCTGCTGGCACCAGTCGACCACTGTCGGCGGCGGCTATCTGGCTGACTGAGCATGTTGGCGTTTGAGCCCGTCAGTGAGCAAAATCACTATGATTGGCTGTTGAGCGAAGTGAACCAGGAGATGGAAAAATAAAGGGAAACCCCTTCTACCCTGTCGCTGTACTACCCATGATTTCACCCATTTACTGCAGGTCCTCCTTAATTCTCAAATCTGCCTTTTCACCAGTGCCATTTGCATTTTTTTCCCCAGAAATCAGTCATAATCTTGTTCAGCCGAGACGCAGGTGACATCGCTGGTTCTTTGATGGAGAGCTGCAGTTGTCAGGCTGCACACCTCCAACTACTCAGCAAAGTAACAGACACCTTTCACTGCGCCCTGCCGTTTGCTGACTCATGCTGTGTGCTGTGATCACACCATAGGTGCTCACAAGAGGACATTTAAAGCCTAGTTATTGCCGGATTCTTCATCAATACGATTGTTCATTTGCTGCTCCCAAAATTCTGGCCAGTGACCACACATATCACCGAATCAACCAGGGCTGAAATCATCGAAACCTCCACCTCAAATGATCTGGACTTAGTTTTGCACTTACCACGCATCAAAATCTCTCCGCACTTCCCCTTGTATAAAGTTTGTATTTCCACATAACTTTATTAGAGTACCACAAGGGCAACAGAGCAGACTTGATCTATGCAAAACATTTCACAGGGTTCCGGAGCTGGCAAGGCAGAAAAATTAATGATGTGGGCATGAATTATGGCATTATTCATATCCATGACTTGCTGCTTCAGCACTCCTATTGAAAGTGAAGCTAGCTAGTGAAAGACAGCTTTAAATTTCATTACTTCATAGCAGCTCCTAGACTCTCACCAGGTTGATGACTCATGGTGAAAATGGATAAATCAAATATTTTCCAGTAGTGTGTATATACGTATATATTTTACATGTGTGTGTGTGTGGGTGCGTGTGTCTGTGGCCCTCCCGGGTCGCTCCCTACACCATTCACATTTTTCATGTGCAGCAGGGAGGGGAGCCGGCGAAGCATAGCATTGTACTGCCCTGCTTGTTATCAGGTGGAGAAAACGAGGACAGAAAGTGGGCAGACGGGGCTGGCGAGCAGGGGAACGGAGGTGAATGGAGGCATGAGCAGAGATTGAGAAGAATGAGGGAGAAGGGCACGGATGACTGGAGAGACAGAAAGAGAAAGCGATGGAGGCCGGCGGGCGCGGACAAATGGCTGGAAGAGAGCGGAGAGGCAGCCGGAGTGACACTCGAATCTGCGCCGAGAGCAAACCAGAGACACTCTGACGGGACCGACATCGGCGAGAACGGAGAGAAACGAGAAGGAGGAGAGGGAAGGAAAAACACGAGATCTGTTACGGAGGATCTTAGTGTCAGAAGGGCGGTGACAGCTGTGTTATTAGCTCCCTGAAATATTAATCTGTACACACACTGACACAACAGAGCAGCATAAATATTAAACGGCCCCGTTCCTTTTTTTTATCTCGCTGGCGGTGTGCGCGCAGCAACAGGTCAGCGCTGAAACAACACACACGTCACTGAGAGGCGTTGCTTGCGCTAACGCACCACAACATAATGCCAGTGCTAACGAACACTGCATTCAAAACCGTTAGTGTTTATGTATTATCATTAAATCATACTTAAAGGGTAAGTTAAACTGAAAAATGAAAACTCTGGGGGGGTTAAAGCTTTAAGTCAAGTCCCCATCTACTTGTCTACAAGGATGCTTTAACACTGTTTTGCTGTGAAGTTCCTGAAATGTTCTGTGGACAACGGCAACGGAATTTTGTGCATTTGGGCGAACTTATCCTTAAAGGTGTCAAAAGTAAAAGCTAATGAAAAACAGTCCTGTTTTTAGTATTGTGATGATGCATTCTCTAGCAAATGTTGTAAGAGGTTTTTTTTTTTTAGCTTAAGAAGTAGCTCATAAAGGAAGACTTAATCCTTCAGTTTATCAGAGAAATTCAGATTCGAATCTTGTTTTGGGTTTTCACTGGACAGGAATGGAACTAAAAAGTGTCATCTTTGAAGTTACAAAGAGAGGAGGAGCGTAACGCAACACGCAAGCTGCACGGGAGAGGTTTTGGGTCTGAAGGGAATGTATCAGGTGTTAGAGGGAGAATCACATCCACATGTCCACGCGAGCCCAAATTATGAGCTGCATAAATCACGGGGCTGACACATACGGATAGTTTATCAGTTACGCACACATTCACACCCACAGGCAATTATGGTAGCCGACCAACCTGACCTGCATGTCTATGAACCCACACAGGCACAGTGAGGACCTTCCTACTCTAAAGAGCAAATCACTGCACCGCTGGGCTGCCACAAATTTGCATAGAATTCGAAAATCAAAGCATGAAAAATAGCAAGTATATAGCATTCACCAGAAAGCGGGACCATATTTAATAATGCACTCCGGAAACACAAATATTGCGTGTTGTCGTAAATAATAGGGGGAAACATTTTAGGGGGGAAAAAAACGCACCAATGATTAGGCACAAAGTCCCCGACTGCAAGCAAAGCCGTGGGATTTTTTCAGGGAGGTTCGTGCAGAGGACAAGTTAATCAAATGTCCAACAGCTCCGAACTGACAAAGAACAAAAGGCTGAACTGCCAGGAAGTAGAGCAGTTTAAAGTTAAAGTGTCTGCGGTAATCATATCACTGTACCAACTTCTCCGCTAAGCCGAAGTCTTTCCAGGCTCGACATGTCCAGCGTCCGGAAAAACAGTCAGAGGGGTTCACATCACATGTGCTTCTGATGCACAGTAATGCCCGAAGAGGGTGTGTCATCATTGAGTATACATTTCTTTATCTTTAACACACACACACTCACTCACACATGGAGTGTACACATACATGTCAGCAAATATCAAAGGGTAGCGTTGCTTCCCCCCCCCCGCTGTTCTAATCCCTGTGGGCTCTATAGGCGACATGCAGAGCCACAAATGTAATCAGGGGCTGGAGGTCGACCTCTTCTTCAACAAATTGTCCACACTCGGAGAATTAACCGGGGGGGATATTATCTACTGAGAAAGAAAGTCTGCATTTCATAACACATTTTAATCAGGCGTGTGTGATATAAGGGTTTATCTATGTAGTTTTGCGTGCACATGTACTGTACACGCATGTCACCACAGCCCGTGCAGCAAGCCAGCCTTATTTATTAAAACACTGACTCTCAATATTTGATTTGCCAGTGCTGAGGCTTGAAGGAGGAGGTGAGGTAAATGGAATATCTTAAATATTTGATCAAACCCAGGTAGCACACACTGCCATGAAGAAGCGTGTCCGGACTGCTAGAGAGAGGAAGCAGTGGCCCTAATGTCTCGCTGACAAGAAAGTAAAAAACAAGAGCAAATTTTCAGACATAGTTCATATTCCAGGAACAGTGCAAACTGACTCCCTTTTTTCCTTCTCCACTCTTTACACTTCACCTTACATTATATTATACAATCATATCAACGCCTCACAAGGCTTTGGATTGAATAAACGGGGAAAGTGCAGAGGAAGTGAACAATGTGTCCAGGGAAAATGCAGTGCAGCGATTACATTCACTACATGAGCTCTGGCGATCAGTCAGAGCTCTTGAGTTGGTAAACTAATTATATTGACCCCATGCAACGCGGGTTATAGAAAGCTATTTCAACCAGTCAATGCGATTTGATGTGAAAGGCACTTAAGTGCAGAGAGGCTGGCAGCTGGGTAAGCAGTGAAAGCCTTATGAAGAGAATGAGACCTATGGTAGAGGCTGAT
The DNA here is from genome assembly GCA_903131615.1 of Diplodus sargus. Taxonomy (NCBI): domain Eukaryota; kingdom Metazoa; phylum Chordata; class Actinopteri; order Spariformes; family Sparidae; genus Diplodus; species Diplodus sargus. The sequence continues at coordinate 227,027 of CAEMYA010000446.1, forward strand.
GTCGAAAAGAAAGAACTTCAAATACATGTAGCTTAAACACACACACATGCATTATCAACTTTATGACCGGCGACCGGATATGGCTCAGTTAGGATGACAGACATTTTTTCGTCTTTATATAAGCCAGGTCACTTTAGGAGATTGAATGTGGCCTGTCCTCTCCAGAAAATAGACAGTATTATTATTATTATTATTATTATTATTGTTGTTGTTGTTGTTGTTATTTACATATACTTGGAGGGAGTTAGGTGATGTAGTATAAGAGTGACAGAGCCCGCAGAAGGTGGTGGTGTGGGTGGTTGGATGGGTCAAGCAAAGCGGAAAAAAAAGACGCCGAATTGAAGAAGTGTCAAAAATGTTGGTTTTATTAACCAAAATTAACTGATTCCCGAAGAAACACGAAAAAAAAAATGTCTCCCAAAAATGAATTAAGAGCAAATAAGCTACACATCACTGAAATACCACCGCCTCACAGCAAGCTGCTGGCAACACCTGTTCCAGCAGTCCATGCTGAATGGCTTTGCTCCACCCTAATTGGACAATATCACCACACATTGGAAACACAGTTCACTTTTAAACGCCAACAATATTTCAAGGTGAGTAACACAAACACTGTATCCTGTGCCATCTGTAATCATACGAGTCATCACATGAGTACAAGCAAACGCAGGCGCACGTGTAACACACACATGGGCCGTGTAAGTGTTGAGACGAGGGCCTGTTCGTGGTTTCTGGACTTTGTGTCGGTGTTTCAATTTGCAACCCCTGCAACACACAGACAGTGATGGAGGAGATCAAGGGGCCATTGCAAAGCAATAAATAAACCAGTGGCTCAGAGCTCATTGCCGTGCTTCTCTCATAAACATGCACAAATATGAATGGGCGCACACACACAGACCCAAATTAGAAATGGTTGTTTTGCAAGAAGCTGAAGAGAAATGAAGAAGATGTTCTAGCCTTTACAGAATTGAGTTGATAATTGTTCTTGAAAAGGTCTTTTAAGATTTCAGTTTCTAGCGTTTGGTATCGATATATTTATATGTATTCCTCTTCTTCCATCTCCTCCATCTCAACCTACACCTTCTTTGTCTTCTGCCTCCTGGTCTTCTCATTGTCTCCTGTGGTTTGAATTTGAATTGAAGGTAGCTGTTCACAGATCCTCCTGCCCCCCACTCACTTTGACCAACTGAACAGATCAGAAGAAAACTTGGCATGTCTGAATCTCAGAGTGCCAGCTGTTACAGACAAATGCTTCAAGAGTGAAGCTACACCACTGTTAAAAGTGCCTACACAGAAAGTTAAATAATTATCAAAGCAGAACTTTCAGCCCACTTTTTCTATAAATTTGACAAATGAGCCAGTTTTCCCCATTGTCATTAATTGAAAACTATATAATATAGGTAACATCTCCTTTCAGATTGCTTAACACAAGGCGCTTGCTACCTCATGGTATCCAGTTTACATCCAGATAATTTTTTTTATAGTTTCTCATTCGAAATTAAAGGGAAACCACAAACCTTTGCCAGGATTATTGTTTTTCAGTATCACCAACTATTTTCAAATAACAAAGAAAGCCTTTAATAGTAGCTTAAATAAAAAAGGGCCAAAGAGTGCGCTTTTAGGACAAATACAAGCCTGGGCTACTATAAAAATTCTTAAGGCACGATGAACGTAACATTAGCAAGCAAGCCAGCTAAATTAGCTAGTTAGCTGCCTCTAAATATGGATGTGGTCGGGGATGTGAATTCACTTGAGATAGTAAAAACAGTGTGATTACGCTTTAAAACCTTTAATTCTCTTGATTTATCTTTGTCTGAAAAAAATTACTTTCGAGGCACCTGTCACAGGACCAGCCTGTGGGTTTTTTAAACCTGTAATCAGTGGCACTGCTCTGCATTGCTTTCAATTCCGCCCCAGAGGAACCTTGGAAACATGGTCTAATAGCAAACAAACGGATGGAGTAAGCTTAATTTCCCAAACTCCCACTTAGTTGAGGTTATGCAACAGTTTAGACCACTGAGCAGGATGTATGGGGGAATATAAACAAAACCTTAAATGAAAAGCCTACTTCTATCAAATATGTTTTACATTACTTTATTTATTTAGAAATAACTTATTGAGGCGACGGCTTCATGTTTTGAGGGGACTCGTCTTCTTCCTCCGACCTCCCCTGATCTGTGCCCAGGTCTGTTGTTTCCTTTCTTGTTATCTCCGCTCTTTAATCTCTTCTACTGTGTTATTTCCTATGTCTCAACAAGATAACGGTGTCTGTATTAGATTAGCATATCCGCTAATTGTCTTTGTATCAGGTTTGTTTATCAACTAATGGTTTATGCATACCGGCCTCCACTTAGTAAGCAAAAAAAGAAAGGATTTTATTCGGAACTTGTGTACATTTAGACATCCTCCGACACATGGGTGTGCAGAGAGGGATGTTTGAAAGGCTACACGTGTAGCAAATGCACATATTCATGAACATGCCCTCCAGCTCACACATTTGCACATGTTTGTGCCAACCTGTCAGCGAGCGTTCCCGCGTGCACCTAAATCTAGGTATTAAATTGTGTCTGTTTTTTTTTTCCCGTGTTCCTCCGCATTGGCTGTGTGCATTTTTATGTACCGACGGACTTATTTAAAACTTGGAGGCATTAATGTTGCTCATTTGGTTCGGATAACCCCCCGCGGGAGTTGTTTACTCCAAACAGGTTTTAATGAAGTCTCAGTGGTAACATTCCAGCATCCAAACTGCGCACAGCATTTTAACTGAATCTTAGGTGGCACAATTTTTAGTCTCTTTATTTCTTTTTGATGATGTTAGTGCTGTTGTTCTTTAGGCTATTAGTGTTTAATCTCCATAACACGTGGCTGTGATCTACGAGCTGCTGCCTGTGCTTTGTGGGGGAAAAAAAAAAAAAAAAACAGACTGAAAGCGTTAATGTGTGATCTCTTACCCTCGAACAAGAGCTCAACGTGGGTCAATGGCTCGCGCATTCACACCCCGTTAACACATAAACACGACCTCTCGTCCAGCTACATAAAGGTACACGCCGGTGATGTTTCTGACTGCAAGTTTCCAATGCGCATATCTTCTCAGCACGCTCTGATATTTCTCTCTCTCTTTCAAGTATACATGCACCGACATGAGCAAAGGCCCGTGAGCATTTATCACCTGCTAGAGTGTTGACAGGAAGTAAACAGCACTGTCTGTATCAGCCGATGTGTATCAGGGCCACGGGGACCCCATTCATTCCTATTATCAGCGATTACCACCACTGAGTGCTCTTCCTGCTCCCGATTTTTATCTGCACTATAGCAGGCCAACAGATCCCTATCCGACACCACGGTAACTATTGCTAAAGGTGTGAACATTCATATTTCCACCATTTTTTTATTAAACAGCAATTGGAGCGAGAGGATGAGGTGCTTGGAATAGAAAATGATCCCATTGAATGGCTAAAGGTACATTTTTGCACACCTCATTAGTATCTGGATTTTCTAATACATGAAATTGTCTATTGATGCAAGCCAATTCTCAAAACCAAATCTAGCTGAAGCGTTAAGAGCACTGTGCGGTCTGAGCATGCACAGGTTCAGGGACTATCCCATTAAATCCCTGGGAAGGAGGTAGTTTTAACGGACACCCTAGGAAGAGGAAACCTTTGGAGAAAGAGAGCAAGAGTTTAAGCCTCTGATATCAAATCAACGAATAAGCAGCATTCGCACGTATCCTTGAAAACATGAAATTTGCCTTGGTTTGTTCCGTGCGTTGATGTCATAATCGTTGTTATTTGTCTCAAGTCGTGCATTTGTGTTGGATTTTGTTGCATCCATTGGCAGCATCAGATGTCACAGATCAGACGGGACAATGACCATCCCAGACTGAGTGTGATAAAGAGAAAAAAGGTTGAGGCGTACCCAAAGATGGGGTTCGTAAGATTTTAGAAACCTGCAAGAGCAAGCTAATGGTGCATTCATATTCATCCTTTTTACTAAATACACACTGCAGCTGCCCTTATAGAGTGCATACTGTTGCACGCGGCATTGTATGCTTACAATGGGAACATACTGCTTTGTCATGACAGTGCGCCTTGAACTTTGACCACGTTGCTTTTATATCAGTATGTATATCGAACGTGTTACGCAACTGACGCCAACGATCAAACCTGCCTGTGCACCAGTTTTGCTGAGGCGCCGGCAGCAGCAAGAACTCTTCCGCAAGACCATCTGTTGTTTGCATTACCACGCACACATACACTCGCGCGCACTCACACACATGTCCACTTACCCGTTTAACTTATAACGGCATTACTGACTTATCGTCCGTCTCTTACATTTACTCGCCCTCTCTGCTTTTTACTCATTAAGGCTCTACTCTTAGCAAAACCAAAAGTATGATTACAGCCATTATTATCAATGCAGAGGGGTCTGTGCGTGGCCCATTATTATAATAGTTGTTACATGCATAAGTCAGTCGATCAAGGGCACGCTGTTCTTTTATCCTCTTAGCCAGCACTTAGCGATAAATATGAACCATATACTCTAGCTGTACACACAGATGTGTAGACATAAGTCATGATCTCCACTCCACTCTTTTTTCACAGAGACCTCGACTGTCCCCTCGACTGTCCCTGCTGCTCTCCCTCCCTCTTCTCTTCGTTTAACAGAGACTAATGGGAGAGTTGATGACGAGCTACAGTGGGGGCTGTTTCAATCCATCTCCATAACTGATGAAATTAGCCAATCGCAAGTCTTTTTCTGCGGTCAGAAGCTCAGATGCTTCCTGTTGTTTCACTTAAAGGGGCTCTGTGGAACCTCTGTCGTGTGCTTTTTAGCTACATTGGACTAAATCCTTTGGACTAATGGAGTCCTTTTACAAAGAAACTCCACAGTCCAGCAGCAGCAACTAACTTAAACAAATTGTCCGCACACTTGTTATAGGCAACAGAGTGAGATGGAGAAGGTGCATTTTTCACACCACATCACGATCACCTCGCAAATGACGAATAAAGATAGGTATCAATACATGTTGATTGCTTGTTACTTAACGCCCTTTTAAGTCCCAAGACTTCCCAAGCAAAGTCAGTCTCTGAATAATGTGTTCCACCTGGTATAAAGCAGACATGCCGCTGCAGCGCACTTAACCACTACTGTCTTTTCTTATGAAATGTTATGACTGACACAGCAGCTAAGCTTAATGAATGGATACAAAAGAATGACGGCTGGAAAGTGTTTATGGACTGAACAATAGTAAAGAAAGTCGTGACATAAAGGCACAGCTTTCAGGGGAAATATTCCTGCAATGCTCAGCTGAATATGAAGTGTGCAGACAAACGCCATGTTGAGCTACTTGTGGTGCCAATATTACGAGGAAATATGTGTGTAAAGGGGTTAATGTGTGCAAGATAAATCCCTAACGTCAATATACAATATTACCTTTGGCCAGAATCCTGGTTGACAACACTCACACGCTGTCCTAATACTCAAACAGGAGTTCATATGATGTTCAATTTCACCTCTCCATTAAATGAGCAGCATGAGAGAATCATAATGCAGGTGCCGGCAGAACAAGCTCAGCCACGACAGGAAGTAATTCACAATTATTGAGAAACACTGATTCCCAAGATGAGAGATGGGGCTGTATGGGGCTCCATATTGCTTACATTTATTACAATTTTGCACAGTAAGCGAGTGAAAATGTAATCCCAGGTTAAGGTCTTTCATATTCCCGGTTGTCACTCGTATTGACATACTGAAGAATGACCTATATTGAGGAGTGTGTACACTAATCTGCTAGTTTATAATGGATCATGATCCATGGTATTTCTAGACGACGCTGTCAGCTGTGAGTTAATCTGAACGTGTGCACAGACATAACACGGCGAGCGAGGGGTTCAGGGGGTTAACAAGCACTGCGTTCATCGTCATAAACACAATAAGGGGGTGGGGGTGAGGTCAGGGGGATTTATGTAGGCACATTATCCATTCATCTGTGTCTGTCGCAAAGACAATAATGACTGGCCTCTCACCCGGCAAATGGTCGCAGCAGATGGACCAAACAAAGTGACATAATAGCTATAAAAACAGTCTCTCGCTGTGAACGAAGGATGTGTCTCGGTAAAGAGGATACCTACTGTTGTCGGATACAATGCCCACTATTACCCCGGACGCCAAAACAAACGTTGGCATTGTTATGTTATGTTGAACATTTCATTTCAATTTAAAGGGAAAAAAGTAGTAACAAACCTTTTGTGACTCCAGAGGATGCTGCATGTCATCTGCTAAACTGCCTCCAGTGATGTCACTCAGCAGAGTTGCATTGTGTGAAGGCATCATGTCAATAGATCAATACGGCAGAACCAGACAGCGCCTTCTCCATTCCATGCATTCTTCTTTCTTTTCAAAACCTGGTGCCTACATTACCCAAAAGTCAGCCTGGCCGCTGAGTGACGTCACTTAAGGCAGTTAACCAGATCACATGCAGCTTTCTCTGTAACCACAAACGGTTTTGTGATGGTTTTTTCAAATATGCCACTGTGGTCCCCTATACTTGTCAGCAAACCTTAATGTGTAAAATGTGAGGAATCACCCTTTAACACTTAAAACAGTGCCAGAGGAAAAGATCATGATTTGGCTTTACATCCTTTTTAACAATGAAATCACTGTTTTGTGGACTACGAAACTTCACCTACCTTTGAAATAGCATCAGGGTGAACATATATTGACTGAATTTGTATTTGTTTGGCAAACTTGTGCTTTAATATTCCAGGTTTGCTGCTACAAATTTTCCCCACTGTTTCTGAAAAGCTGGTTGAAACGGGAAGCGTAACGTGGCCTTGAAGTTGTCACAAAGCCACCTGTTGTGCCACCGGCACCCCCTCCTCCTCCTCCTGATAAGGAAGTCAGACCACATGCATGTTAAAAACCCACAATGTCAACCTTGTGTTATGGCAACCGGGGTGCGACTGTCGTTAATAAGCACCGGTTACTCTGCCGTTTAGCCAATCAAGCGATTGCTGAAATAAACACCACAAACCTCAGTTCTGTTATTATACTGCAGATTTCAAGTTTCCATTTATGTTGTTCGCAGCGTTGTAGCACTGGTGGAAATGCAAAGGTTTTATTGCGGTGATGTATTAATGCAGCTCCTTTATATGCTGCAGTGAAAATAACATCTACAAATTGTGCTGTGGCTTAGTGATTACTATCTCTCCTCCTCTGGCCCTGGATTTTATGTCTTGCGTCATTAATCCAGCATCCCCTCCCCTTCCTTCCAACACTCACTTTGCTGGTCCCACTTGACCTTTGCATCCATCATCACGCTCACCTCCTTTGCATCGCATCAGCTCGCACAGTGTGTGAATGTGTTTGGATGTGCGCACTTACCTCAGGCAGCTCGGCATGCCATTTCCCAAACGGCTTGTTTGGACAGAGAGGAGAGAGATTGCAGGATTTGTACAGACGCACAATAAAGAAACACACGAGACTCCTGCCAATCATTCCTTGCCCTTCCAATGACCCAGAAATAAGAACAGTTAAAGGGGCACTATGTAGTTTTGGATAAGAAATTCAAACTCAGACGTTTAACATTTAAGATAATATTGAGCTATTACACAAACTCAGAAATATTTTTCCTATTCATAACTGAATAAACAAGCTGTCCTCAGAGGAAAATAAGGTCCCCGGAAACACTGTTCTGTCATGAGAACAAAGAGTTTGTTTATTTAGTCTGTTTGGGCGTAAACAAAATCATTCAATGAGGATCGTTCTCTCTCGAAACTCCATAGTGCACCTTCAAAACAAGAATCATACGCGGATATCATTTTTCCTGCTCCCATGTAGGTGTTTTGTTTGTGAAACTGATATCACCGGTAGACAACACGTCTGCACGCGGCACCACCCCATACACGTAGCGTAAATTTAGAAAGCACACACTCAAAAATAGACAGCGCAGCCACTCCCGACACTGCACCCAGGAGAAATCACTCGCCGTTGGAATGCCTGGCCTCAGAGCCCCTGCCCTTTACCTTCAATCCCCCTCATCACAGGAGAGCTCCGCTGAGACCGGGGGAACAGCTGCGTTAAAGCCCCGCGATCCAGCCCAGGAGACCCAGCCCTGGCTTGGTCTATCCTGGCCTTATATGCATAAATGATGTGAATTATCCCGGAGGCGGGAGGCCACATCATGCAGGTTACATAAAACCTGCGAGCCGCGTGTCGCTCAAGGGGTGCCCTTTGCATCTCTGATTAAACAGTGGAGACTTAATCACGCTCCAGCTCGGTGGTTTCAAGCAAGTTCAGGTTGTGGCCACATTCATTTTTCTTTAAAATGTGGACCTCGGAGAGTGTCACGCCCCTGTTGTGATTTCATTATGCACGCCGGGAAAAACATACTGTACGTATGGCGCGGCAGACACAAAGATGCATGCATGCACGTAAAATATGAACCCGCGTGAACAGCACTGATACATGTGGGCATTTCTCATACGCATCTATGCGTGCTCGTGCGCATGTGCACATGCGGGCACGCGTTGACATTCTAATCCACTCAGACGTGGCCCACATGTTGTGTCCACGGGTAATTGAACGCTGCTTGTGATGTGATGCAACAGCGCTATCTCCTGTCCCGAGGAGAGACTGCAGCACTGCAGCAAGACTCGCCTCGGCGTGAACAAGTGGCTCTCCCTGTCTCTCGTCTTTCTGATGGTGTAAACCTGCTGATTCACTCGGATCGATCAGCGCTCTCTCATCTGATCCAATGAGCATGTCAATAACACTTGCAAGCTCGGGAGATGTATAAAATAGCCACCCACATGCACAGAGGCTGCGAGGTTTTCTGGTGCCTATATGAACAATACATCAGAAAGAAAAATGCCTCTGTCAGCCCACGGCTGCTCTCCCCCCTCTTCTTTTTTTTTCACTCTATGTTCCACTGATTTCTCTTTTTTTTCCCTCACCTTACCCTCAATCACTCCCTTCTCTTGTGCCTCAGCCACAGACACACACACACACACACACACACTAGCTCTTTCTCCTATATTCCCTTATCGCAGCTTTCTTCCCCCTCTCCTCCCTCTCCCACACATCCTCCCACCCTCCTCCTTGTTTCTCGATCTCTGTCTGTCTCTTCATCTCCCTCCCCTGGCATCCACCCTCCGCCCCTCTCTGCCTCCGTCTGACGTCATAGCAAATGCAGTGCAAGATCCAGGGCTTGCTTTACAGTGCCCGTCATTCGATGAGCGGTGATGAAGACGGCCAGACAGACAAGCATTAGAGGAGGTGGCGTGTGTGTTGGGGGGGGGCAAGAGGTGGCAGAAAGGGTCGGGGCCACACCCACGTCCCTGTGTGACATGTAGAGGTTGGAGGCACTGTTTTGGCTATTTGGCCCGACAGTCTGTGGGCAAGGTCGGCTTTAGGCTGCAGCATTTTTAATGATGTGACTCACTCTGGCATGGTGCAGCAAGCTGAGCAGGCGGGCAACGCAAGAGGGTTAGAGTGAACAGGAGGACGTCATGCTGGTGTGTCACAGGGCATAGGCAGAAGGGAGAGGGGTTAAGACAGGAATTGAGGGAAGGGTATGTAAGGTGAAAGAGGTTTTAGGGGAAAGGACGTATTGACTTTTCACTTTATGTGTGTGTCAAAGACAAAAGAAGTCAGAATAAAAGGGAAGGAAAATGGAGGCGGGAAGCAGGAACTGAGGGGTGAACTGTTGTGTAAGGTAAACAGAGAGAGAGAGAGACCCTGAGTGATTTGCATTTTAAAGGATTATTGGCTCCTCATCAACATGTCTCTGTGTGCAGGCAGACACACAATCTCACTTTTTTTTTTTTTTTCCCACAATGAGAAATTAAAATGCGGTCTCTTGCTGCGCAAAATTTCCGGCTCCAGCATCAAAGCGCCAGCTCTCCTGTCACGCATTAATCATCTCATAGTCAGGAGAATAGCTGATCATTTGCTTCTGATGCCCATTTAGCCTGACTTCCACTCCACTCACTAAAGTGTTTAAGTCAGGCCACTGTCCCCTGAGGCCAATTTGTATGACAGGAGCACACACGGCTGCAATTATAATGTCTTATCTTAGGTGTGGGATAGGCATGTGGGCTGGTGGGTGTGTGGAGGATGGAGGCTTGTGGGGGCTGTAATAAAGGAAACATAGTCTACATATGCTCTAACTCTCAATGGTTGAGCGACAATGAGTGCAATGTGAAAAGCTTGTGTAGCACTCATTGCACTAGAGACACCTCGTGGACTGATCATGTAATAGCACGATGCCTACACATCAATCATCAGTCAAACAGCTCTAGGGGGAATCCAGGGCTTGTCTTACAGCTGGGCTACAACCTCATTCTTCCACTCCTGCCACTTATATCCTAAAACAGTGATTCAGAATGGTGGTTGACAGGGTTGGGCCATAATAGATGTAATTGGGATTACATGATAAGATCAAACAAAAAGGCACTAAAATCAGAGTAGATTACCTTTGAAAATGAAGTCAAGTCATCTAACAAGGATGACTTGAATACATTTTTAATTATTTTTATTTTGTTTTTTTGTTTTTTCAAGGGCATCCTGCATGTACTACAGTACACCTGTAGTTTGTGCCAGTACTGCTTTTGTAAAGGAAATATGTTATGACCTAAATAAATGCAGAGTGTGCAAAACATTTTGTTGCATATTTTTATGCAATAGAAATATTTAGAAAGATAACAAAAAAACACATTTATGGAACTGAAATTTTTATAGATGCATCCATGTTTTAGCATAATACGCAATATATTTTCAATGTTCAATTTAGAGTTGAATCAAACGAACTCAAATTACATTTTTTTAATGCAGTGAATTATGTTACTCATGACAAAAACTACCATGTGATTGGTATTCTGTAAATTACTGCATTTCAAAGTAATCTGACCCAACTTTGGTGCTTCATTTTGTATAGAAGCTATCTGAAGAATGAACACTGGGAAGTGCACTTGATAATGATGTTTTAAAAATTGAGGGTTGTTTTTTTGGTCGTGATAATGAAAAAAAAATGTTTCGAAATAAGTGTAATGTCTAAAAATAAATCCTTATATCTCACTGACATGTGACTGGTTAGGTGTGTCTTAAATTAGGTGTGATTTAATTGGTGAGATAATAACTTGGCAAGATTGTGAGTGTTGCATAGTGTGGGCTATGCAACTCTCATTATCTGATACTTGTTCAAACTAATGGATCCAGATAACAATCATATTATTATTATAATGAGCATATTAGAATGTGCCCTATTTGTACAGATGTGTTGCCTCTTTGTACAGTTTATACAGGGACACGTCGTCTGAAAAAGGCATGATTCGTCATTCATATCAAAAAGCCAAAAATCAACCATCAACATGAAGCCAGACTTCCACCATCAGGTGTTGTTAAGCGTCTGATGTGTCCTGGTTTATCTGACCGTGCGTTTGTGAATCGTGACCGGTGGATTTCAGTGCGAGGAAACTAATGAATGAACGGAACAAAATAAACGACGTGTGCCTACGTCATCCACTTCACCGCGGAGGGATATGCTCAGTGAGGAGCGTAGTTCCGGGATCTGGAACTACTTCTCGGGGATGGATAGGGAAATCCGTGAGAAGGGTGTAGGGATACAGCGGAGCCGCACGTCGCGAGCAGGTGCATAAACGCAGGGAAACCACAAATACGAGGCTGAAAGATGGCATAGCATATGGTGTCTCCTCTTTCCCACCGACAGAAGACGCGTCCGCCACGAAACCGCCACCCTGTGCTAGAGTAATGTCACGGTAAGTTCTGTGAGCAGGCTAGCGTCAACCGTTGTATGCAACTGTTAGCTTAATGCGATAGGTAGCCCGTGTAGCTAACAGCTGACAACTCGGAGCGAGTGCGTTAACGTTACGCTGCTCTATGAAATGCACTTTTGTCAGTTCGCAGGCTTAGCATATTATCGCACTGCATGTTTCGTGTGGCTGCATTTGAAAATGTAGTGGGGCAGATGTGTTGCCATAGAAATGTAAGGTAAGAAATGACCAATTTCTGGTCTTTTGACGGGACCTGACGTCAGCCGGGGGGTTTGACGTCACGTTGTTATAGCAAATACAGCATCGTCACACAATAAATTCACTCTTTCGTGCAAGTTAGCAGAATGCTTTAATTACACGAACATAACGTTAGCATTTCCTTTATCATCTCGGTCAGCGGAGTGTTTTAACGGTGACACCTCCACAGCAGGTGAAATGGTGCAGTCTACACGAAACCTGTCATTGTGTAACACCTCGAAAACGTACTGCTATGCTGTGCTGTGCTGTGTCCTCTCTAACCACAAATACCAAATCTAGGTGATTCACTTGTTGTCATATGCAATCTGATGTCTAATGGCGTGAACTAGAATGGCGAAGAGCTGTATTAGTTGTTATAAAGCACATTTCTCCTGCAGAATGGTGTTTCTACTTCCCAATTCATTGGAAGACGGTGGATTTGGAGGGGTTTTCCCCAAATATTGAGGAAGTGAATT
>CAEMYA010000446.1:240651-262339 GCA_903131615.1 Diplodus sargus
GAGTATGAGAAAGGGAGAGAGAAGGAAATACAAATTCTTCCAAAGAGCAGAAAAGAACTGTTTATCATTATTCAGCCAAAGCTTAATTGGCGTGGCAAGAAGCTGTAATTGTCTGACATACATGGCTGTGTATGTGGGCGTATTCACAAGAGGGGAACATGAGTCACCATTGTGATGGTCGCTGTGAGCAACAAGGGGAGGGGGGGTGACGGAGAGGCAGGCTGACAGGGCAATGCAAACCCAACATTCCAAGGTAAAAATTACAACTTCCTCCTCTGTTGCAAGAGAATGGGATTTGCCGCGTGCACACACACACACACACACACACACATACACACACACACACACACACACACACACTTGGCCTGTCAGTGCAGCAGGATGTTACTCTTTGTTTTACTTGCAGCAGGGTGTTGACCAGTGTGTGTGCAAACACAGGTGAGAACAGCCGCACCTCTGCAATGTAAAATATCTTCTTGTGTTCAGGGGACGATTGACAAGATTCATATTATAGACCCAGCCAAGTCCTCGGTCAAGAACCAGGAGTGATTTGGTTTCATCCTTTTGGAGTACATGACTACCACACCAGAGCAGTGACTGTAATAAATGGAGTTAGCTTGCTTTGAAATAAATGGGTCTTTATTGTACCTCACCCCACTGATATTCACTGGCAACCACACCAAACATCAGTCCTGCATCTAAAATCAGCTGTTAAAGGGTGCTGCTACCCCATGAAATTGGAGTGCCTAATCTTTTGTTAAGGTTGCACGATATAGGCTGTTACTGTGAGATCATGTACATTTGTAAGATGTCAGAGTTTGCAGTTTACTCTGGCTGAATTTGGCCAGTGTTGTGGGTGATGTTGTAAGTCAATTTGTGAGACTGACTATGGCAGGTTTGGATTTTTGTGTCAATGTGTGATGTGGTTATGAATCGATATTCTAGACAATTAATTTCATCACATTACATATCAATATTATTATCTAAAATTATAGTATTAGATCAAATGATGTGTTATTTTACATATTGATTTAAAAAAAAAACGGCCAATCAAGCGTTAGCAAAGAATGTAGTTTTACAGTTGATAAACCAATAAAAACGAGATAAATTATTCATAGTGTCTTTCTTTTACCAGCCAATATGATATATCTGTGATAGCCCAATGTCTTCAGATAATAATTAGTTGGCCTCTCTTCCTGACATAATATAAAATTGTCGATGGTGATGCTGTTTACTTGAGGGCAACTTCAACTACAGTAATCCCTGAACACAACAACCAGCTACTTGCCATCTGATTTAAACAACCTAGTTGTTAACAGTTTTCAGATAGATAATTACTTTATTAATCCACAAGGGGAATTTCACTGTCAAGGTAGCAATTTGATTTGCCGTAATTCTTTGCTGTAATGGTCAAGTCTTACTTTGATTCTTAAAATACTGATGAAAAGTGGGGAACCGTGCTCTTTGATTTATTGTTGCCCATCCAAACTACACAGAGCCCATGATGTTTTCAATTCGCTTATTTTTGACCAACCAACAATCAAAATATTTGTTAACATCTGATAATTGTTAATTGGTTAATCAGCTAATCTTTTGAGGTAAAATTTTTGCTTCCTCCTTCAGCAAAATTTTACAATTAGATTGTCAATACGTGCAACAGTTTGCAGGAGGGGTTCAGTCGGGTTGGATTTGTTGGCAGGCGATTAAGCTGCCAGTGTTCTTGCAAAGGAGCCGCTCCAAAATCCCAGTGCTCCCCTGAGCTACACAAACAGCTAGCCTGAAAGTACTTGGCCATCCTCCAAACCTCAAATTGATTTCTCATCTCTCTTAAGTCTTAAATCCCCCCTTCAGATGCCTGCTGCTGGAATGAATAATTTTGGCGTGGTGTTTGTATGGTGGTGAGCCTGTTTTGTAGGTTCCAGTTGTTGTGCTGTTGTGTCTGCTTGTGTATGTTTGTGTGCGATTTATCAGTGCTTACGCTACAAAAAAGTGAAGTATGATTTAATATGAAAAAAAAGAAAAACAAGACCAACCCCCTCAATTAATGAAGAGACTTTGGCTCTTATTCAAATAGTTGGTGATGACAATCCCGTAATCAGGGATTGATGGTTATGTTTGCTCACAGCGTTTTTGGACAGCAGCATATTTGTTGTCCGTATTTTGGATGTGTGTTCTTTGGCACCGATTTCCAGCTTTAACGTTTGTTTATTTGGAGCACATGTTGTTGATTATGCTATAGCTTTATTAAATTAAATGTTTTTTAAGTGTATAATAGTCCATTGGCCATTTGGTTGGGCTGAAGCTGTGCAAATCAAAAAGTTCAGGCAAAAAGGCAAAAAGTGACTGTCTGTCACCATGAGAGGAGATGACGATGATTGGCTAAGTGCTGTAAAATGGTTATATCTCCTACTTAGTAAGTATTTCTAATGTTCTAATAAATTGCATTGTTTCTTAAATGATTAGTTGTAATGTAAAGCAGTGACGCTTTTTAGTTGGGTCTGATTTAGAATCAAACTAGATTTGAAAGGAGATGTAAAAACATACTAACAAAAGCTTGTTATAAATCACAGAACAAGAACCCTCTAAATAAAAATAACTGTTTGTGTCTATATTGTTATAGATCAGTGTTCACCACTCAGGATTTCCTGATTGGCCATGGCAAATAAACCTAGCAATTAGCCTGAATGGGTAGATAATAAAAAGGAATTAAATGCATTGTTTTATCTGGAGCTGATGACGGAAGTAGTTAAGGAACAAGCAATCTTATATTAAACATGGCAATGTTCAATAATTTTTGTTGTTCTTTGATAATCGCTCATGAATAAAACTATTTGTATAGGGGCGAGTAGATTTCTGACCCACTTGCCTAGAAAAAAAACAAAACAATATTGAAACCTATAGGTTTAGTGTAGAGTGAAAGTTTTATCAGGGCCTCTTTGTTTTACAGCCATATTGAATAATATTAAATTCTCACAATTAAAAGCTGTCCTCAAAATAAAAAAAGTAAAGTAGATGTTGAGCTCTAGTTAACAGCTCTCTGAGTGTTCTCACAGAATGTTTGTTCATTCTGCCCTAGGATCTGAACAGTCTCAAAATAGAGCAGCACACAAAGTTAAGTGAAGTAAATTGCCTCTGGGAAGAAGAGCAGTCATACGGCCATGAGATACCCTCTGTCTCTCATTTACTGTAATTGTGTAGAAACTGTGACGCTCTTCCCTCAGTAATGCTTGAAGAAGGAACATTGCTTCGTTACAGGATTGTTGGACTCACTGTGAAGGTACTTGCATTATTTTTTGAAAGCCGTAACGGTGTTTGTGTCAGGCTTAGAGAAGATGGACCGTAAAAGTTGATGAAACTTAATTGCAGTCATGAAGACCCTT
Organism: Diplodus sargus; assembly: GCA_903131615.1. Taxonomy (NCBI): domain Eukaryota; kingdom Metazoa; phylum Chordata; class Actinopteri; order Spariformes; family Sparidae; genus Diplodus; species Diplodus sargus. The sequence goes on from CAEMYA010000446.1 coordinate 244,032, forward strand.
TATCTTCAGAGAGGTGCAAAGAGAACGTGTCGGATTCACTCATTAACTCATGAAGCACCGATATCTCCAGCAGAGTTTTTCTCCAGGAGATTTCCTCTTGCTGTTTTGACGATCCTGGAATTTCTCATTCTTTGCTTGTCTTTTTCACAGAGTGGGTAGTATCTGCTGACCTCCTTTCTCCAGAGTGACTGCGGTGTTTGCATATAGTAGCAATTCACTCTACTTCCAACAAAATGTCAGGTAAGGATTTACTACATATGCTTTTCCTTATCGGGAAGATCTATTCATGTTCACAAATACACACTGACCTTGGATAGCTGACTTGATTTGATTATTGTATTCGATTTCACCAAAGGAATGGCTGCCTTAGTTGTTAATATTTAAATATCTAATTTGTTATTCTCAAACTTCCTTTATAGTATTTCCTATTTTCTGTTGAATTACCAGTTTTGTAATTTATGTAACTTGTTTTCTTTGTAACTTATTGTGTTTAGGTACCTACACACCGGCCCCTGGTGGACCATTCTCTGCTCTCACCCCAAGCATGTGGCCCCAAGACATTTTGGCCAAGTACCATCAGGTGAGAGGATATGAATTCATGTGTTATATATGTGCAAACGTTCACAAGTATTTCTTTGGTTTGATGTCAATAGAGAGAGAACAAATAGAGTGATTTTGAGACAAAGAAAAAAATGCTCATATAAACAACAAAGCAGCCGAAAATAAGATAAATAGCTATGACGCAGGACAAAAAAAATTGCCACAGGAGCTTTTGTCCTCATGTGACACTGACATCTGATCGGTTAACTGAAGTTAAGAGATCTGCAACTAATGAAATGCATTTCATTTGATTGTCTCTGCAGAAAGAGCCCTCAGAGCAGCCTGAAGTCCAGTATGATGAGTTTGGCTTCAGAGTGGACACTGAAGGTAATGTCTTCACTCACGAGGACACACACACGCAAACACACACACATTATAAGAAAAGGTTTTTCTGCTAGGAGTACATTGTATGTCTTCCGTTAATGGCATTCCATGTTTTTCTTTGTTATGTAAGCACTTTTTTCTGAACCAAACATATTGATATAAAATTAATCACCAACTATCATGATAGTTGATGAATTGTTAAAGTAATTTGTCCTACAAACTGGCCTCTTAGAAATGAAGATTTCCTGTGTTTCTCTGTTTTACATAATCTTAAGGTGAATATCACTTCTGTTTTGTACTGACAAACCAAGACTTTCAAAGAAAACACCTTCGACTGACAACAGTCCTGTCGTTTTCCAATATTCTAACCTCCTCCACACGATAAGGGGCATGGTGTTGGCACTTTGATTACAAAGAAATCAAACGCTATTCAATCGTGATACATTACTCTCTCCTCACTCAGACGGTGGGAAGTGCAGGTCCTGGCTGGGCACCGATGGCTCCCCCCAGCGTGAAGACCCCCAGCAGCGACTGCGTTGGCAAGCCCACCTGGAGTTCACACATAACCACACAGTGGGCGACCTGACCTGGGAGCTGATTGATCCTGTCCTTCCACGCTCAGAGCGACTGCGCTCCCTGGTGCTAGGTGGCATACCTCACAGCATGAGGCCACAGGTAAATAACACTTTTTTTCAGCCTGGGTGAATTCTTTTGATTTGAAGTGAAACACACTGGGCAAAAATATTGCCTGAGATGGCCTGGCAATTTTAGATGCAAATGATAATATAAGTGAGAAGCTCAAAGGAAAACTTAATGACACTAACCCAACACATAAAATATTTTTTGTCTCTGTTAGCTTTGGATGCGTCTGTCTGGAGCGCTGCAGAAGAAGAGGACAGCAGAGATCTCTTACAGAGAAATCATTAAGAACAGTGCCAATGATGACACCACCACAGCCAAACAGGTAATATCCTGAGCTATTGTACATGCAAACATACACAATCCAGTTGCAGTTATCCTTTCAAGCATGGTGCTTTTTCCTTACTAGGACACAGGTAGACAGCTGCGGTAGGGAATGGATTCAGCTTATGCTGTAAACAGGGTTTCTGTAGGTCCTGAAAAACTCTTAAGTCTTAAATATTAATTTATTAGAAAAAGCAAGACTGAAGTTACATGGTTAAGTTACCATAACAGTCAGGTCTATTTCTGGTATTTAATGTTGCTTTCATCCAATATGGGTAAGTGAAGTTCAGTAAGATCTGGCTCAAGAACAGCAAATTCCGTGCTTGGTTGAGTCCTGTTGAGAATAATGAATTTAAAGCTTTTTTGGTTAAAAGGCAAAATGGTTGCATTGGAAGTCAGAAAACATGAAGCCACTTTAAAAAAGCCACCAGCAAACAGCTGCCACCACCCCATATTGTTCTGTATTCACATCATGAGCATCACCAATTGCTGGCCTCAGCACAACCCACGCTGTACTTTTGCCAGTATGGATGTGAATGAAAACTAATGATCCCCAAAGGTCTTTGCAGAAACCCTGTATAAATGTAGACTATTAATTTAAATAAAAATGGATAACAAGGGGCTCAATTAAACAAGGATAAATGTGAGGACTCAATCTTTTATCCAAGACCTCCTGTTGCTCTTTTAATCATGATGTGATTGTTTCTCATTAACCTCCCTCCCTCCCCCAGATAGAGAAGGACCTGTTGAGGACGATGCCAACCAATGCGTGTTTCAGTAGTATGACCAGTGTTGGAGTGCCGAGGCTGCGACGGGTACTGAGGGGCCTGGCCTGGCTCTACCCAGACATTGGGTACTGTCAGGGGACTGGCATGGTGAGAACACATATATCCAGAACACAAACGTACAGACCCATCAGTGACTCAACACACGTAACATGTCTTGATTCCCTCCCAGGTGGTTTCCTGTCTGCTGCTCTTTCTTGAAGAGGAGGACGTGCTATGGATGATGTGCGCCCTGATTGAAGACCTTCTTCCCCCGTCCTACTTCTCCTCAACCCTACTGGGCGTCCAAACAGACCAGAGGGTTCTCCGCCAGCTTATTGTTCAATACCTGCCAGCCCTCGACCGCCTCCTGCAGGAGCATGACATAGGTAAGCAGAGAGGCAACACTGGATTACCTCTTGACTTAGATTTCTGCTGTGCACCATTTAAATCAATAAACAAGAGTATGTAACCTCCTCTTTCTTATCCAGAGCTGTCGCTGATCACCCTGCATTGGTTCCTGACATCATTTGCCAGTGTGGTGGACATCCGTCTGCTCCTCAGGATCTGGGATCTGCTGTTTTACCAGGGCTCGTTGGTACTCTTCCAGGTCACATTGGGCATGCTCAAGATCAAGGTATTTGCACAGCACCACCTATTTCGAGTCTTGCCTCCCTGATGCTGTTTCCGTTGTACTTTATAGAATTATTAAATTGTTTTGTTGGATAGAAGAAGATGATGATGATGATGATGATGATGAAGAACAACTATTCAACAGATTCTCCTGCTAATAATCCTTTTTTAACTTGCTCCCTGACCCCAGGAGGAGGAGCTTGTGTCATCAGAGAACTCCGCGTCCATTTTTAATACTTTGTCAGACCTGCCAAGTCAGCTCAGAGATGGGCCTGCAGTCCTCGGGGAGGCTATGAGGCTAGCAGGGACACTATCCCAGGAAACACTGGAAGCCCATAGACATAAGCACCTGGCCTACATCCTCAACGAACAGACGCAGCTCAACAACGGAAACAACACAACGCTCAACACCAATCTCAACAAGGTCAGTTGTTTTAGTCTTTGTGTACGGACACATCAGTTGTGCCCATGAATCCTTTTTTCTTATTGACCTAATATAAAAAAACTACATTTCTCCTGTTTTTTTATATGTTCAGGTGGTGAGGAGACAGTCCCTGCGCAGGAAGTCCACTCTGAGCTCCCTGCTGTTTGGGGAGGATGAAGCAGAGGCCTTGAAATCCAAGAACATTAAGCAGACAGAGCTGGTGGCAGCCCTGCGAGAGGCCATCACCCGCACCGCAGAGCACTTTCACTGCCTGGACCCACGTCATTCCAGCACGGTGGGTTCACACGATGCTGCAAAGAAACAGTGTGGTTTAGATCCTGTGGTGGACTTTGAATCAATTAAAATCACAAGAGCATTAAGAGAGGCATCCCTCCATTTGCAGGCATGTCAGACTAAATAATTTAGTCCTATATTTGATATTGTAACATCGAATTGTACATTTTTGACCTGACTTTCCCGTCTTGTCTCTCTAGGACTTGACTCCTGACTATTCGATGGAGAGCCACCAGCGAGACCACGAAAACTTTCTTGTGGTGTCGCGCAACAGGCGGAGACGGGCAAAGGCTTTGCTGGACTTTGAGCGACACGATGATGACGAACTGGGCTTCAGGAAGAATGACATCATCACTGTGAGTCATAATAAACAAGGCACTGCTTCCCTTCCTGTTGCCTCAGAACACGGACACACACACACATACACACACTACACACCTTGCCTCCGATTCATATCCCATTGTTATTTTTATTTTTTTATCTTTCTTTTTCAGATCATCTCACAGAAGGATGAACACTGTTGGGTTGGAGAGCTCAATGGCCTCAGAGGTCTGTGCTTTTCTCTTCTCTTGTGTTAACGCCCACTGCTGCCATCTGGAGAAGTCATTTTTCTTTAATCTGTCAAACACTTAATTTGACATGTATGATCTGTGGAACCTTTGTTACAGGTTGGTTTCCGGCTAAGTTTGTGGAGATCCTAGATGAAAGAAGCAAAGAGGTATTGAAGCAGTTACTAATCAGTTACATAAGTTGCATGCTGACTTTTTTCTTTGTTTTCTTTCCTGTATCCTGATAATTAATTCATATCATTGTACTCAACAGTGATGTTTTTATGTCTTTCACTAGTACTCATTAGCGGGTGATGACTCTGTGACGGAGGCAGTAACAGACCTGGCGAGAGGCACGTTGTGTCCGGCCCTAAAGGCCATATTTCAGCATGGTCTCAAGAAACCATCTATACTTGGAGGACCTTGTCACCCCTGGTTATTCATAGAAGAGGTAGGAGAGCATTTTCAAAATTCCTCATTGTACCATATTGCAAACAACTGTTTTAGTAAGTTTACTGCAGGACTCAATCGGTCATTGTCCTCTGGTTTTCTCTCAGGCCGCCAGCAGAGAGGTAGAGAGGGACTTCAACTCTGTCTACTCCAGGCTGGTGCTGTGTAAAACCTACAGGTAACAGTCATTGTGTTTTCATTTGTTTTGTCAAACCCTCTAATTAATCTAGCATTTAACATACAATGTCAAATAAAGATATGAAAAAAACTAGTAACATATAAGTGTGGTGAGGACTAGATTGCTCCAAACTTCTTCACATGTGATCATTGATGCTCTTGCCTTCCTTTTGCAATATTCCCCCAAAATATAAACAAGAAGGTGTTACATGTTTGGAAAGTAACACAACTGGTTATTAAAAAAAACTTGTGATGGGAGACAAATCAGTCAGTCAGTAAGAGCCAAATGTTTGCAGTGTCATAGTATTTGTGTTGGCAGTGGAATGAAAATAAACCCACTTTCAGTTTATACGGCAGAATCATAAGGTAACAACTCACTCTCTTCTGGTGTTTACCAGGTTAGATGAAGATGGCAAAGTACTAACACCAGAGGAGCTGCTATACAGAGTAAGTAAGCATTTTGTCAACATGTAGGAAAACATAAATAACAAACGCTATAAAAATAAGTTGAACTATTTGAGTGATATGTTTCCAACAATAAATATGGTTCTTGAAAGAAGTGTCATGCTTGTTAATTCAGCCTGTACTGATGAACGACTGAATGAATGTTAGTAGGAACTACATGAGCGCCCTCTGTCTGCTCTCCCCAGGCGGTGCAGTCAGTCAACATGAGCCACGATTCTGCACACGCTCAGATGGATATCAAGTTTAGGTCTCTTGTCTGTGTTGGCCTCAAGTGAGTTTTCAAGACTAAAACACACACTCACAATTTAAATCGTCTGTCACTTTGTTCATGGTCTCTTAACCTGTGTCTACCCTGTCAGTGAGCAGGTGCTGCACCTATGGTTGGAGGTGCTGTGCTCCAGCATGGCTGCTGTAGAAAAATGGTATCATCCATGGTCCTTCCTTCGCAGTCCTGGATGGGTACAGATCAAGTGTGAGCTCAGGTGAGGAACACCTTATTGGTTGGTGGTGATGCTTAGAAAACTCAACTTCATGAATTAATTGCTGAGTTTGTATGTCTTACCCATCAGCTTTTACCACACATGCAGGAATCCAGTCATTTTTATTCATTCCAAGAAAACCAATAATGATTGATCAACTGTTGTCGTCTCATCAGGGTGCTGTCAAAGTTTGCCTTCAGCCTCTCCCAAGATTGTGAGCTACCTGACAAGAAAGAGGTGAGCCAAGGAGTTTACCACAGCATTCGCATATAGATCAGTAGTAAGCAAGTCTTACTATTCAAAAAGAAGTATTCAGGGGAGAAAAACTTTGTGACTTTATGCTGTTTCAGAAATCCACTATTCTGAAAGCAGACGCTATGGATATGCTGGTTCAGCATCACCTCTTTAGTTGGGACCTCTAGGTAACTTGTCACATAAGAGACTGTAGATGCTTTAGTATAGTCATTAGATAGTTTACTTATCTGTTGATTTAAAGGGTATTTCCAGTATTTTTCAAACTATGCCATAATTTTACATGTTTTGTAGTCAAAATGGTTAATTGATTCAAATTTGGTGTTCGAATTTTTAAAGCCATGAGACAGGCTGCAATGTAATCCCTTTGGAGCAAATGTTCCCAAAGAATTAACACTTAAAGTGACAAGATCAGAACTGTCATGTTAAAACACCAAAGGTGTTGACTGTCTTGCAGCCATTGTAGCCTGTTTTGTGGTTGCTGGCTGAGGCAATCTGTTGGACCAGTTCAGAAATGTTTTGTTGCCGTTTAATCATTTCGACTCCAAAATATGTAAAAAAGATAGAAACAAAAGGAAAAGGTCAGAATTATCCTTTTAAAAGGTTTACCTTATCACACAAATCATCTCACTTTGTATTTGTGTTCTTGTGAGGTAAACTTTAAATAGGGTTAAGCTTCTCACATCACCTTCTGCTGCTTCAGGTTGCTTAATGCTCATCTAATCTTTGCCTTCCAGTAACACCGGTAATCACCATTTATCAGCTCTTCAGTAGACGCACCACTGTCAGTTTGTGTGTTGAACCTGTAAATCACCTCTGACCAGACATCAGTCAGTGATAATGATGAGCAAGATTTCTGCATCAGCTATCACAAATAAAAAATTAAAATTCTGATGATGTTGTCTTGAGGCAAAAGCTTTGTATTTCCTTTTTCCCCCCAGGAGAAAGAACAGAGGCCACTGAAAGAGGGAGTTCAGGATATGTTGGTGAAACATCACCTCTTCAGCTGGGACATTGACGGCTAAACACACAAAGCAAGAAACTGACTGAATCCTGTGCCGTCCTGCGTATCTGTGTATATTTGATGTGTCTCCACTTGTTTCTTACAGACTGTCATGTCATGAATTAGACAGCAGTCTGCTACATTAAGTGACTACTATACAGTCCAGAGTCCATCTGTCACTTCAACTTTCAGCGTTGGACAATGGTGACACCCAAATAATTACCAAGAGACTCTCATACCGGCATACAATTCGACCAGGTAGTATGTGCTGAAGGATGTGTGCATTGTAGTGCATACTTTATTTAAGACCCAGTGTAGGAGATTGCACTACATAATGAGAACTATAATGTAAAACACTCCTGTAGTGCAGAGTAGTCTTTACCTATGGGACATGAGCACTCTGTGTCCTAACAGTGAGTATTTATTTGGTACTCACTGTTCTGACAATTAAGCTTCTCACAGCTGAATGAGTGCAGGAGTGACATGTACAGTCCATTCACTTGTATTTGTTGTGTGTATGGAAAATACAGCAGCACTTCATCGCAACATGGTCCTAAATTCCACTTTACCCAAAACCTAACATTCCTTAATATGGAGCTGTAAAGTTACAAATTATTTTTGGGAGGAATGAAACTTACCTCAATATCATGAATTCCACAAAATATTTCATTAAATACTAATGTTGCACATGCCAGGAAAGCCTTTTCTTATTGTAATACAAGACTATGGGTATGTGTGCTACCCAAATAGTGGTAGTGAACAGTCTGCACTTGTATGACATGATGTAAATGGAGCAGATAAATACTTTTTTGTGTTACTATCTACAGTAAATAAATGTTACATATCATTTGTAATGTTTTTTTGTATATAAAGTAAACAACTATTATCCTGAGAGTTTAAAGCAAGTCATCATAGGGACTTGACAATGATTTCCAAACTGACCTTCAGTTCTGCCTGAAAGCTGCACAGAAATAAGAAAATAGTTTATTTATTGTTACTGTTGATCATTCTTAAAAATGACTTGAAGGCAGATATGTTGATAAAACTGAATTACTTTGTGCATTATGTGGTGCACAGGAACAATTTTTACAACTTAAGTTTATCTTCACTTTTAGCAGAGTAGCTTTAGGGATACTTTGCTAACAGAAAATATAAATGTTATTCCTGACAAGCTGATTAGATCCAGTGTTGACTGAAATCACATGACAAATTCAAGTTTGAGTTGTTTTGGACTGACATTATTAACCGTAACTTTCCCATGTGCGGGAAATACAATCAACTTACCTATTGTTTAAGTTGCTTATCTTAAATGATCGTAGCTATTGTAGCCTGTGTAAATCGCCTTCCATTGAAAGTTATACAGTCGGAATACGTAAGAATACTCTCCTCTCTGGTGTCTACTCAATGACAAATAAAGCCAATAGTTGCCATTTCCACCTGCAGTATGTGGAACTGTTAAAACTTAGAGTATATATACAGCAACACTCTTTGACCCAAATGAGTTACACTTAAAAGGATGGTTCATCCCAAAATCAGAATTACAAATATGTCTTTTACCTGTAGTAGTTTTTATACATGTTTTTTCTAAGCAACAACTTTTAAGATGCATTTTTTTTTTTTTACACACATCAATGTCTCTTTCCAGAAGTCATGACCCAGTCACTCAACCTGATCCACAGACTTTGCTCCCATCTACTGAAATACCAACTACATCACAGCAAAGAAGGAAGCACCTGCATATACTAATGCACAAGAGGCTCGCTAACATTACAGCTAAGCCGAGGTACTCCTCAGCATTAATGTTAAAATCCAAGATTGAAACTGCTCACAAAAAGGTCTGGATTATCTTCAGTAACCAGGTCACGCTTTTTGGAAAGCGACATTGCTGTAGAGTAATTCAAATGTATTTTTTTGGGGGGTGCTTTGAGCACCACAAGCACATTGCCATCTAGTTCCATTACACCCGAGAGGCAGCGTGCATCTTGACGGCTCTTGTCTCCAAAACTCAGCTACTCGTACTTTAACCAAAACAGTCTAGCTGGATGAATAACACTACAGGTTAGAGGAAAAATGTGTAGTTTTTTGACTTGGGTGTGAACTCTCCCATTTACAGAAAAAAGAAGCACTGTTGAAAAGTTCAGTAAAGCTTGTTTATTAATGGTCAGTTCTTTAGCGGCAAAGTGTGTTTTTTAAAGTGTCACAACATGTAAACAGCAACAGGCCATAACGCATGGAGCACTGGAGTCACACTTAGCACTGCGAAGTGCTGCATGTCTTGTAATCATGAGCAACTGTCGGGAGTGACGAGATCATGTGCTGTATTTGTCTGTACTAACACTAACTAATGGTATAAGGATTGAACATGGCTGACTGACGGTGGAAGCGTGACATGCTACTGAATCGAAGAAGAGTGCACGTGGGAGCAGGTTGAGAGATTTGAAGACCATCCGAGGGTGAACGTTTCTGCATGTATGCCAAATAAATAACCGACGATTATAAAATGCAACAGCTTATATCTTCCATATATCAAGAATTTGAAATCACTTAGTGCCCTCTGCTACATTCATTTATGATTTGCATACATTTTTATACAATGGCGTCTTTTTTCGATCGGAGCACAACTAACAGCTAATTTACATATGCAGTATAAATAGTACATTAAATGTTTTTCATTGCAAATACACAGGGAATGCATGGGGGGGGGGGGGTTCCTTTATAGCTGCTCGTATTGGTACTGGACCCTTGTTCGGGGGTTTTAGCCTCCCTCCCTGCCACTGAGCCGGGGGGCTGAATTGTAAGTTTCATCAACAGTTAAAATATGGTTTAAATGAATCATCCTGAGTGAGGCGAACCTCAAAAACCACACTTGCTTTCACCCAAACCATTAAAAACAGTAAAAGGCAGCTAACATTATGCATTAAGGGTGTATGCCTTAAGGTTTACCCCTGTGTGTTCCCTTTTTTAAAAAGAAAAAAAAAAANAAAAAAAAAAAAAAAAAAAAAAAAAAAAAAAAGGCAAGGCGTAATAACAGTGAGGAGTGTCTAGCTCCAAACATCTGCATCCTTCATGGTTTGTGGAATGAAGACACTTGGTGGAGTGATAGCAGAGAGGAAGGTTTACAACGGGGGGGGGGGGACAGGAGGGCAGCTCAGCAGCCTCCTAGTCCCGACGAGGAGGGAGCCACTGTGGTGACGGTGCTGCTGTTCTGGCCTTTTCCTTTGTGCCTCTGGCCACCCCGTCTCCTTCCACCTCCTCCAGACTTTGGCTGCAAGGGAGAGAGAATGAGAACGCTCGATAAAACACCTCCAAACATTTTAGGTGCTAAATATATACGACAACTATAACAAGAACAATTTCTCAAAATGCACCATGAAAACATGTTCCTGGTTCTCACACTGCTCTTTTCAGTTTGAATGAACCTTTTTTTTTTACCTTGTTCTCTTTGTTGCCCTCTTTTATCTGAGGGTCCTCATCTCCCTCTCCCTTTTAGGAGGCCGGCCACATAAGCAAAGTTGAGGGAGAGAGTGCGAAGGAGTGATGTGGCGGGACAAATTAAAATGAGGAGGAAGATGAGGTGAGGTGAAATAAAAGCAGGGTATGTGGGGTGGTGTTAGGGGACAAAGGAAACACATGGGAGGAGGACAAAGAGCAGTAGACAAGTTAGAAAAGAGCAGCAACGTCAGGGCAAGTCCACAGTAAGAGACAGGAAATCCAGAAAAACACAAGTTCACTGCCACACACACTTTTATTGTGTGTGTGTGTGTGTGTGTCTCACCGGCTGTGTCGCGTTCGGTCCTGCAGCTGACTGTGCTATCGTTGCTGCGTCGTCACCGGCTGCCGCGGTGCCGTCCTCTTTTCGGAGCGGCGCCTTCTTTGTGGACTGCATTTTGATTTGTGGAGGTTTGGAATTTGATGGTAGGTTGTTTGTGGACTGCAACAGCTGAAGAAAGAAACAAGTTTTAAAAAGTTAGCTACTATGATTTTAAAAAGGTGAATTCTAAACAGGAAACACTGCATAATTTAGCCTGAGACCTTATAGGGCAGGATTTTCTTTTACTGGGAATGACCTCAGAATTGCCTGTTGAGTTTTGATACAATTCTTTTTGACAAAGCTGGATAATCTGTTTTATTTATTCATCTTTATTTAATATTTGTTAATAATAGGCCTATGAGCAGGTAAACTGATAAATACCAGGCCTTTTTCTCTATTTAAATCCTTTCTTACAACGTCTAATAAGTCATTTCTATAAAATGTTGGTCTTTGACCTACTCCTAAATGCCTACTGTAAATACCTGCCCTACCTTGGTGATGGTGCCCACGGCCTTGGTGCGTCCCTCCCTGAACACCAGCCTCTGGTCGCAGTGCAGGTACTCGGGGGTTTTGATGAAGCGGAAGTGGACTGAAGCCTTGTCGCCTGTTCGTAGGCAGTCCCTGTTCATGGACAAGATGGTGGCCGTCTGCCGTATGCTGCCACAGTGGACTGAGGACAGGAAGGCGATTGGATAGAGGAAAAAAAGTGAGTTTCACCGATCAGTGTGCTGTACCTCTATCAAACTCTTGAGAAAATAATTTTGTGCAAATAGTCCTTAATTTGAGAAATATAACCATTCTAACTGAGCAAAACCTTTTCAAAGTGATATAAAGCCCTCACCCATGGCCTGGTATCTGGGGGATATCGTTGTGGGATGATGCAGTACGAGAATCTCAGCCTCGAACTCCCAAGTGGCCTGCGGGCACAACCTCGGGGAAACCATCACCATGCCTTTCCTTATGGAGGAGCGCTTGATCTTTACAAAGAGCAACAACAAGACAAACGTTTATTCTCCGGCACTATTATAACGCAGTTATTTCCCTGGATCAGACCGAAGAAATGCACTCATGTTTCCCTCCCACCTTTTTGAGAGCGAATGAAGCGGTCTGACCTCCTCGGACCTCCTTCACAGGCATTCTCTTGCGGTGGATTGACTTGACGGCTATGGGGATGAAGCTGCCCAAGGGGTCCGGCCCCAGCAGCATCGTATCATTCAGACGTATGAGTCCGCGTAAAGTAGTTCCCGATACGACTGTTCCCACTCCCTGAGACACAGACACAGACACGACCCATGGTTTAGACAGCATCTGGCAGATACTCTAATGCGTAATGTGTGATATCAGCGAGTTTGTCACAGTACCGGCACAGAGTAGGTGTCGTCTATCTGGAACTCAGCGGGCTGGTCGTCGCGGTAGGACGTCCTGGAGGAGAGCAGGTTGAGGAACATCTTGAGCAGGTCCATGTTCTCTCCGGTCACATTGGAGATCTGGAAGATGGGACACATCCTGTGGGGGGCACAGCAGATGTTAGAAAGAGAGCCCTATAGTCTTCCTCTGGATCTAAAAAAACCCAAAACAGACTCAGTACCTCTCAGAACTGAAGTTTGAAGCAGTGACTATAACGTCATCCTTGTTCTGTACCAGGACAGGGATCTTCCTACAGCCGGGGGACTTGAGTAACCTCTGGAGCAGCTTCAGTGTCTCTGTTAGGAGCAAACACCACCAGAATTAGGGGCACGGAGGTATGTAAGAAAGAAATATAGTTGTTTGCAGGAACCCCAGAGGACTCACCTTGCAGGATGTTGGCTGGACACATGTCAATCTTGGTCACCACTACAAACACAGGCACATTCAGAGCTAAGGCCAGGCCCAGATGCTCTTTGGTCATCCCTACGATACCTGCATTACTGCCCACCTGGCGAGGGAAAGAGAACAAAAATGTCTCAAAATATTTATACAATCAACAGTAAACAAAGCATTTGTTTTTCATCGTGGATCCTGCAGTCGTGGCTCATTTTACATTTGGGCGAAAACAGATTAACATCCCCTCCTTCTGACCATGAGCATGCAGAAGTCAGGCAGGTGTCCGGTCATCCCGAACACGGTGGTCTTGAGGTATTTCTCATGGCCAGCCAGGTCTATGAAGGTGATGACCTTGGAGGACTTCTCACAGATTTTGGTCCAGTCCAGGCTTCCTCCATGGCTGTCGGGTTTGTTCACCACCTGGGGAGCAGACACAGAGGGGTGACTTACTCCCCACTACATTCATACCGTCTCCACCTCCATGTGCTGCTTCAATATAAGGTCATATGAACACATCTCGTCAGTGCTATGTGTAGAATGTTATTTTCACACTCAAACAGCGAGCAAGTTGAGGACGCCAGATGGTTGTGGAGTAAAAAAAAACCAAAACAATATCTTCCAACTGAACTCATTATTTACTATCATACAAGAGACAGAAAAAGATCAGCAGCAAAACCTTACATAAACGCTAAAAACTGCACTTTCCGCTCCGTCCCCTCACCTGTCCCTCCTGGTCAAACCCCAGGATATCGTTGCCCACGCTGCTGGTCCTGCCACTCTCCATCTCGTGCTTGTGTCTGAAGAGCTTCTGGCGGGCGAAGCCCCTGCCGTTGTCCAGCTCCCCGTGCGTCAACACCCCCAGCAGAGTGCTCTTACCGGCGTCCACGTTTCCCACCACTGCGACTCTGATTTAGAGGAGGAGTGCAGAAATATCACCAAAACTAAACCCGTGTAGTAAAAAGAACTATCATCATTCTGGATCGTAACTTTGACCCCTCTTAACTGTATTTCTGAACACTCACCTGACCTCCAGGAAGTCCAGCTCACCCACACGCCGGCGGATCAGATAGTCACGCACCAAACCGGCAGCCTCATTGCGCTCTCGGAGGGAAATAAGGTCGGCATCCAACTGCTCACACATGGAGCACACCGTGGCTACGGAGGCCTCCATGTCCTTCTCATCCAGACCCCAGTCTCCACCATCTACAACAGAGAGGTGGAGGAAGAAGAAGAGGAAGAGCTCAGGTATCCAAGTTTTATAACTGCTTTGGCACAGACTGTCTGATGATCAATAGTTTAAGCAATCATTTTGCATTTTTCTCACCTGAGCCCATCCCAACCACGTAGATGGTCTCTCCACATCCCTCCTCCATCCTGTCGCGTAGCTGGCGGAGTAACGAGTCATACTGCTCTCCGTTTGGACTAACAAGTGCCAGCTAATGGGTTCGTGCATGCAGGGGTGAAGACAGAAACAGAGAGAAAATTGGCTATTATTGGAGTAATGGCCCTCAGTGGATGGTTGCTCCATAATAGCTGCATAATTAAAGCAAATCCCTTCTCAAACATGCCGGTTGCTTTACAGGGAGACAATGACTGGACCTCAGAGTAAGCATCTGGTTTTTTCTCCATCAGTTTATACAACTCTCATGTTCAAAACCTAAGCAAGAGTAGAAAGTAAACATTCAGGGAATGGTATGTTCAAAAGCTGCTCTCCGCATGCAAACACATCTGTCTCTCTTCCCATGAAAACCCCTCAAGGTTACATGTGGAGGCTGATAAAGCTGACCTGAAAAGCTCCAGTATGACGATTTATTATTTTAAGGTTTTTAAATAAGTAAAACACGACCAAATGCATGGCTGTGAAGGCGTTTCATGGTGGGTTTTCCAATGCACTGCATAATTATCAAAAGTTGTTAACTCTGTCACATTCATTAGAATATTGCTTCAATTTAGAGAACAATTTACTTTACATGTGAATACTGTGACACATAACAAGGCTTTCCTGAAAACAAATGGTTATGATGGTGTTATTAATATTACTGTTTCTGCTAAAACATATGCACCTGGAAGTAAGCTGACAGTGCTACAGAATTAGAGCCTCAACTAATGATTATCTTTAATGTCAATAAATCTGTTGTTTGGTCTATGAAAATGTCAGAATATGGTACAAAAAAAATGTTGATCAGTTCCAAAACAGACCAAGAAGATATACTCAGACATCTCGTTTTGTAACTGAAAGATGTTCAGTTAACTGTCGTTGAGAAGTAAAGAAACCAGAAAATATTCACAATTAAAAGGGGCCACTATGTAGTTGTGCAGAAGAAATTCAAACTCAGTACACACAATTGTATTAATGAGGTAATAATACAAACTCTGAAATATGTTGGGGGGGTTTTTGCTAGAAAGGTGTCAGGGTCCACCACATATAAACAAAGTGAAACAGTGTGATATTGTGTTGTCCTTTAAGGTCAGTTTGTTTATTCAGTCATGATAACAGAGAGTTTGTTTAGGCATAAAACATAAAAAATGATAAGTCAGTGAAGATCTTTTTCCTCTCTTCCCCAAAAATACATAATGTACCTTTTAAGAAGCTTTTTCTTTTTTTCAATGAAATTACCCAAACTGATTAAGATTATGCTAATTAACTGATAACAACTAATCAATGAGTTGTCGTAGACGTGTACTGAAGTGTGTCGTGGCTCAGTATGCCAAAGGTCCACGGAGTGATGTCGCATGAACAACATCTACACAAGTAAATCAAAGTATAGAACGCAGCTTATCTGAGGCTGACATGAACCACTTTAATTGACAGGAGCCAAAGGTGAACAGGGGACCGCCTCCCTGATGCAACCCTGTGGTAATGTGTAATTCGACACTTGAGTCAGACACAGCCCTGATTGTTATCGTCCTCATACAGGTTTACATCATTATAAACATACTCATTTGACCAGAGAGACAATTAGCTTCCAGTACATCAAAATAGATCTATAACCTGACATTATCTTTTTTCTGATTGATCACATATTGATGTTGCTGGCAGTCGTTCTGCGGGCTGACCTGACCCCACTGTCTCGCTGCCCTGTGTTTCAGCACACTTGACAACATATACAATCAATGTTATTGAATATGTTTTTAAAACAATTTTAAGCAAATTATAAGTTCTAGTGTTCAATCAACAAATTCCCAATGTAATGCCATACCTTGTGGCTCAATTGCTCTTTGAAGAGTCAGAATCTGTCATATAGTTTCTGCTCACATCATCTCAATCTAAAATGTGGTGTCTCTTTTTTTAACATAAAGTCTTTTTTGTTGCATATGTCATGTAAAAGTGCACGTTAACTATTCGTTGTGATAATTAAACAGTTATAATTGGCCTACAACAAGTTCTTCATTATAAGCTTTATTCATAAAGAAATCAAGCAGGAAATGAAACATTTTTTTTAAAAAATGGGTCCAGCTCTAGCTGTCAATAATACCTGGACTGGCTCCAGATTCATTTAACCCTGGTTTGCAGAACCCAAACAGAGCTGGCTCATGTCAAATGAGAAACATTATTTCATGGTTATCTCAGAGACACCCGTCAGAAGAACAGGGCCATGCTGTGTGGCGTTTGGTGCAATGTGCACCTCCTGATAACTAACGTAATGTAAACGTTAGGCGCTAAAGCATCAGCTGGGGCTAGCGTTAGCCACATCTAGCTAACTATTTTAATGTTAACGTCCGCAGAAGCAGTTCCCTTATGTCCACAAAGTCATGTGTGGTGTCTGGTACGACTGGTGCACAGTGGTTATACTATGGAACAGCATATGTGTTGGTGGTTCCACCGCTACGTGCAGGAAACGCATCATTAGCTTCATTCATTCATTTCCACAGGAGCAGCTAACGGTAGCTAGCGTTAGCTTGGCAGGGCCTAGCTCACCTTGTTGGTGAAGTCGACCCCGCGCTCCTCGGGCTCGCCATTCATCATGTCCCCGTCCTCGGAGCAGTCGTCCCCGGCGTCTTCCCCGCATCCTGCCCGGTCCGGAGCGAAGATACTCGCGGGGACCAGAGCGTCAGCCAGCGGTATGGAGCCCGGGCTTATACCTGGCTCAAGCGCCGCTGCTATTGATGCCATTTCTCTGCCAGCCTCGTAGAAATAAATTTCGAGCAGTTCCGATTGTTGTGATGACGGCTGGTACCCAAACACACACACACACGTACGCACGCACGCACACACACACTAGACTTGACAGCGAGCCCTACGCCAGTCAGCTCCGCGACAAACACAATAGTAAAGTCAAGCTGTGCGAGCCTCTCCAGTTGACATTACAGTGACATGCTGCTTGTTTATGTGCTGTCAGCTCGCGTCCAAGCCATTTAACAACAAAACGGCCACCTCATTAATATTAATGAAAGGCACGAGCGAGCACGCCTTTTTACTTCCTGTCGACCAATCGCGTCTGGGTCAGAGTGAATATGTTATCAGTGGACCAATAGCAGCGAGGGGGTCGTTCATATGATTACAAGGTAGACCCGCCCCCTCAGAATGTAATGCTGTAACCACAGTGTAACACTGCTGTACCACTGTTGATGTAATGACAATGAAATAACATGTTGAGATTGTGTTTAAGGAAATTATTTATTAACGTTGTGAACAGAGCAAATGTTTAATAAAAGCATTTCAGTGCTGAAACAAACCTTCATCTGTGAAATAATCTTTCTTTGTAGATGTTTATTATGACAAAAAGAGCATTCAAGTGAACTCATTAAAAAATATAAATTATAGGAATAATATAGTTATAGTGAAATAGTTTTAACAAAGATGATGATTTTAGATCATAGATTTAGGTTAATGTGTTTGTTTTTTCATGAAACAAGGAAAGGCACTTCCTCATGATTTCCTCTTCCTAGTTGACATTTCATCATCTGTCATCATCCAGCTTTCTTTACAGGTGTGAGGAAAACTCAGAGAAGCTAAATGCAGCTTTTCATCTGAGGACTTTTGTCTAACCTGTAAGGATCACTGTAAGCTAAACATGTTACAATATTAATGATTCATGATTTATGATCTACTTGTTGATTTCTTTCTTTGAGCTTTTCCCAGGGCTAAAAAGGTCAAAGGGGTTGAAAATGTCACTTCTTGATCCTTCTCCTGGTTGTGAGTACAACCTCTAAATGTTTATTTTAAAGAAAGTGAGACCAGTTTAACTGACAGCTGTGAAATGTTTCTCAGCACAAACTTTGTTACCGGTCTTCTCCATGTGGATCTAATAACGCATAATCTGGATACAGCGTTCAGTCCAATAAAAGCTGCTAAGGGAGTTGGGAGGGTTACTTTA
>CAEMYA010000446.1:263172-278463 GCA_903131615.1 Diplodus sargus
TGAGGACTACTGGCAAGGTACACACACACACACACACACACACACACACACACACACACACACACACACACACACACACTACTAACATTCCTCAACATCCCAGAGAAATTTCAGCCTGACAGATTTTGATATCAGCAGTTTTAGCATCACCAGCATTTCCAATACTGAAATATGGGAAGAGTTTCTCGGTGAAAGTGTCTCTGTCAGTGTGGATGTGAGTCATGTCTTCAGGGTCGTAGAAGGACACCTCCCCCCTGTCATAGTCCAGCTGGACTCTGATCCTCTGGAGACTCTTCGTCACTCTGACAATCCTACCAGCATTATTAGCGTATTTTCCGTCATCATGCCTTAAAATCCATATTCCACATTTTGTTGAAGTGGAAAAGTCTTTCTTCCTATCTACTGACTCTTTAGCCAAACCCAAAAACCAGTTAGGATGATCTCCCACCTCCACCTCCCAGCTGTGTTTCCCTGAGCTAAAGCCCTCAGAGCCCAGAACAGTGGCGTACTTAGTGAATCTCTCTGGATTGTCAGGAAGCTGTTGATATATGTCTCCACGCCTCACACTGGTCAGATCATCAGACAGATAGAGACAGCATTGTGCAGTGTTTGGGTCTAGAATAACAGGACTGAAGTGGACCTGGTCCTTCATCTTCTCCCAGACTCTGAAGGACAGGTTGCCCAGGTGTTTGGCCACATCTATCAGCGCTCCTGAGACCAGCTGTGGATCTAACAGTGAGCACTGGACTCTGGCTCTGGTCTGAGTGGCTTTATAACTGCTGAGGAACGGCACGTTGTGTTTCTGCAGCTCTTCTTCAACAGCACAGATACTGTCTGACAGAGAGGAGATCTGCTCTTGAATCTTCTTCATCTCTCTGCTGACAGTCTTCCCCTTCTGCTCCTCTTCCTCCCTCAGAGCTGCCAGTCTGGACTCCTCTTCCTCTTTCAGGAACTGGCGAAGCTTGTTGAACTCTGCTCTGATCTGACACTCTGTGGACAGCTGCTGCTTCTTGGAGTGTTCAATCACTTCATTGTATGTTTTCTCCACTTCTTTGTATTTGTCCCTTTTGTCCTGTAAAGACTTTAAGTCAGATTTCAGCAGCTCCTTCAGCTCGCCGACAGCTTGTTCTACAGGAACCACCTTGTGAGTCTGGTGGAGAGAAAACTCACAGACCGGACACACAGCTCTCTGCTCGTCCTCACAGAACCAATAAGGGACTTCTGGATGTTTATCACAAATGACTACCTCTTTCTCCTCTTTCACCTCCGCCTTCTTCTCTTCTCTTTCCGTCTCAGTTGAAGCATTACTCTGCCTCTCAGCAAAGGAGTCAGCTAGCTCCTTTAGCGTAAAGTTCACTTGCAAATGTTGCTTCGAGGATCTTCTTTTACAAATGGGACAGTTTCTGTTCTCAGCTTGTTCCCAGAATTGTTGCAGGCAGCCTGAACAGAAGCTGTGGTTGCAGCTCAGAGACACGGGATCTCTGAAAGTCTCCGAACACACATGGCAGCTCAGGAAGCTTTTGAGAACAGAACTTTTCTCAGCCATTCGCTCTGATATGTGAATTTTCTTTCAATATGAAGACTCACCAGATCTGTGTGCCTTTTGATCAAGAGTTTATAATCCTTCTGATTGGTGTCTGTAGTAGAGACTCTGCACCCTGTAATGGCATCTCAGCCCCGTTCAGAAATGTTGAAGTCAGTTTCACTTTTAAGAAAATGAAACCGATGATATGTCTAATTTTCCAACCAGCAGATGGTGCTCAGTGACCCATTAACAGGTTTAAGGCAACCGTCCACTTGACTTTACAAACAGCTCTTTGGCATACAGTAATATCTCGGTTAAAAGACAACTTTTTAAAACATTGTTCAAATGTTTTAGGAAATAATAACCATGACAAACCATATATTAAAGAACCAGAATGTTGGAAACACATGATTTGTGTTTTTAGTGTTTTAAGCAGCCACAGTATGGATTGTGTGAGACGAGGGATGTTCAACGGTTGGCCGCAATCTGCAACCTCATCACTAGATGCCACCAAATCCTACACACTGCACCTTTAAGACTTTATTGCAAATGAAGATCCACTGATGAGGGGAGAAATTTCAGTCATACTCTTTCAATTTAATATGTCAAGATATCAACACTTGACATTAACTCCCCACAGCTCTCAAATATCTACCTCAGCCCCATTTAAGTACCTGCAACACAAAGTTGCGTCTTGATTCAGATGTAAGCACCATGTGATAATATAAACTTTCTCTGAGGTCTGAGAGATGGGTGAGTATGAGGTGTAAACCCAAACACTGAAAAATGCTGTTAGCAGATATTTTAGGTAAATTTGCACAGCTATGAGTTGACGTCATAGCAATGCATTGCCGCAGTTCTTCACTGTGACCACTGGAGGTCAGTAAAGCCTCAGGGTTCACTGAGGTCAGCTGTCAACTCAACCTGTGGCATCAAAACACACACACAACACCAACTCCAGTGAAAACTCTCAAAATGAAATAAAACAGTGAGCTGAGCTTCTGCGAACAACTGTAATAATATATAGTTGGAGGCAGCAGTCTTCGCAAAGTTACGGTACTCAGACAAGCATTTCATGTTTGATGACAATAGTTACGGCTACAGATTAACATTGGCCAGCATGACAATGAATACTCTTATTGATATATATATATATATATATATATATATATATATATATATATATATATTTAGATATATATATATGATTAAACCCATGATAATAAATCTATGTTTAAATGTGTGTGGGTGTGTTCCCTCTGAGTTTATGTGAGATAAAGGTCTCTGTGTCTTTAGGTCTGCTGACAGTCTTAAGACCGGATCTTGAGGCACAAGGAAACATAACAGATTTTTTTGTTCCACATTGAACTTTTGATGCAGCTTTTGACGAGCTGCACTTCCACGGTGACATCCCACATTAAATAACACAGCTGCCCACTTACGTCGCGTACCTGGCTGAACAGACGATCCTGCAAGTGAAACTATTATCCAGCCTACGGTGTGTAGTTGAGGTTACGGCTTGTGCCTTTGGACCGCTGCCAGATCCCAGCTGTTCTAGATAAGAACAATCCACACACTGTTTGTCTGCTAACAGTGTGAAAGAGCAGCTGAGCCGAGCGCCACGGTTGTGCATTTGTCAAAGTCGGTGTTTAACTGTGAGTGAGTGTGTGCTTGTCTGTCAGCAGATCTAATGTAAAAGCAGATGTGTTGTAAACCAGCTGACGCCATTAACAACAGCTCCATCCCCTGGAGAGACCACTCGCACTCCTTCACAGATGTGTTTTCAGTGTTCACGTAACACTGAACACCTTTTTTTTTTTTTTACTACAAGCAACAAGCTTAACCTAAAACAAACTGGCACGGTGGCACTGTGACTCACATTCTGTTATCGGACATTGGAGACTTCTGTATACACAATATGACCATACCTTACCTTGATTTGTTCAGTTTTTGTTCTCCTTTTCCTTCCACTCTAAGTACACTTACAGCAAAAAAAAAAAAAAAAAAAAAAAACTTGAGTCAGATTCCTTGTAATCCACTTCTTGTGACAGCACAGTAGTGGATTTATTTCTTAAAGGAGCAATTTGTATTTGGCCAGAAGTTTAGACAGAAACATTCAACTGTGCTTGCGTTACGTGATAGACGTTTATCATGTTATCTTGCAATACCACTTTATACCAGCAAGTGGCGATAGTCTGATAGTCCCCCGTAGTTTTGTTTTCTGTGGTGACTCCCCCTGTAATCCGAGGTCCGGACCACTGGCTCCATAGCTAACTGAACCATTAGCTAACAAAGGGGAGCAGTTGTTGGTTACTGTGGCGATTTGCTATGTTCTTAGAGGAACCTTCGAATTCTGGCCATATTCTAAAAATTACATCTTTAAGGAAGCTTAAAGTAACATGACAAGTTATTGTAAAGTTTCACAGAGGAGCAGCTGCAATCATTCCCACTGCAAACATCACAAGCACGGCCCGGCACAGGAAGACTGGAAGGTTTCTGCAGCATCAGTGAACGCGGGTGAGGGCGAGATGTCTGCACAGTGCCCAGAGTATACAAACAGACTCCCACCCACACTGAAGAGGAATCGCACCAGCCGCTTCAAATAACAGCCACGACGACATAATTAAATCCCTGGCAATTAAAAGAAATTATTGAGGCAGACACATCAAGTCTCATCCGGAAGTGTGCGTCTCGATATGTCACGTTGATGCCTCTGCCAGATAAGAATCCCTTATTCCCACAGGTGCAATTAAACGATGCAGATATATAGGCAGACGGCAAAGCAAATTGTTAGCACAGAATAATCGCAAGATAGACTTGAACGCACATCCCAAGAGAGTTGTAACCCAATCATTCACTCAAGTCAGCATCATCCCACCACACAAATGGGGAAATATGTATATTGTAATGTAATGTAATCTCAGTGACGGCTGCAACTCGTGATTTCAATCTTGATAACATCAAGTTGTGTTACATTGCAGTGTGTGAGTGTGTGGTTTATTTCCCAATTGTCACAGCAGCTGTCAGTTGTGTGTCAGCTGATGAAAGTCTGCCCTGTTGCCCTCTGTGAGTCAGACTTCCAGATCATTTTTGAGGATCTGACTCAGTTTCAGCGTTTCACTTTGGCCTGTTTCCCGACCTAACTGAAGTTTACTCAGTTGGCAGGCGGCTGCCATCTGATCCTACAGCTATATACAGTAAGTGGACATTAGGGCCGCTGGCTGAGCTAAATATTTGGTTGTCTCCTTGGCAACAAATACAGTTCTATTTCGGTCTGGGGCTCCGGCTTGTGCTCCCTCCCACAGTCAGACTCGGCACCCGCAGGTTACAGCGTGACGGTCTGGTGTCAACTAATAATCCCTCACAGATTATCTTCACTTCACCTGACTAAGGTCTGCAACCACTTGTTAAGCACAACAGTTACAACTGAAGGTAGTTATTTTTGGTTAACAGCTATGCTTTGACTTCATTGGTCAATGTGCTCCATGGGTGTGATCGTATTGGCTGCTCGGAGTGCCACTCAGCTTGAAGGCCCCTCCTGCTCTGTATATATTCTCGGGGTGCAGTGTGGCCGGGCCCTGCAGCCCTCTCTCTTCTTCTCAACCAATACTTGACTGACCACATCTGCAAAAATGATGCAAGTAAGTATCATTTTAAGAATACTATGCATTCGTTTTACTCTTTGTGTTCGATGCCTCAGACAGACGAGCAGTATTAGGTCATATAATTGAAGGTGACAGCTGCTCGACATGTGCCAGCTCACTGCTCTGTCATGCTGATGGAACAGAATCAGCTGTACTTATGCTTCAACCAAACCAGCTCTTCACACTTTAACTGTATTTTTTGTAATGTCTGCCTCGGGAAGGACTGAACCCCTCAGATTTCTTTGCCTTTTATGGTCAAACTATTCATTACAGGCCTCGTATGCATGCCCATTAGTCACCTAATGCATGAAAAATAAGTCAGCTCTCCAGTTCGTTCCATTCTTCCCGTAATGATTCAATTAAGCTTGTTAACATTTGTCCATTTCATTCTAATCATATCAGTCTCATTATTCAGAGCTGAGCACAATGCATTCTGGTCTCCCTGGACTCATAAACTGAGTAGATTACAACAAAGACCCTGTATCATTCTGGCTTTTTGCTGGCCACAGGGGCAAACATGAGTTTGGAAGGGGGGGGCAGTTAAATTACATTAAAGGATAAAATGAAATGAAGTCATGTGGAGGCTAACAACGATGCAGTAATCTCAAACTCACGTCTTGCAGTGAACAAGCCAGCAGAGCTAGAAACGTCTTTTTCTGTATTAGTTTAGAGTAAAATAATTCATCAGGAATAAATATTTTATTCATGGTAGATGAATGTGTTTCTCTTGTACATACTCTGAGTGTTTCTGGGCAGCTGCTAGCCTGGATTCTGTCTCTTTGCCAATAAGGGGCATCTCTTACAGCATACAGTATGCAGATTCCTCAGTGTCTGGGGTAGACACGGGGTGACTGCCAGTACTGACCTCGGCCCAGCCCTGCATTGCTGAAGCCCCAGTGCTGTGTGTTGTACACGCACTTTACAGTTGGACGCTAACATGGAAAGAATGTCGTGCTACTTGTCATTCACTCTGTCATTTCATGGTTAGGTTTATCTTTCAGAGACAGTTCTTTGGACCCAGATGCATCCTCTTGTGTTCTGCCAGAATACAGCAGTAATTCCATTAGCAAGAATTTTTTCCACCCCGACAGCTGCAGTGCTTAATAAATACATGAATAAATAAATGAATGAAACTCCCACAGATGTGCCTGTTCCCTTAAAGGCATTGAGCTTTCATGAAAAAAAAAATCACTTTTTAAAATTTGTTAAACTTTTTGCAATTCAGGGATGTTTCCTCAAATTATGAAAAATAACAAAACTACTGAAAAATCCAGTTTTATCAGTGAAAAGGTGAATTAATTCGCACACACTTTTCACCTCTGCACTGATAGATTTATTGTGCTTTTCTTCACCGACCGCACCAAAAGAAGCTCCTCTCTCCTACAGAAAACGCTGCTCCTTAAACACCTCGCCGGTAACCCCGCCTTTAATTCCGTTACTTCTTGACATCACACTGCGTCACCACGTCACACATTTGCATAATTTATGCCTTGCGACTAGTTTTTCACATGAAGAATTGATTTTGCAAGTGGTGCTGGCCCAGGCATGTATGAGCTGACCAATCAGAGAAGACTTGATATTTGGGAGGGGCGTATTTTGGGACACAGGATATAAAACAGAGAGTTTCTGACACCTCTCAAAAAAAGGTGATAAAGCGAGTTGTGGGCATGTTTTCTTCAAAATATATATATTTGAGCCAAATAATTTCCTGTTCCTTGCCACTGTGTTTCTGGTCCAAAGATAAATGATTGCGTCCAGCCTGCTTGGAATCAGATTTTCCTAATATCTCATAACCTTCTACTTTAGCACGTGTTTAACTGCTTCATTGTGAATCGTAACTAATCAAAGGGCTGCTAATGTTCTGCTCGTTGCCCGGCTTCAGTTCACAATTCCCCAGACACATCATTTTGACAACATGACAAAATGTTGAACACTGGCAATCTGTGTTTCACAACCAAATAATAGATTGCTCAAGTATAATTACCTAATCATGACACAGCTCAGTGTTCCCCTGCCACATGCACGGTAGCACCACGCCGAGGGTTTCTGCTGTTCTCAGCCTTTTTTCTTTTTTTTTTTCCACTGCGCGCTCGCCATCCAGTATTGCACATAGGAAAATGTTACTCGGTTTAACAACAGCCGTCCCTCATCATTTTTCAACATTTCTAGCCTCTGCCAAAATCTGCGCAGAGGAAAAGGGGCCTTGGCCGTAGCAGGACAGGAATGAGCTGGAATCTTTGAGCAGTCCGTATAATTGAATACACATGTTTTGTAATTTCCAAGGATGAAGGATGAAGTGAGGATTGGGGAGTTGGCGGAGGCTGCTGCTGGTGCTGTTTGTTGCCTGAAGGTGCAATAATAATTGGATCTAGTAAAACCCAGTTGTATTTCCACACAATAATGTACTGTATTACTACGGGCAGGCGGAATGGTGCAGTGGTTAGCACTGTTGCATCGCAGCAAGAAGGGTTCTGGGTTCGATTCCTTTGCATGTTCTCCAGTGCTTGCGTGGGTTTCCTGCAGGTGCTCTGGTTACACCTTAGGTTAATACTGGCCAGTGTCCTCAACCAGTTACTGGAGTTGGGTTCTGGGTGCTGTACTTTACTTTACCCTGCTCCTCGGGGATAGGTTAGATGCAGAGAAGTTTCACTACATTGCATGTTATAAGTAAAGATCCCTCTCTTCTCTTTCCTCCCCCCACTTTTTCTCCACAGGGTATGATCATAAAGAACATGTCCTTCAAGGCCGGGCAGACCCTGACCATTGTTGGAGTCTCCAAGCCTGACGCTACAAAGTAAGTTCTCACCTAACACTATCTTGATATCTTGAATTGAGCTCATCACAGTCAAATTGGAACAGTTAATCTCTTCTGGGTTCTTTTTGGTGTTCAGGAGACATTGCAGAGATATCTAATGATGTTAGCATGCTAACCTGCTAGCCCTGGGCCTTTAGAAACCTCTTTCTCCCGGTGGTATCAAACTCCTGTGCAAACGGCATGAACACCAAAACTCCCCCAAGTGGTGCGGCTAGGTGCAGCCATGAATGTGTAGAATACATTTAGCAGCAGTTAGCGGTTACTCTGGTTATATGCTGCCCCCTATATGTCTGGAGTACAGATTCAACAGGTGGCCAGTTCATATTCATACATATTGCACCTTTTAATACAATGATAGTGATGTAATGTAACCAGATGCATTTACTCAATTACTGTACACATTCAAGTTACTTGTATTTAATGTAGTATTCCCATTTTATGCAAACTTTATCCTTCTCCTATTCAATTCACACAGGGAAATATGATCATTTTCTCTACAGTACATTTGTCTGAAAGCTTTAGATACTATTTACTTTTCAGATGACACATTTTGTGTGATGTATTTCCAAATTGGGTGATTTTGAATGTGATTGTTTCTGATAAACGGAAGGAAGAAGACATGATGATTTTACAGTATACGATGCACTGCTGTTGATTAATCTACCAAACAGTATATTGCTGCATCAGCAATACTAATCCAATAATGTCAAATATAAGAGTAAAACACTCATAGGGGACATGTTATTGCCCAACGAGTAGATTAAATATTGATAGGGTTTTGAATGTATTGCTTTTACTTGTAGCGGAGTATTTTTTTTACAGTGTTGCATTAAAAAAGGATGTTGATACTTCTTTTCACCATGGGATATCAGGACAAGGAACCTTCTGTCTATGTCTGGATAAGGTTTGACTGGGTAGCTGAGGAGACTTGTCATAAGGCTGAAACCTTCTTCCCTGTTCAACTGTCTGTTTTAAGTCTTGTTCCTCTTCTTTAGTTACAAGGAGAACATCGCTGAGGCTAAAGATATCGATTCTTCTTCTTTCTTTACAGCCTGTGCTGATTTCAATTCCCTCTGCCAAATGCAGCAACTGAACCGAACGTGCGGGCCGGTGTTTATGCACACACTAACACAGGGGGAGGTGGAGGTGGAATCTATAATCTATCTATAATCAGTTACAGTCGGTGACTACCTATAAATTTCCCTCCAGTAATGTGGGCGTGATGAGGATAATGGTTAGCAGATGAGAAGAGCTTGCTGAGGTCGTCTCGATATTTTGGCACCCTCTCCCTCTTCTTTCGAAGAATGGGGAGCCGTTTCAAAATGTAATCAATCTCTTTTTGCGTTTGCACCGTGCCGCAGTTTTGCAGTGAACATTGGCCCGGACGATAAGGACATCACCATGCATTTCAACGCTCGCTTCAACGCCCACGGAGACGAGAATGCGGTGGTCTGCAACTCTTACCAGGGGGGAAGCTGGTGTGAGGAGGTCCGTGATGGAGGCTTTCCCTTTGTACTGGGGGAAGAGTTCAAGGTGTGTGTGTGTGTGTGTGTACAGTACATCATCTAATTACAGTAATTATAAATATCTGATTTGAATCAAATCACCACGCTGCTGGGAACTGGTGCTACATTTGAAATGCCCAATATTGCTATTGCAGAAGTTCATTACATGACATCTTCTTCCTCTTTGTCCCTGACTCTCGCTCACCCCCCATCCAGCTCGTCATTGAATTCACCCCCACAGAGTTCCTGGTGAACCTATCGGACGGCTCTACAGTCCACTTCCCCAACCGCATCGGGGCGGAGAAGTACTCAGTCATCAGCTTCGACGGGGAGGTCCGCATCAAAAGCATTGAGATCAAGTAAACCTTCCCCCCACCTCCTCCTCCTCCTCCTCCTCCAAGACGGAATCCAGTGTCTCTTTTTCTTGACTAGCATAAGGTCACATGTAGCCACAGCTTTCTGGAGTGCATGTGGTATTAGTAGTGCCTTACATGCTTAGCGCACAATGTATTATGCAAAAGATTAGCTTCATGAGCAGATGCAGATGCAAGCAGCCTTAGACAGAGAGATAGACAACACTCGGCACAGCTAACAGCTAAACAGCGAACCAAAACCTAAAGTAGTCTGTGTTACCCGGCGGGTATTTGCTTTGTAGTCTGTGTTTAGTCGAGTAAAGTGCGACATCAAATGTGATCGTTTGTTCTTTAAGGTGCCTTGATATGCTGCACGCTCTTTAGTTTTTCCCCTTGAAACATTCCACCTTCATAACTGAGTATGATGCTTGCCTTTACAACATGTCCTATTAAAGAATGTCCTTTTATGATAAACATGGACTTTTGTGACTCCTTGAATTTATGTTACACAAGCACATTATCAAACATCTCATCATCGCCCAGTGTTAAAAATCTGAGCCGTAATATTGATCTGATCCTGCCTTTACATTAGCTCCTGGTATTTTTTTAACCCATTCTCAGTATCCACATTGAGATTTGATTTCTGTCCCCAAGATAAAAATCTGTGCATGTGTCAATCAAGGTTGTGGCGAATCAGCCCCAGACTCCCCTTTAAATAAAATCTGAGTTTTGTGAGCTGTTGACTTACGGGATTCTTTAACTTTGTGAAATGCTGTCTCCGATGAGTTCTTAGTTATTTGACTGCAGGCACTTTTTTTTTAGAGGGGAAACAAATATTTTGGAGCTTTCATGGCCCAGGATAGATTGCTGTATGGAGGACATATTTTTTGGTCGGCTAACCTGGAAATTGGCATCGCCCTGGTTCCCTCGACAAAAAGCCTAAGGGATTCTTGAATTGGATTTGGGATTATCGCTGAAAATGACCCCTGAGGCAAGTTTATGATGGCTACATGTTTTGTTCTACGCTGTTTCTGTACACATTTTCTATAAACTGATCGATGTGAAAGTTAGAGTAAAAATAATTTGCGACAAAAGTTCTCCTGTGACGACGGACTAGTGACGGAGTCTACGTGTTCGGCATGACGAAGTTTGAAGTCTCACTCTCATTTAGCCTGTTAGCAACACCACTTTTAAGACACGTAGGCGCCTTATAATATTTTTGTGGGACATTTAATGATGTATTTTATGTCGTAGAATGCAACTTGTAAATATCTTAGCCCTGTGCCTTATTTCAGGCATTTAAGTGAACGCCCATTCAAAAGACCCACTGACTTTGAGAGGAGTGCAAAAACGGCAAATGATTTCTGGGTTTTAGGACTCACTACTACACTACCCTATAGTATAATCAGGCACAATGTTCATTTTATTTGAGCGTAAAACAAACATTTGCATTAATGTGATTCTCTGTGCAGCATTTTCTTCTACAGATTGCATTTACACCCTACCTGAGGCCATGGCTGGAAACTGATCACACTTTAATACCAGGTGTCAAAAAGCCCATTCCTCGCCCATTAAAATACGCTTTCTGTGAAACACTCTCCCATTATAATTTCAGCCCACTGTAGAGAAACATTCACACCAGCTGGCTATGAACTTATGGTAATTACTCCCGTCGCCCATATGAAAATATATTGAAACCCCATCTCTCCTCCCTGCATTATTAAAACCGCAGTCTTTCTCACTGTGAAGGAGCTAGTGAGGGCAGATGTTAGCCAGTAGATGTCGCCATTGTTATATTTCTGCAGTGCAACTGACTCTGGTCTTGAGGACGTTGGAAAAGATTTTTAGTGCTCCTGAATCTGTCAGTGACATTTGATCCCTGTAAAATATTTCTATCCACGCGTTTATGCATTAATTGTCTCAACATCTTTTTTTCCTGTCCGCTGAAGGTCAAAATTGAAAAAAATCCCATATTGATTATGGCTATTTTATCACACTCACGAGCTGGTTTAGACTTACAGTAAATCAGAAAGTTACAAGTCACCCTGTAATCAAAACTCGAGTGCCAAAAAAAAGGCCAATATAGTGAAGAAATGTCTCAGCAGGAACATAAATCTATGCAGCGGCTCTAGCCTCACACCGCTTTTAATGTTTGTGTGCGCGTGTTTGAAAGACCTGTGAGTATTATGACAACGTAATCTGATGTAACAGAAGGCAATATGTGTGTGAGGCTGATTTGCAGAGAGAAGAGGAAGTGGGGGGAAGCATAAAAAAAAAAAGTTCATGTGCGAGAAACAGGTTTCCCCATGCTGTGATCCTCGCAGACAGAGGCAGACGGAGTCATGTGGAATGACCTTTCCTTTCTTTTGTTTGTCACGACGCATTAACAGCAGTGCAATATGACTCTGTGTGTGTTTGTGCGTGTGTGTGTGTCTTCTATGCATGGGATCAGTCTGGCGTGGCTTGCACACACAGGTGCATGCGTGTGTGTGTGAGAGGGAGGTAATCAGTCTCTGAAGCTGTCAGTGTCAAAGGTGCTCTCTCCAGAGGAGGAGAAGGAGCACGTTTGGCTGCCATGATAACTACAATTCAGCCCGTCTCCCTGCTCTCTCTGTTCTCCCTGTATCTCTGGCTGTCGCATGCTCTTTTTTTTTTTCCTCTCACTGCCGGGTTGTCTCTCTTGCTCTTCCTCGCTCTCAGTCATTCCTCAGCTGTAACTCATCCCTCTTCCTGCACTCTTAATTGGAAATAACTAATTTTAACACTTGCCCGCTTCATTACTTTGTGGCAGACAAAGATCAATAACCCAGGCTGTGTTGTTAGCGCGCTGGATGCGTTTGTGTTTCTTCTGCAGCCACTTTAGCTTGAGACTCACCAAGGAATATTCACAATATATCTGTGATTTTGTTGATCCAGTAGCCCAGATTGTAATTTTTTTTACGTTGGTCTGGTCTGTAAAGGCAACATCTATCGCATGTCTATCTGACATCGCTGTGTTGTTGTTGTGATCTTGAAACATTGAAATTAATGTTGTTCCAGGAACCATCATTTTTTATTTTGAGAACGTGTCAGAGGCTGCGTTTTGAGCAAGCCAATTGAGGCTTCATGGATTGAGCCCTGGACTCTCACTAAGGAGACAGAAGCTCTTATCCTGTATTATTACTGTTCACTTGGTTTATTTGCACGAAGTTCGCTCGTCATTTTCAGTTTCTTTTAGGTTTACTGTCACTTTTTTGGTTAGATTTAGGCAACTAAAATACTTAGTAAGGTTTAGAATAACATGGTTTGGTTAAAGGTGGAATTTGTAAGATTTGGCCACCTGTCTAAGGCTCCTCCAAACAAATAGAGGGCAGCGTATCAAGATAGTAACCACTAACTGCTAACGATAACAGCTGCAGCTGCCGTTAGAGGTACAGCTAGCAGTCCAGACTAGGAGCTTGGAGCAATATTGTGAGACAGGTCGGGCTGGGGCTAGCTTTAGTATACATATCTCCAAACAAAATACACGGTAAAATCATACATACATGAAAACTGTTATTTCTTCACACTCTGTTGATATTTTTTCTTTTAAACACAAAGTCTTACATGCTGGACCTTTAAAATATACACTTCCATAACAATTATTACATGTTTCAAAGGAAAACTTCTCCCATGTGTGTATTTTTCCAGTCTTGCAAAGCTGTGACATGAAATATGATGATGTCAGTTGCAGCGATGGTCCCGCAGCAACATTAATTCAGATGTTCCAGGGTCAGCACCAACATAGCGAAGCCAGATTGTGCCTGTCCTGTAAGATTAATCCCTCCTCTGTTACTGAGGTTTCTACCATGTCAGAAATACCAAAGTTCTGTTTGTGAGCCCGACTGATCAGTATATCCAAATCACTAAGGTACAAGCCTGTGCACCGCTGTTTCACAGAAATCTTAGATGTGCTCTATGCTACGGTGAGTCAACTGAAAGTCTAACCAGCAGTTCAGACTCGCTGATGCACGATCACAAAACCTTGTGATGCTCCTGTGTGAAGGACAACCCTCCAGCTCCTTCCACACACATCCGATCGATGCTGTCAGGGCTTTGATAAACATGTTCCCATCACCTTGCTCATGGTAGGCCCCCGAGGAATATACACAAGCACACGTGCAGTATATCTTTATGTGTGTGTGTGATTACAGCCCGCAGACAGCAGGCATATGCCGTGTTGCCAGCTCTCCGAATCTATTTCACGTGATGAGCACTGCAGATGCTTAACACGTCCCCGTCCGTGATTCTCTCACCTGTGCGATGTCACTTATTCAGTATGTGAGTAAATGTGCTGAAATGTGTGGAATGGAATGATTCACCTCGGCTTACATAAAACCTTTGTCTATATTTAGCGCCAGCATGACTCTAGATTTCTGCACCGAAGCTATCAGCCACACACTGAGATGTGCGTGGGCCCGCCCTGAGCTGACTGCGGCCCTGGATTCATGTTCTGCATGTCTGCCTCACCTCAGGCTCTGGGTTTATCTTAGAAACATGATGATACGTAAACTCACGAAAACCTGCTGTTAAAGCGTCATGATAATGTCACCTCGGGGGAGTTTAAATAAAGATTACAGTTTATTTATCCGTACAGAAGCCATAGCATAAAAAAAAAAGACACAAAACAAAACAGCTGTGCAGAAGAAGAGAGAAACCCAGATGGGGCTTGTTAGAGTTGTCCCAAAAGAGCACTGAAAATCAAGTCCCAGATGCAAGATCAGGAGCATCAGCAAAAAAAATACAACAACAAAATTAAATGAACGTGGGTTCCGTTCATGGATAAAGGCAGCTTGTCTGTGGAAATGTTGCTTCATAAGGATTACAATAAGTAATGGGGTGGATGACTGCATTGTGCAACATAAATATGAAATGACGCACAGCAGTCAGACAGCAAGCCATTTGTTTTTGTCATTTTCTGGCTGAATGCTTGTACAATCTTTCCAGGTAAACATCTCCCCCCTGTTATTATACCAAGGTATTAAGTCTGCTGCACCTGAGAAGTTCCCCATCATCATTTAATGATGAGAATAGTGTTTTTAGTGTGACTTTGAAGATTGCACCTCTGTCATTCAATTATGAGATACTTGATGAAGCTGAATCCATTTGGAAAATTAAAATCTATGCTTGTCTTACATATGAATAGTAATTACTGAAAATAAACTTCAAACTGCCCTTCAAGAATCTCAAAGCTCACGTTCCCATTAGACATTTTGAGGCACCATTATCTTGTGTTTTTATGATTCTTGTAATTGACATAAAGTTGTGTTGTTTGTGTTTGCTGATTGTGTTCATGTGAATGTTTCATGTTCTCGGATCTTCAAACAGTGTTCTGGGGGACCATGTTTTCCTCTGAAAACAACTTGTTTATTTAGCTATGGAAAAATGATGATAAACAATAATAATGTTGTAAATACTGAAATTCTCAACC
>CAEMYA010000446.1:293035-307631 GCA_903131615.1 Diplodus sargus
GAGGATTGCGATTCAACAGCGACAAAAACGTGATCTGTTCTGGTTTGAGTCTGAGCAGAAATGGCAGCAAAACCTTTGTTTGTTTGTTTGTTTGTTGGTTTCCGTCCATGGCTGTGATAAGAGAATTCACACAAAAGTTGTTGAGGGGCCCTCCTGCAATCAGGTCTTCTCACACTACCTGCTGCAGCCAAGAAGACAGCATTAAGAGACTATAATCATGCCAGGAGGACCCCCCTCTTGACACACACACACACACTCGACCTTCCTGCTTCGTCTATTCGCTGACACTTTCGAAGGAAGAGAGCGGCTGCGAGCAGCATCAGATCAGACAGAGCGTGATCTCACTGGAGCAGCCCGCCCCCTCGCTCCTCTCCTCATCTTCTTGTTGATGGAAGAAATTTGCTGCCACATAAACCTCATTACTGTGTCTTGCACCAAAAAAAACAAGCTGTCGTGGATTCAAGCACTTGAGGCGCAATGCTTTTAAAAAGCATTTTTGGGGGTTTTTTGTTTTTAAGCATCCAGTCAGAATCTTCTGGCTGCAGGGTGGACTTTGACTCCTGCGCTCTCTCCACCAGCTCGTCATCCTTTTTCTAGAAATGTAAGCCCACTGTCTCGCTGCACCCCGGCGTAAGTGACTCCGCATTAAACTGCCATCTTAAAGTCTATGGTGTGATGTGATTGGATTGCGCCAACACACGCGCACACACACACGCACACACACACACACACACACTGCCCCTGTATTGCTCCCCACTGGAGAGGTAGTAGGACCTCCAATCTGCTTGTGCCCGAAATGGATTCTTTTTGTCCGCGCAGCGAACGCCGCTGGTCACTCCGAGGTCGAGGAGCGAGTGAAAATGCCCCGCGGCTTCACGATAGGAGGCAACGTGCCAGCTGTTTTAAATGAACTGTGACCCCTTTGAGTGACCCCTTTGAACAAAGCGTCAATGAGGCTGATCACTCATATCCGCCTCCCCCCTCTCCTCTCCTCTCCTCTCCTCTTCTATCGTTTCTGCAGTGGCGTCTGTCATCTAGCTCCTGTTGTTCGAGGAGCCCGGCTTCAGCAAATGTCTCGCGTTGATTGATGCTGTTGTTAATAAGGCGCTAGGCCAACGGCACGTTTCTGTCCAAAAGTCAGGTGTCGGTCGTTGGATGAGGGCCAGTCATGTTGGCTTCTTTGAGCTCTGAAAACGTCTCACCCCCTCAATACGTGTATAAAATTGTTTTAATCCAAACTGTAAGAAACATAACGCTGGTGGTGATGATCAAATGTCTTATCCTGGGGATGTCAGTGCCACTCGATACACACCGAGCGGCCCAGGAGAGGATGTTCAGTACCTTCTGTCCTTGAGTCTTCTCTGCCTGTTCGGATCTTTGGCTGTGACGGTGTATCTTTAAGAACAATATATTGATGTCATACCGTGTTATATCGTGGTTTGAAGCTACGTGATTGCATTATATTTTGAGTATTGTTATTTTGTGTCAGGGCTACGACGTTGGTGTATTTCCTGATTTTAAAGGCTGCGTCACAGACGGTGCCACTCCACGTCAGGTCGCACAGCACCACCGTGTATGGAGGGCTTTTGAGGAGATTTCAAAATATTGAGATAGGTACTGTGTGTCGTGAAATAGCCTAAGCATATCCAACCCAATCACCAGGACGCATCTCGGCATTGTAGGTTTCTGCAAACTGAGGATACGTTGAAACTTTTCTTAGTGTTGCAGCTTTACGTTCAGTTTTCAATTTCATCCCGTGATGATGCTGTGCTTACGGTCTACTTTGGTTAAGGACAAAAAACACTT
Source organism: Diplodus sargus (assembly GCA_903131615.1). NCBI lineage: Eukaryota > Metazoa > Chordata > Actinopteri > Spariformes > Sparidae > Diplodus > Diplodus sargus. The sequence continues at coordinate 294,842 of CAEMYA010000446.1, forward strand.
GATTAGGAATAGGAAAATATCAGCTTTTGGCTGAAAATTCCTGTTTTGGTTGCCACAAAAAAAACAGCTGGATATTGTCCAGAGATTTAAGATATCCAGTGGTGTCACTCTTACAAATGTTGAAACACAGCCTCAGACTGTGTTCACTGGCTTGCCTGCCTTTCTCGTTTGTGACTCCAACATCATCCCGGCCTGCCTACTGATACGGCAGTCGGATCATTATCACGTAATGTTAATGTTTTGTGGATATTTAAGTATGGTACGCAGCCTGTGACTCGCACAAATCTGAATGAATCAGTGGCTTGCAGAGTGTTAAACGCCGACATTCTGGCGACTGGGCGGAAGTATTGTAATAATATTTTAAAAACCATGTCAGCCAGCCTTATTTTGAAGCATCACATCAGAAATGGTTCGTGGTCAATTTCACAAACAGGTTTCCTTCTTACTTGAGGTGCGTTTAGCCTTTTTTTTTGAAAAAGCTAAAATGCTAGAAGGGAGATGGAAACACTGCTGACACAGCGAACATTTCCCTCACGCGACTGATGGCAGCAGATTGGAACCGTCTCTATGTTTCTCCTTAAGATGTTTCTGGACTGTTCGAACTGATCCCTAATAATCAAATAAAGATTGTGGATTGAAACAAGCATCCATTTTTAGTTTTCATTCCAGACAGGAAGGTAACAAACGCCGTGAAAAAAACCCCCAGCAGGGAGCAATGTAGAGTGAACACCAGAAGGACGAGCACTGCACGATGGCGACATGTCTCTTATACACCTGAAACAAAGTGCATTTGCAGTTTAATCCCGGACGCACAGATACACGTACAATTTCTACTTCCAGGGCACATGCCCGGACGCACGAGTGAGCGCACACATGCACGAACAGACACCAGGTTTTGGCCTGTGAGAGATCTGGTATTGTGGTTCGCCACAGGGGGCAGAGAGAGGGCATTTATAGTTCTTTTGTAGCAGAAGTTCACAATGACCTAAAAGTACCAGGGGGTGGCCCAAATGGAGAGAAAGAGTGTGTGAGTGTGTGTGTGTGTGGAAAATGCGATGGAACGACAAGCAGAAGAGAGAGAGACTCGGAGGAAGAGAAATGGAGGGAAGACGATGAGACGACGAGGGGGGGGGAAAAACAATGAGAGAGGACATGGAGCGAAGCAGAAGTGGAAAGGTGAGGATGAGAAGGTGCAGGAGGTGAGAGGCTCTCAGGGGTCGGCGGAGGAGAGAGGGGGGGGAAGAGACGGGAAAATGGCAGAGGGCTCAAGGGAGCGCCGGGGAAAAGGGGACAGCGAGAGGGACGGGAGCATTATTCAGTTAGGTGAAAACGATCGGTTCGCGCCTGACAACTGTGTGGCGAGGGCAGCCACATACTGCGCCCCGAGAGCCTCCCGCGAAGGCCAGAGGAGGCGAGGGAGAAAGAGAGAGAGACGGAGGGAGGGAGGGAGCGGAGAGGAGGTCCGGTCGCTGCGGCCGTCGATACGCTGCGACCGGAGAACAAAGGGGGAGGAAATGTGATGGGTGGAGGGACAAACACACCAGCGGCGAGAGTAAGGCGCAGGAAGGAGAAGAAGCAGAGGGAACACGTCTGGAGGCAAAAAGCGACAGACTGACGACGTCCTCGCCGTCTGACACCGCGGAGAGCTTTTTCGAGAGTTTTGCCTCCAACAGTTTAAAAACGTCATCAGAGGCTTTTTTTCGCCCGCCTGCTTGACGTGCGAGTAGTAATAAATCAGGTGGTCTTGACTTCAGAGCTCTTCCTCCGTCCGTGTGTGTTTCCCTTTTTCTTTTTGGTAATGTGAGTCACTGTGACTTACACAGGCTGTTGACTCACGCACACTCACCCGCGGGCCCCGCTATTGTTCTTCACCGCCGAGTGTGATTGCGACCAAAGGTGTGTACGGTGCGTGTGCGGCGACTGGATGCTAAGGGGGCGATAAAGCGGCATAAACATCTCAGGAAGCAAAAGAGGGATTTAACTGCGAGCGCTAAATCACACTTACACTTGTAACCGCAGCTGCTCAGGTGAGTCGATCAACTCCGACGGCAGAGTTTTTATAGCTGCGAAGGGAGCGAAGGAGAGACGCCAGGGTTTCAACAGACCCGTCCAGACGCATAAAACAAACACACCCATCAGCCGTTGGAAGCCGTGGAGGGATTTGATGAGGACTGCCGCACAGTTTGACAATTATGACAACACAGTGCCGTAAGATGTTTGCAAAGAGGAACAGAAGTTTGGCATTGTGCGAGGGAGCCAGACAGACGCGAACCAACGAGAATCACACAAAACCGATTTAGCGGCTCAGTAGTTGTCTTTCCATCAGAGTGTTTTTATTTAGAAGTGCGGCTTGGGAGAAGGTCGATGAAAATGGCAAAAAAAGAAAAATGAAAAAAGAAAAAAAAAAGACAAACGGGCTTTTATGTTCGCCTGAGGTAGTTTGTTGACTTTGTCAAATAGAGCGATTGCACTTAATGGGAGATGGAAAGTCAAGCAAATATTTACCAAACAGAAAGAATACAAGGAGAACATTTCCTCTGTCAGCGTCTTCCTGGATGTTCATATGACGTCTGAAAAAAAACATGGCTAGCACTAGCAACAGGTAGGCCTACATGTAGACAGGCAAGGAGATCATTTCTCAGAACCATGGATTAAAGAACATCATATCTGGTTCTACTACATGCGAAATGTAGCCTGTGCTGCCAAATTCTAAAGAAAACTTTGCTTTGGAGTACCTGCTCATTCGTTCTCCCTGTATCTCTCAGGGCAACAGCCCTTTTCTGATTTGAAGCTACTGTCCCTGCACAGCACATAGAAACACCTTCAGGAACTGCAGACACGGAACTCTGTCGCAGAAAGACCGCGTTAGAGATCCCCTTTGAAACCGGGACTTGCTGAAGCTGCAAAAAAAAAAAAATTAAGCACATCTTAAAGCGGCTACAAGTGAACCGCGGCTCTCTGTTGATACTGGCGGTCCCTGTGGACGAAGGCAGGATGAGCGCCGCCGCCTCCCGTTACACTGATCTTGATATGTGCAGCGTGGGCGAGGGAAGGAAAAGACAGCTAACTTCTATTGTTGAAAACAATTTCCTTTTTTTTTTTTCAGCACATCTGTTTTGCAGACAGCATAGTGATGAGGTAATGGTTCTATTTATGACCAAGTAACGTATTATCTTGAGAAACGGTCTTCTCACTGGTAGTTTTATATCAGTATTACACGAGGCGGATGCATAATCGGTTAAAAGTTCCTTGCAGTGCATTCGATCCCTCTTCTTTGCATAAGTTGCTCATGTGCGCTCAGCCAGTCACGATGCTCGCACTCAACCCTAATGGGCCTGCTCTTATAAAACAGCAGCAGCTCTGCCCTTTCTCTTTGACAGCAGCAGGGTTTGCTTCTTCAGGACTTCAAGGTTCCTCCTGGCAGCGTTTTATTTTATTTATTTGTCCAATAAGCCTGAAACGAACAAAACATTTTAACCATACGGTCCATAATTGCCTTATTTTAGCTTTCGGAGCTGGACAGATGGTGGCTGTTGGTGTCATGTCTGAAGAAGCGAGTTGCTGTCCTCGTGACAGAAGTGAGCCATTGTTTGTTAAATGTTAAAGGGTCTTTTTCTTTTAGCTGATTATTGCTCTGCTGGAAATGTCTAAATAATTTAGAATAACACAGTGTGCATGTTTTGTTTTTTCTACGCTGGCCTCATATCAGGGATATGATCAGCAGGCAGAATAGCTGTAAGATTAAAAAAATGTTATATCATGTTTCTTGTGATGTTACGCCTGGAATTAGACGAAAACAGGATATGTACGTGTGCGTCCGCGTTCATGTATGACATGTTTACATGTAGGCAGGCCTCCATTTGTGTGTCTATAGTATCACATTTAATCCAGGTGTCACCGTTCAGTGTGCTCAGGTGCAGCAAACCCACACACACACACACATACAAACACACACACACACACACACGTGTGCGGCTAATCTCCGTTGACAAGCAGCAGTCGGCCCTTCACACAACATCCCAATTATAGATGATTGTATGCCGCGCAGCATGTGAGGGTGTGGATTTACCGTAACTGGGTGTGTATGTATTTTAAAATGGCGTGTTTGTCATGTCGGGGATTATTGTGCCGTCATCTGAATCCTCCTGACAGGTGATTGTTGCTGGTTAAGCTGCGGTTAGCTCAGTAAATAAAAATGTTGCGTGGGATCGGGACGTGAAGGTTAAACTTTTTTTTGGAAGTATTCTTGACGTCTTAAACTAGTGTGCAAGCAGATACTTGAATATTTAAATCTATCGAAGTGATGTCATTGTGCTGATTTACTTTAGTTTGTCATTTGGATCATATGAATACAAAGCACTGACGGTCATACTGTTTTACTTTATTTATATGTGGCGGACCCTGCCACCTTTCTGGCTTCAAACAGTGTTCAGGGGACATTATCTTCCTCCGAGAACATCTTGTTTATTCAGTGATGGAAAGAATAATAACCTGAATAATAAAATAACAACACTTTGGAGTTTGTGTTTATACCTCATTCATTTTTTAAACATTAAAATCTAATTTGACTAAATATACAGATCCCTTGAGTAACACATAGCAGCAGCCTATGCCAAAACCACTGTTGTGGCAGTGGTTAGCTTAGCACAAATACTGGAAACAGAGGAAACAGCTAGCGCCTACAGTAGCTACCCCCAGCGCTTTAAGTGGGCTGGTACTGACCGATATGCACTGGTAGGTCTTCTACATTTTACTCTTTGGCGTTCCTCTCGCTGCCCAAATGAACCAGTTTGGTTGTTTCCACTGAGCTGCAGTGATCGTCTTGGCTTCTGTTCTATTAATTCTGCATGTTTTTTCGCGACTGTGTGCGTCCGCGGCGTAGGCTCGTTTGTTCCTCAGAGATGAGCAGACTCACACACAAGCTGAATCCGCTCCCCGCGGATCGGCATCGCACGCGGTCCTTTTCAACTTCGCCGCTGCAGAAGGGAGCAACGTCCTGCTTATCCACAAACACATAAAAGGCTACATGTTATAAATTCATTACGCTGACATGGAGACGAGCTCTTTGTGTGATTAGATACAAGCGGCGGAGGAACCGGAGGAACCTTTCGATTTATTTCGTAGCCTCCGTGATACGTTGATTGAATTATGGGCACGACATCTGGCGCGTCCTGTCGTTTAAACCGGGATGCTGATCCTCTTTCTTAGAGCGATGGGCACAGAGCATCGCTCACCCATGGAGATCTGGGTTGAAGGCTTTGTCAAGTGAACAAGGCAACGCTGACTATTGCTTAGCCCACTTAGCCTGAAAGTTAGTCAGTTTGGTCGGGCACCGGAATTATGGCCCATAATGGTCGAATTTCAAAACCACAACACGGCGTACACATACAACATTGTAAGAGTGTTGCATCGCTAGTGGGCCAGTCAGCCCAAACAGCACACCCCTTTTGTCTGGAACACTCCATCACCTGATATTTCTGTATTTCTCTCTCTCTCTCTCTCTCTCTCTCTCTCTCTCACACACACACACACACACACACGTGGTCCCTTGGCGTGCCTCTTCCTCAGCTGTTTTGTCACCTGTCAGGGCTGACACCAGTACGGAAGGCCGTCTCAGGCCCGCTGTACCGTCACTAAGTCATTTTGACGGACACCACATCCCGCCGTTCAACCTCACTCTGCTCGCTGCTCAGTGATGTGGACAAACCCTCCCCCCACTCCCCCAAACCCCCCTCACCTCCCGCCACCAGTACTTGTGACCTTTTGGACTCGGAGTGGCACTTCCTTTAGCGTTATTGTCCCATGATGTTCTGCCTGGTCGGCGGCATGATTAATGGATCATTTAGCACTTGTGAGGGATGTCTGGGGTAATGTAGTAGAATAATGTAGCTTTTTAAATTCTCATGGGATACTGTTGTGACAGTTTTTTTTTTTTTTCTCCTTCTCAAATTAGTAAAGACTTTCGAGAAGACTCACCTGTTGCTTGAAAAGAAATTCATACCTACAAGATGACTGACAGCCGGAATTGTTTCAAATTGCTGCAATCTCTACGCGGCAGCAGGTGACTTCTCGGATGACAAAAGAAGGTCGCCATCCTCGGCGTTCCGCGAGATGCTGTGAGATAAGCTGCGCGCTAGGAGTTCTTTCTGAAACTAGATGCACACATACACGTAACATCATAGATCTTCCTCACGTACTGTTACTCGTATTTTGACATCCACTTAACAAGCAGCATCTCATTTCCATTGGTCGATCTTCAATCAAAGCTAAAGACAAGGGACAACAAAAGCAGGGCGGGACGGGGGTTAATCGTGCCGCAGCACAGAGTCGCTTTCTGCTCGCCGCGGTGCCTCGAAACAATTAAAGCAGCAAAATCAACCTATGGGAGAGAGGAAACAGCCACCAGGTCTCCCGCCGAAGTGTTGTGTGGAGAGTGTTAAAACCAGAGCAGCTTTGGGTAAGCTGTTAAGAGACCCAGGGAGACATTTGAGGGGAGTCAGGGAGACATTTGACCGAATGATACTTATTATCTCCGGAAAACAGCTCTCTGCTCTATCGGCGTCTATCGCCTGCTCCCTTACCCGACGTGCAGGCTAAAGAGGAACAGATGTACCGAAGCGAACCTTTCAGAGGACACATCTGCAGCTTTCTCTGTGCCAACAATTCCATTTTTTTCCCACCTACAGTACAAATAGTGATTTAAAATAATGCGTCGTCCCAGGCAGCTGGGAACCCCGAACATTTTCGACTTCCAATGGAGCCAGTCGAATCTGTCGGCAACAAATGGCTGCCCACATTACCCACAATGCAACATACATACAACAATGCAACATACATACAACTACTTTTTTTTCACATCATGCAGCAGTCCTCAGTAAGACCTGCAAACACACTTTAATCTTTAAAGTTGGTGGAGTTAGCCTTTAATCTGATGACTCACTTTGATCAATTTGAGGATTTTGTCAGAGTTTATTTTTTAAATGGTGATGACGTCATACAGCAGACACTAAGAGTGTCTTTTGGAAACCTCAGTAGAAGCTTTGAATGAAAAATTATGACACACGGTACAGTCCCTGAAAGAATTCTGATTTTACACACTTGCTCCATTCTCTCTGTTCCTCTCGTGTCCACTGTCAGTTGCTTTGAAATTAAGAGGGTTGTGTGTGAGTTGTGTGTGTGTGCAGATAAGTAAACCATCTAAGTGGAGGTTAGCACATAGCAAACTTTATTTTGGCTTGAAGCCCGTCATACTCTTTGACTCCCTCCCCCACCCACCTCCGCTCTGACAGTCTCATAGTGGGAGAGGTCGCAGCCATGTCTTCCTCTCTCTCCCTTCATGTAATCGCTTTTGAGGTCACCTCTTTTTTGCCTGTCGTGATTTGAAAAACAGCAGCGTGATCGTGTTGGACGCTGTCATCGCCGCCGCAGACATTTTCCTGCTCGCCGCGTCACTCGCTGCGGTCGTCGCCGCCACCGGCAGCAGTAATGCCGCTGTCATCGCTGTAATTATCGCTACCGTCATTACGAAGCAAAATCTAATCACAGCCATCTCATCATCTTTGTTCACATCTTTGGATGGGTACGGCCCAGAAGCAGAAAAGCTTGGCAATACAACATTACTTGTCTCACATTAAACCCGACTGGGGGAGCTAAATGTGCTTTCGCTGACGGGAGAGGCCTGTCAGGAAAACAGCACAAGGAAGCGTCGGCCATGTTTTATGTCTCGTGTGGACATTTTCTCTGCTTTTTCCCGTGAAACCCTCCGCATTGTGTCCACTCTCTGCATCATAGTGGCAGAGGACACACACACACACACACACACACACACACACACACATAAATACCAGCACTGAGAGCTGCAGGGCTGTAAATGTCAGCCTTCACTCTGTCTATTTGTTGATCAATTTGATTGATTGTGGACTCTGTGTGTGTGCGTGCACGCGCGCGCGTGCATCCGCCACAAATTGTCAAAGCAACACAGGCGCACAGACATAAAACAGTTCAATAGCAGTGACTGATTTTTAGTGTTTTGGAGCCGTGCCTCTCGATCTATCAATCTAAATATCCTCCTGGTACTTGTTTTGTGTATCGGCTTTATTTCCTAGTGCCCGTTTTCATTTTCCCCTTTCGTCACTCTGCGCGCATCGAGGCGATCGCCCCCCAGCAACCAATCACGGCGCGGGCACTGGCTGATGAACAGCTTGTCAAAATCGCACGCGCAGTCGGCTTGCCGGGAAACAACGTCACCCCCTCCCGTGACATTTGAATCCCGGCTCCTTCTCGCTAAGTGACACTGGCATGTTACAATACATTAGTCGAGGATCATAATGATGTGAAGTTGGAGTTATGGAATATGAGTAATTGCTGCGGTCACAGTACATGACATCTAACATCAGCTGGAGGACACTGATGGAGTTTCGGAAGAAGGAGAAGCCCCGGAAAGGCTTCGCGGGCGTGTGTGTGTGCGCGCTGACGTTTTGGGGCCATAGAAAAAAAATGATGTGACGACGCATTGGATAACTGACGGTGCAGATTTAAGACACGCTGAATTTTCGACTTCTGCGTGTGAGTGAGAGAGAGAGAGAAGGAGCAGTTGATTTGACGATTTGTGAGTGGGAATAATTGGCTTCAGGAAGTCTATCACCATCCAGAAAGAGGATATCTGTCTCATTACGCCTGACATTACACAAAGCAAACTTTCACAAATAAAGGTAAAAAGATACCTCCACCGGTAAACTCCCTTTCATATTTTATTTCCAATTTAGGATCCTCTGTCAACTTCTGCAGAGTTCTGGATGGTGTCATAACTACAAAATACCCTCTGTGCCCTTTATTAAGTACTAAAGTTTCTCATCACCTGGACCCTTCATCCTATTCCAGAATCCAGTCTAGATGACGCAGCATTTCGAGAGTATCATGTTGTATCTGGGAGTGAAACGGGATAAGTCAGATGGGGCAAAATGTTGCAGGGAATTTGATTTGAATGTCGAAAAGTGGGCTTGTGTAACAAAGAGAGGGAAGAAGACACGTTCCATCCCGTTTTCAGCAAACGTTCTGTGCAACTTGCTGTTGAAGACTGGGTTAGTGGTTGATTCAAGCCTACGTAAGCACAAAAAAAGAAAAGGCAAATCATTGGACGGTAATGGATTTCTTGTATTTTTGGCACACATTGTTAAATAAGTGGGAAATACAATGATATCTAAAAGGATTAAAATAGCTTTTAAGTAGGCAGCATGTGCTCGGTACCATTTTGTAGTTGAGTCATCAGGATGCTTTCAGGACCGACAGAGTCGCAGAGGATGCCATATCCACTGCCCTCCGCTCAGACTTCATGCACATGGGGGAATAAGAACTGCTACATCACAATGCATGTTTGTTGACTTCAGCCTAGCATTCAGTACAATCTGACCTATGCCAGTTTGAAACAGCCTAAATGTTCTTCACGCTGCAGACTGCTCGTCTTTTCAGCGTCACAATGCGACGTCACATTGTCCGTTTGCTTTGCTCTCACTCTCCTCTCTCCATATACCACTCTGTTTCTCACCCTCCACCTGCCTGATTTGCTCTCTCTCCAGCACTGGCTGTGTACTCTAAAATATGAGAGCGTGGGCCGACAGACACATGGAGCTGTTGTGGTTGTTGATGGTGATGACGGCGCGGTTCCTTTGAGCACCTCCCTGCCACAATGATTCATCACCCCTGGCCACACGTAAAAAAGCCACCGGACAACAGACGCACACGTCTTTACAAAGAACAAGCGCAGGCCTTTCATGAAATATGCAGATGCACAGGCGGACGCTGACAAACACGTTGTATGCGGCAGCACCAATGTTTTGTCACGCCCCTGGGAGCTTTTCACCAACTCCGTTGTAAATCCCATCTGTCGCAATATTAGATGATCAGAGCGAGACAGGTAACATATGGGAAAGGTCAACAGCACGATGGTGGTCGGCGTTGAGATTGTTGTTCCATGTAAAAGTCAATGTTGATATTTTAACTTGCGTTTGCAAGTTAACTTCAGGATTTCTGGCAAGTCTCATACAGATGGTAAGGCGATCGAATGTACCTTTTGCATCTGTATGAGATGCCGAAGAGCTTGAGTGTTGTGCTATTATTATTTTTGCTACTATTAGGAGTAGAGCACATGAAGATAAACAGTCGGCGCTGCCAATTTTCCAGTCCGGGGGCCATTGACCATTGCAGAAGAATAGGGTACATTACGATAATATAATGTTGCATTACCTTCAGGGACGGAAAGAGGAAGGAAAATATGCAAATGTGAGAAGAAAACGTTCTCCTCCATAGTCTAAGTCGCGTCATTCTAAGGCTCTGGTTGTCTCTCTTCCTTTTCCCTCTCTTCTTGAAGTAAATTAACATTTCCCCCCCTAGCTCCGGTCGACAGTCAACAGTACAGTAGCTAAACACATGACAATGAACATCACCTCTGCCTATCGCTGTTGCAGTCAGGTTGATAAACAGGAGTGAATCTGAGCTCTCCTCCCGTCAGTAAACGGCTCCGAATCAGAGCAGCATTCAATGTGACGCAGGGTGTTTATTCCTCCAGAAGGTCTAGCTCTGCACACAGCTCTCTCCTCCATAGCTAGCTGGCTCTAATTAGTATCTTGGTATAAGAAATGTGACCAGATGTGGTCAAAGGGAGCTGCCTCTTGTTCTGGGTCATCACAACATCCCTGTGAAAAGCCAGGTATAGTGAAGGAAAAAAGTAGATTAATGGCTCAAAAATATGAAATACTGAAACGTTTTTTACTCATACGATTGCACAACGACAATAACACATTCACAGGCACTGATGCAGACATATTTTAATGAGCTCCAACACACTCACACCTGCATAGATACGTAAACATAAATCATCTCTTTCACACACACACACACACACCCACACACACGCACACACACTCTCCATGCAAGATGTGCTGACACATTGAAGGCACTCTGTCCTCTCTCCCCCCAAGGATTCTGGTAATTAGATTCCTACAGGCCAAGTCTCTCAATTTCACTGCATTTAATTGGAAACGCACACACACACACACGCACACACACTCTGAAGGCTCCACAGGTCCACGATTGTTGATCACAAGCGGGGACTGTGCCGCTCTAATAATTAATTTCTACGCTGGCCCCCTTCACACGCCTCATTTACCAATCAATCCCTTCTTTGTTTTATGAATTCTATTAAGCGTGGTCTGCCAGCACGAGGTGGCGCAGTAGACGGAAGGCGAGGGTACAGTAGGGATGCGTTTCTGGCTGCACGGCGGAGTTAAGCTGCATATTAAGCGTTCACGGATGGGTGGGCCGCACGGAGGTGAGCGTGTCGAAAATGTCTGCATGCGAGCGCACCCCCTGAGGTACGTGGGCAGACGCGCAGGGAACAAGGAAGACGAGAACATCAAAATCCACATGCTGTTCTCTGCGAAGCATGACACTGATTGACACTGACATCTCAGCCCTGGGCTTTCTTCAGGGTTAAAAGCTCTGGTGCAACTGGATCCTGAGAGGCACTTTGGCGAGTTTACAGTAGTCGATCAAATGTTCGATGGATGGAGTGTGATAGAGGCTGACGTAGGCGTCATGGCAACAGTGGACTAATTCACCCTCACCCCGCTCATTAAAATACTGTCTCCTCCTTTAGACTTCAGTGGCCCTCTGATGCTGGTGACTCAAAGCAAAGTCCAATCAGGCCATACAGGAAGAGTTTGACATTTTGGGAATCGTGCTCTCTTGACAAGAAGATCGATACCACTCACATGAATGTACTGTAAAGATGAAGCAGCTGGTCACTTACAGCAGACTGAGAAAGCAAAAAAAAAGTGTGTCTAGCAGCACCCAGGCTGTACGACAGTTAGTATTAATCAATGGCAGTAAAATCCAGAAGTGCAGCAGCTTGGTCAGTGGCCCAGCGCTTCGTACTGAGATTCTGTAGGTACACCTCTAGCCTCATTTTTGGAGGCGCCTCTTGACCAATCGTAGTATGGTCTGCAGCGGGAGACTGGTCGGGGGTGGTTGGCAGACTCAAACACGGGACTTCCACCCTCCTTTTTTAGACGAATAACATTTTGAATCATTGGCTCGCTTTGGGACTAAACAGTCCCAGGGAAAGCTGTTGAAAGAAAGCCTGTGGATAATCCTCGGAAAGTGGGACTTCAAATCCAGAGTCATCGTGGCAAGATACTACAAGTGTGAAAATACACGTGGGTTTCCTTTTGTAGTTTTGGCGGAATGACCCTTTAAGGTCAGCGGGGACAGTGATCATTACATAACACTGTGACGGCTTCAGTAAATGAGAGAAAGACAGAGAGACAAAAGCAAACCGCTGCCGACACCTTGCTTGTCGGCGGCAGCATCTGTAGAGTGTATACTCCACTGGGACTATGACCAGAGACCATCTGTCATGCAAACACACACACACACACACACACACACACACTGACAGAAGACCCGGCCACCTAGAAAAATACAGAGCGTAGATGGATGGATGGATAGACGGACTGGTCTACTGGGACAGTGCAATGAGAGACAAGTAGCTCACTACGAGCCACACACTCTATGAAGTGCCCCAATAATGGCGACGGCCTCTTGCAATTTTTTCAAAATGATTCTTATTATTAAGAACTGGAGCAAGCAATTAAGACAGGCGGTTTAATCTGTTGTGGATGCCGACACAAGCAGTGAACTAGACCATGAAAGCTCTCTATTTTTGACGACACTTCTCATCCCTGGAGAGGCAGCTAGCATCCTGGGGCACTCTCACTGCTGCACACACACACAC
>CAEMYA010000446.1:317775-340173 GCA_903131615.1 Diplodus sargus
CTCTACACCGTTCCTCTTCAAAATGCTTGTTTTACTTCCCCCAAGATCATAATACGGATTTAACCAAATGCAGTTCAAGGTCGAACCTCAAACAGACAGAGTCCACCAGTTTTGGACTCACATTAGATTAAATAACTCATGTTCTTGAGAAATCAGTCCGGGGTAGCAAAGTCTTTTAATCCGTGCCGTGGTTGTCATGAAGCCCCGGAAGGCAGGACTGCTGCTTTGAGAGATATGCGGCCGGATGTGATTGATGCATTTCAAAATGAAATTTTTGTTTTTCCTTTTTTTTTAATTAATGCATTTTTTAAAACAGATTTGGTTTAATCAGTCACAGCAATTTCCCTCCGTTCGCTCCTTTGCTAAAGTAGCCTGCGACATGCAGAGCAGCTGAAGCCAACATTTTGGTACAAGCAGCAAAATAATAACCGAAGCATAAAGGGAGACGAGGAGCAGTGGATTAAGTCGAGTTCGTGGTTGTTTCTTCAGTGTCCCGATATTCCTTTTTCCCGCCAGACTCGTTGCTCGCTGACTCTTGTGTCGTGCTAATGCTGTGTTGCTCAGAAGAAAACACTAATGTGGTATTTTGTTTACCAGGTTTTCATGTGATCACCCGAATTCACTTTTACACTTCCCTCACTTGGCTTCTGCACAATACCATTTTGCATCATGACAACACAATGCAACAGGTCTTCGCTTTTGGCTACGTGATCTGCCATTGCACGACATCAATGTGAACTCACACGCAGGCGGACACACTCAAAGCACATGTCGGGACCTCCTTATACTCCCTTGTTCGTCTCTGGAGAGGAGGCCAGCACTTGACACTTCATGGCCATCTTTTTTTTTCGCTCGGCTCAGTTTGGCTCCTCTTCTCGATTTCTTCCCTCCCTTTGGTGGAGGGTTTCCAATCAAAATGCGAAGGAAAAAAATGGGCTGCCGCATGTTTTAATGAAAATACCGTACTCTCTCCACCTCTGCCCATGTTTCATCTTCATCCATCTCGCTTTTTTCCCCTCCTTCGCTGATCCCCTCGTGTAGCCCTTCTCTGCATTTCCTCTCCTGTCTCCTCCTCTCCGACTCTTCACCCTCACCGCCCTCCAGCTTCCTGCCATCATCATCCACTCGCTCCCCCGCTCCTCTCCCTTGACATGTGAGGATGCACTCAAGTAGCGCCACAATCCTTTAACATTACTAGTGGTCTACCCTTTGTTTGCGCGTGTGTGTGTGTGTGTGTGTGTCTGCAGATGTGGGGGGGGGGGGATGCAGGCGAGCCACAAACGCTCCAAGAGCCATATTCAAATCTCATTTCACACTGCTGAGGGTGAAAAGACCTGACACAGCACTCTGTGAGGGGGGGAAAAAAAAGGAGGAGAGGAAGAAGAAAGGATGAGGGCGAGAACGAGAGGGAGGAATGTGAGAGATGGGGAGGAGATGATGGTAAGGACAGCGCCGAAAGTGGAGGAGGAGGAAGAGGAGGAGGAGGAGAGCGAGGGACATGATGTGGGAGACGAGGAGAATAATGGCTGTTGGCATCAGAGCTACCTACAGTATGGTGGAAGGGGGGAGGCGAAGAATGAATAACACACAGCCGATTTCTAAAAAAAGGGAGGGGGGGGAGGATGGAGAAAGGAGAGGGCGCACAAATAGGGGTGAGATAGAGAGAGAGAGAGAGCAGAACATCAGGAAGACGAGTTGTGACGGATCCCTCACTGTCAGCAAGCCGTCGTACTTTTTTTCGCCGACGTCTCTTTTCTATTTTTCCCAAAATCACATCTCTCCACCCGACTCCCTCCTCTTTTCTCTCAGGTGAAGCTCTTCTTCTTCTTCTTCTTCTTCTCTTTCTCTTTGGCTCTCTACAATCCAACTCCCTTCCTCTCGCTGGCACACCGTGCATGTTTATGCAAATGAGGTAATTAGGAAGCTGCTCGGCTTCCTCGGAGCTCGAAGGTTTCAGAAGAAGAAGAAGAAGAAGAGGGTGCGAAGAGAGAAAAGAAGAGGAGAAGTGGACGGATGAAGATTTTTTTGCTTTCAGTGTTTGTTTGAAAAGAATGCCTGCCAGTGTGTGTGTGCACGCGTGTGTGTCAGCATTACACATCCATACATTATCACATATTCTCTTTAAAGTGCTGTATGTTTTCTGTGTGTGTGTGTGTGTGTGTGTGTGTGTGTGTGTGTGAGCGTGCACTTTAATACGCTCTCCTGTACTTCTCTCTCTCACGCCTCAACTGTCCTGAAACACTTCGGCTCCCTCGGTTTTCTCTCTCTCTCTCTCTCCTCTCTCTCCCTCTTCCTCCCTCCTGCCCCGTCCGTCTGTTCTCGTCCTCCTCATCTCTCTGACATATCCACTCATCTCCTCCCCTCTCTCTGTCTGTTGTCTCTCTCTCTCTCTGTTTCTGTCGCGCTCGATTTAGTCGCCTCGCCCTCCCCCACATATTTTTTCGTCCGGAGCTCAAACTTACCGTCACCCCCTTTCATCCACAGTTGTTCCGGTGCTTTCTCTTCGAGCCTGTCCCCCGTGTGACCTCTTGTCTGTTCACGTGCAAACCAGAAGTCGGTGTGTGGGTTTCGGTAAGCCGGGGATGTGTTGAATTCCTATGTTTCGATGTAATGTCGCGGCGTTGTCACGGTTAAGGGGCTGGTTAGCTTTCGCTCACTGACTACACATAAAGATCGACGCCACGACATCCCCCCCAAAAGTGAAGCTAAAGCACCACCATCGCCTCCCGGTGGCTGTCCGCGGTATGGGTCCTTAAACCCCCCCTCCCAAAGTGAGCAGATGAGACATGGGCCAAACTAGTTCAATCTCAATGTTCACGTCAAACAAATGTTCTTTCATTCCCATGTTACAAAAAGGGGGTGAAAATCGGATTGACGGCGAGCGCAGGTTTATGGGGAGGACTTGGATAGCATCGCTTGTATTCAGGGTATTTTGGATTCAGTTTTGTCTGCTGTAAGGAGACAGGAGTGGAGACATATCATCCATCTTTCAATATGTCCATGGTGTGGATGGAAAAACAAGTGGGTTAGGCTACAGAAAAAAAGATACGGGGTGGGCTAAGCTATACCGCAGAAAGAACAGTTACAGACGGTGGTCTGCAACAGCCAGCTCACCTGCTGTCTGATCCCCCTTCGTCTCAGGTATTTTTTACGTGAATGCGTGCCTGATATCGTTGCCTTTTCAAATTGCGTCTCGCCATTTTTGTGAATTAGTTTTCGTGCTTCTACCGTGAGAGTGGGTTACGCGGTTAAACGATTTCTCGTTGTCTGTTTTAACTGCGTTTAATCGTTGTTATTTCCGCCTCTGCTGCACTTTGCACATCCCGAGCACGTGTTTTTTTTCTTTTCTTTGAAAGCTGACTGGATGCTCCAGGCCGCTCCCGGGTCTGACTTCCTGCCTGGCTTTGACGCGGTTTTCTGTCCACTTCCGTCAAAGTCGCACCACGCGTTGGCGCGCATTCTCTGTGGAGCAGAGCTGAGAGCTGCCTCCGAGCGCCGTCTCCAACGGGCCGAGATCTGCTCCGGCAGGTCAGAAAAAACAAAGCGGACGCGCCCCCGTGGATTCTGGTGGTGACACCTAAATGTGTTGTGTGATGTCTCTCACAGCCTGTCAAGCCCTGGTGCTGGAAAAGAGGTTCGCCTCCGTGCCTGTGCCTCCGTCTGCATTTCTTGTTCTTCTCATCAGCTGCTGTCTCTTGCCTCAGATCGCACTGGAGTTATGACTAATCAGATGCGCCGCATGCTGCGAGCACTGAGACACATACATGCAAGCGTAAACACACTCTGGCAGACGCATTACTGTAACGTGGCGCAGGAATTATGCACAGGCTAATGAGACCTCACGTTCATTCACGTGGACATGCGCTCACATACGTGCGCTGTCGAGGCGGCTCTCATCTCTCGGGCTTGTCTCCTCGGGCTTGACATCAAGGCTTTTAACTGCTCCCCCTCCCTTTGTCTCATGCTCGCTCTCGCACACACAGGCGCAAAGTTCTACGAAAAACACATGCCCACACACATGCACACACACACACACACACACACGAGTCACCTCACGCCATCGCTCCCCGAGTTTTCAAACTTTGGATGGCAGCTTCCTGTCAGGGCATGAAAGCAGCGGGGAAAGAGATTTCTAAACGGGGAGGAAGAGATGGTGAAGAGACAGGGAGGGGGGAGAGGAGATAAGGAGCGCTGACAGATGTTCAACTCGACGCTTTTTGCCCCACAGAGGCGAAGAAGAGGAATGGATCCGTCCTCGCTTTTCTCCTCCTCCTCCATCAACTTCCTTCTCCTCCCCGTCTTGTCCCCCTCCCTTGTAAAACCCGCGATAAACAAAACTGATCTCTTCCCTTTGATCTCAGGGCGACGACGCTTTTAGGTAAATTCAAATAGAACCCAACAAAACGGAACAGACGATGAACAGGATAGACTGGCAGCCCCCTCGCAGGCAGCCATTCAAACGGCGGCGTGGCTGACAAGTTACCCCAAGTTCAGCTTCGAGTGAGCAAGGCTGAAGGCTCCGCACTCAAACTGAATCAGTGGAGTCACCGGGCCGCTCTTGTGTTTTAAATTAGGAGGATAATAGTCCTTCTAGCCAATTAAGGAACACCTGTGACAATGATAGCACCCACTGTCCTCATTACTGTTACTTACCCGCTACCTAGCCAGAGCCGGTGTGTGTGTGTGTGTGTGTGTGTGTGTGAGGCAGAGGAGGTGGAAGGAAAAGCACTAAATCTGATTGAAGGCAGGATCTTACACACAGAAACACACACACACATGCGCGCACTCAGCGCATATTATCCGAACACCTGCAGCCGTGCAGCAGCGTGTCCCTAATATGAATTGATCGTCCTCCGTCCCTCCGCCACCGTCACTGCAGTCAGGAGAGAGCGGGTGACTACACTCGATCTGGCTTTGGAGCTGAAAACACACACACACACACACTCTCACTGGAGCTGACAGGCCGCGGTAGATGCACTTGTACGTCGGGCCTATAAGATTGACCGTTTGTTTTATTTGGCCCGCCTACAAGTATGAGCTCTCTCTGCCTCGCACCCGATCGGGCAGCCTGGAGGCAACGTATGTCATTTATCAGGGTGAAGGAATGACAGCCACAGCTCTAATAGTAAATCATTGGCAGCATTATTGGACGTCCCCTCCCTCGCCGATATGGATTTGTGTCGGGAAGCTGGGGGAGCCAGTTATAAATCAGTCAATAACACACAGGAGTGTGTGCACGCGCAAACTTCCGCAAAAAAAAAACAACCCTCCCACATCACTTACACTGACACACAAACACACAAACCAACACATCAGAGATGCTAATAAATGTAGTGATAACCAGACTGTGACAGGAGTTGAGTTTTTCTAGTGTGGATCACCCGCGGTGTCGTTTCTGCTTCCTGTCCTCTGCAGTCCTCGACACTCATTATGAATCATGTTGAACAGGATAAGGAAATGGATAGAACAACATGTCATGAGAATTGTTTATTTTCAGGTCGATTGCAACGCTTACCAAATTCGTGACCACATTTAGGAGAGTGGTGTGCTTGATCATGTTGAATCCAAACCAGGAAATAGACTCGGGAACAGATCTGATCCAACATCGGAAAATGACGTAATTCAACCATGCCCTTCCATCCTGGTCCTCCAGGCCCCCTGCCCAGTGTGTTTTAGATGTTCCCTGCCCAAAAACACCTGATTCAATAAAAAAGATCTTGAAAGGTAAAAAAAGGGTCAAAGTCCACACCGCAGAAGCTGCCCTCTCCCACAGAAAACACTGCTCCTTAAACACCTCATCGGTAGTCCCACCTTTAATTCTGCGACTTTCTGACATCACACAATGTCACCATGTCACACGTTTGCACAATTGACATAGTTTGGCACACAATAATTGATTTAGCGCAGCTGCTCTGTTGTTGTTGTTGTTTGTTGACCAATCAGAGGAGACTGTGTGTTCAGGAGGCGGGGCAGATATCCAACTTCAGATATCAGAATCAGATCGGAAGTGAAATACGTATCATCTGAAGCATCGGAGATAAGGCTGCTTTCATCCACAAGCTAATCGGAGTTCGAGGTAAAAGTATGGGAGGACAACAGATGATACACTGAGGAGTGAGGAAGGAAGTCAGTGAGTTTGACTGAACGTAATGTGAGTAATAAAACCTTAATGCATCACCTCATCCATGAACATCTGTGCCTGAGTCACGTCAGACAGATTTTCCTCACCAATGGTGGATCTCTAATAATAAAGACGGCGACACCCAGGATCAGACGCTGCATCGCTGCATCAACAAACACTATTTGTCTGGACTGTGAAACCCCCAGCGGCTGAAAATTACAGGTTGTGCGTTTCAATGAAATAATTGGGGAAGTCAAAAAGTGAGGTCAGCAGGTTAACAGCATTGTCCCATAACGGCTCTTCTTAACAGAGCTGTTTGTAGTCTTTAGTCTGGCCTCCATCCCCTGTTCAGTGAGCCGTGATCCAATTTGCAGGTCTTAGCCTCCACTCGCTTCTCTGCGGCTCATTTCTCAGCCTGTCTGTCGTCCCGCCACCCGAGGAATTCATATTATTACACTTGAACTTTAGCATGACCCAGACTTTTAAAGCTGTTAGCATGACAATAGTGCTCATCATTTTAGGGCCCCTTCACGGATTTACACATTGGAGGACTCGCGCTGAAACTGAAGACACAAAGATGCGCTCTACATATCTACTCAAACAACTCGGCTGCTTGGCAAAAGCCAACGCTTTTAAAACAGATTAGGCTGATGGGGCCACTGCTTCACCGTAATTGACTGGCAGCCGCACTCTTTAAAGATGATTTCTGACACAGAGCTCAGTATCATCACCATCATAGAAAGAGAGAGACAGAATGGCCGAGAGAGAGAGAGAATTAAAGAAAAGGCAGAGGAGTAGAACAAGTGCAAAGATAAAATGGGAGGAAAATGAGATCAAGGGAGAGGGGCAGCGGAGGGGGAGAGGAAGAGGAGATAAAGTGGAAGGAGAGGATGGGTAGAAGTCGAGACAGATTAAGAAAACTGAAATGGAAGCTGGGAATTTAAAATTCCAAAGGGAAGATGCGAGATTAAAGAGGAATCCCATCTTTCATCCATTGCTCAGATCATAAACTTAATTGCTGTGAAGACCAAAAAACTCTGTATTTGACAACACAGTCGGAGCTGGTGGAGCCGTCAGTTCCGTTAAAAACTTGCAAAAAGTTTGCCTCGACCGACAGGATGTTTGCGTTCTGTCGACACATGAAAGCACGAGGACTCATTGGATGAACAATGCATTCCGACTTTTTCAAGAGAAAAGACATGAACAGCTCTCTCTGTTGCTGAATGTTTGACTCACCTGAGAACTTTTGCCTTTTCACATGTGAAAATATGTTTTTTCAATGTCATGATTATTTCCATATGTGAACAACAAGTTTGAACATAATGTCCCACGTGAATTTGTCATTTTCAGAAGGGATTTTCCACGTTTTTTCCACGTATGAACGGAAATTTACACATGAAATTTAAAATTTTCGCATATCTGTGTTTCGTCCATCAACAGTCAAGTCACAGTCTTGGGGAGAAAATGTAAGAATGGCTGAGATCTATAGTCGGCGTCCAGCATAGCGTGCTGCCATAACATTAGCTAACTAGCATTAGCGCTGTTAACGTGAGCTCGTGTTAGCAGCGTTAGGTAGTGCACAAGCTGGCCACCACTTGAGGGGGTCCATACGGACAACAGAGGTGTTGTGGTGTGAATGCAATGGAAGGGGGAGATGGAATGACATATTCAGCAGCTGAACCTTATCAATAACACCCTTAATTACATACATTCGAAAATAATTTGCTTTTGTTCACATGTGCTGGGAACTCGTCTGGCTCAGCTCACTCTTGCACTGGATGGCATTGGCTTCTATCAATTTCTCTGCCAGGAGCATCTTGGAGAGGCTTTCTATGATGTGGAATAGTTATATTTAATATAAAAATCAAAACAGCCGGCGGGTGAATTGACTTGGGCATTGATTCTCTGAGCCGACATCACTGACAGTCAATGCTCAACCATGTGTCATTTTAATGCAGCGATCATATAACTATATGACTCAATGCATCTTTAATTTTCAGCAGCCTGATGATAATGATGCAGGTTTATTACAGATTTTAACTACAGTTTATATGTTGGCGTACTATGATTTCAGTGAGGGCCGATGAAGTGGTATTTTCCCGGAGCATATGGCTATTAGGGGTAAATCTGCCCACTCGGCTGCTCTGTGATCCATAACAAATGTCTGGGCCAATCTGGTTATTCTGTTGAGTCAGGGTAATACTGCCCGAAGTCTTGTGGTGTTCAGAGAGAAACCCAAACGCAGAGAGACACGGGAGATAAGCTGAGGTTTAGGAAGGTTTTATTTGTAGAGGACGGCTGGGAGTTGAGAAGCGGCGGTGAACGGCGTGGGCAGGCAAGAAACGACGGGCAGATTGGCAGGTAGGCAGGCGAGCGAGCAGGCAGGCAGGCAAGATAAGCAATGATCCCGAGCACAAGGAGAGACAATAAGTACAAACTTGGAATCAAAACACGCATTACTTACTGTTAAACCGGGGAGTGCCGGCAGCGCGTCGCTACCGGTGCGGCGGAAACAACGATCGGATGATGAGTGGATGGAGGGTAGAAACGGTGTTGAGCTGATGAGCTGATGGAAGGCAGATGTGCAGGCTGAGCAGGTGAAGTGAAGGGCCTGCAATCAGGAGGGAGCCGGGAGAGTGCCAGGAAGAATGCAACGCCCACCACACACACACACACACACACACACACACACACACAACACACACAGGAAAACGAGGCCTTGTTCAGGCATCCAGCCCAGATGCGATTTTTTGGACGTATCCAGACTGTATCAAGATTGTTTTTAGAAAGTCTTGCCACCAAAAAAAAAAAAAGACAAGAAATGCAATTTTTAGTCAAACTGGATCCAAGCCACGTTTGGAGGTGGTTTGAAATGTGATTCCAAGTGAATATCCAAGTGTCTTTTGAGTCACTCTCGACGCAACAAACAACGACAAAGTCAAATCCAGACTGAGGGGAGATGCATCAGAGCCTCTGAGCAGAATCCACGCTGTCATGAGCAGCGTTTTGTCTGGTGCATAAGAGTAATTCTGCTCCAGGATCCTCCTCTCCATTTCTATTCTTCCGCATTGGAACGTTGCGTTGTTTTCGCCTGCAAACAGCAGTGAGCACAGTCTGTCTTAAAGATGTGCTTTGAGAAACAAGTCTGATTGTCTGAGCAAAGCCCAGGAGACACGGGGGAAGAGGGGAACACAAGGGAAATAACTGGAGGCATGGCCAGGACCGTGACAGAAACAGAGCAGGAGACGGGTCTGACACCCATATGTCACCCACCAACTGAAACACCTTTAAGTGTCTGGCTGCGGCTGCACGTTAACAAACCAACGCTGCAGTGGTTGCGGGTATTTTAACCCACATTAGGATGGGAATTTAAACTGCCAAGCAAAGAATGAGGAATATGCCAAATACCACTGCAGTTGCTGGGTTTAAAGGTGAACAAAGCAATTCTAAGGAAAGATAGTTGATTGCAGAGTCTCATTGAGAGCTTTTCAATTAAAGACGACCTGATTTTCCGACCTGAGAGGATTTCGGCAGGCTCTCCTTCGCTCACTCACTGTAGCTTTCAAACTAAATACAATGCATTTATCTAAAGCACTTTAAAGCAAACATTTGTCTTGGTATCGTTTTATAATTGCCCTCTTATTTGTTGCTCAAAATCACCAGCAAATTGACGCCGACACCTGATGTCTGTGCTGTTGATGCTGTCTGTCACACTCACATTGTAGCCAAAATCTGACAAAACCGCAACGCTTTTAAATGACTGAAGCCATGCCTGCTGCCCTCTGACAGCCTGTCACAGATAGAGTTGATGCAGCAGCGTGCTCTCCGCCTCGTTTACTTTTCTTGGGGGGGAGGGGGATAGCAGGTGCCCGGCTCCAGCAACAATAGCTGAGCCAGGCAGATGCACTGATTTAGTCTTGCTTTTCTCCCGCCTCGTCTTTATGTCCTCTCAACGGTGTGATATACTGGATTTCCCTAAAATACAATGTACAGACTCAACTCAAAAAAATGGTCCGGACTGTGTAAAACCGTAGCCGTCAGGTTATATCGCCGTCTGTCTCCCTCCTCTGCTCTGCCTGTGTTGTGAGTTGCAGGACTGTGTGTCTGTTTGACTGAGGGCGGGGCCGGGATGCGTGCACACAGAGCAGAGCGGAGAGGCAGAGAGCAGGGCTGTTTTTTTTTAAAGGCCTGTTTATTTGTGCTTTAGACCATTAGACCTGCCGACATTTTGGTTAATCTGATTCTCTTCTCTGTTGTCGCTAATGCCGCTCCCTCTCGTCATCCATACTGTAGCACACTCAACCATCACTGCTCTCTTTTTCTGTATGTCCGTCCGTCTCTCTCTTTCTTTTTCTTGAGGGAGGGAGGGGCCGACTTTGAATGACGAGCAAAGCCCATGGGTCCTTGTTTTGTCGTGCATGCCAGGCTTGTATACTGCAGTAAGATATATAAGTGACGTAGCTGAAAAGATAGAAAATAATCATTTAGAATAAACGATGAACTTCAACCTCGGGGCAGTGAGTATTTCGAGCTGTCCTGTAAAGTTTATCAAACCGCTTGAGACTGTGCAATAAAGGCGCTTTATCATCCTCTAAAGTCCATTTGTGCTGACATATTTAAATATTACAA
Source organism: Diplodus sargus (assembly GCA_903131615.1). NCBI lineage: Eukaryota > Metazoa > Chordata > Actinopteri > Spariformes > Sparidae > Diplodus > Diplodus sargus. The sequence goes on from CAEMYA010000446.1 coordinate 328,526, forward strand.
TGGCATTAAACTAGACATATTTAGTTTACTTGGCAAGGTAAAGATGCTGAGCGGGAATTATGTTCCTCTCCGCTCTGCGAGAGTCACATTTATCACATTTTAGAAACCCTATTTTATGGTGCTGTCAAGAAGCCAGCCATCTTACTCAGCGTCAGCTCCCAGCCCCAGCCCCCCCGTCACTGGCTGGTTCATAAATACATTACACTCTCTCATTGAATATACTGATGGTCTCAGTAACAAAGTAGTGTGTTGTTTTGAACACTCAGCGATAGGTGTCAAAACTGGTTTGTCTCAGGTCAGCGAATGAAACATTGCCTGACACAGCTGATGAGACAGGTGTGTGTGTGTGTGTGTGTGTGTGTGTGTGTGTGTGTGTGTGTGTGTGTTGTGTTTGTGCATGGGGTGTGCAGCCTAAGTTCTCGAGGGACACCCTGCCCTGAAGTGATTCTAATGGCATTAGCTACTGTCTGAATGGTCCAATGGTGCATTATGTTTCTTCTGACACACACACACACACACATCTGAGACAGTACCAGCCACCAGGGATCCGCCCCGCGTTTTCCTCACATGCTCAGCGTTGCCCTGCTCATTTTGCGGCCCAGCCGCATGCCACCGTGTGCGCACACGTGCGAGTGTTCTCCGGTGATAATATTGTGTATCCCTCGCTGTGTTTTGACACCACGAGAGAAAGAATTTAAAGAAACGTTAAGACGAGGCACTGCTGTGTTAAGTTGGCGTGACAGTCAGATCCCTGGCTGTCAGTGAGCGCTGTGCTGGGCTCAGCATTGTCCCAAATCACCTGACACACATAGGCACGCACGCACGCACGCGCGCACACACACAAACACACACACACACAGACTCACTTCCAACCTAGCTGTATTTTTTTGCTGAGGAAAAAGAAAAAAAGTAGCTCATCTTCTCCGACAACTTTCAGCACCAATCTTTATAACTTCTAAAACTCATAATGCAACATTACAGGGAGGCTCTTTTTAATAACTTTTCCCAGTAGAAACTGAGGATTATGTGCTGAAAATGTGTCAAATACAGTATCACTTCATTCCCAGACGTCCCAAATCGTTGAGAAGTACATTTGGGCTGCCTGGCAGAGCGACACAACTGGCTTCAGTCACACACAGAGTGTCAGTGGATGCACATTCTCACTACACTTTATTGGCTACTGCAGAAATGTTAAAATCCAGCTTCTTGTGTTGAGTTAAAGGATGTGTATCCACTTCCAACATTAAAACTATTGCGCAGTCAACCTTTATATCTGTCCTCGACTATGGAGATATTCTGTATTGTCACACTTTCCCGTCAACAGTTAAACTTTCCGCATCGTTGTGCACTACGCTTTTTTTTTTTTTACAAATCAATAAGAACAGTCTTCTCATGTTTAACATTTATAAAACTCTGTTAGTGGAAGTTACCGAGCCATCTCATATCTCTTCCCTCATTTAAATCTTCTAACTTAAGCACAGTAATTACTTTATCTTAGATATCCCTCATGTACGCACTCCTGTTGGCAGAACTGGGCTCACGGTACTACGCTCTAATAAACGGAATTAACTTTGAACTGCTGGAGTCTTACGCTCCCCTCGGAGATGTTAAAGCTTTGCACGCTGATGTGTTTGTTTCTTGTTTTTTTTTTTTGTTTGTTTTTTGTGATGCTTGTAACAGTTTTTTTTTATTAATTCCTTGTTTATTGTGAAGTTATTTTGTTTCTGTTTGCTTTTGCTTCTTGCCCTCGGGTCTGTCTTGAAAATCTCAGTGAGAGCGCCCGTTTAGATAAAGATTAAAAACACAGTGTCCCTTGTTATGTAAAGATATATGGAGCTTTTTTTGCTGATCTGAAAACCTTCCTCCTATTTAATGAGTATGATGCTGGCAGAACAGAAACGCCTAAAAGGTGGATGGTGCATGTTGGATGCACGAACAAATAACTGGATAGATGTGAGCCATTGGAGATTACAGAGATTACAACCTTTACATTACATTGCACACATGCAAACACACATCTTTTTAAGCACTGATAATGCCCATATATTAAATATCATGGCTTTCTAGCAACGGACAGTGTTAGAGGTAACACAATACAGTAATATATTACCTTCAGCAGTGACAGAGTAAATATAACACTTTCCAGCTGGGATTTGTGGTGATAGTGTTACTGTTGTAAGTGTAGTCCCTCACTTCATTTAACGAACACCAGAACAGAGAATGATTCATTCCGATTTGCCAGCAGAAGGAAATGTTTGGAAGAGGCAGAAAAACGAGGTGACTCTGTACCTTTGAAGGTGTCATGAAATCCTTGTTTATGCCCATCCCTCAACAATTCATATTATTTTTAAAGAAGAAGAACAAAGTAAAAGGACTTTTTTCATAAAATTAATGTGAATGTTTGATCGCCCAGTGCCTGCCAACAAAACCAAAACTTGGACAAGAGATGTGATTTCTATTCTTCCTGCCCGGTGCTCGTGGGTATGTTTGTTGTTGTTTTTTGTTTTATGTTACTGCCAACAACGTGGATGTCTCTCCATCCTTTCCTGTTTAGTTTTCACCCCAGGACAGCCCGTGGAGTAAAACAAGCGCCCCCAGTTTGGAAGGCCGATCTGCTCTGCCTGGTCAGACGGATCCAGTTCTTTCAGTTGCTTTTTTAAGCCCAGCAGAACACAGCTTTTTAGTCAATAGAGACCAGGTTAATCCAAAGCCACGGTTCTGACACAATATTAATCTGTTTCGTTTCATAATGCCTAGTTGTACTTCTGAGGTAACTAACTCACACATCTTAATAACTAGTAATATGTTATGCATTTTGCAAGTAACCCGTCCAACACTGGCACTGAGTTTTGCACCTACCTGCGGCGGCGCGTGCATCCTCGCTAGTTTGTCAGCTGGAATAGCAAAGCCCTTACAGTGTGACCGCGAGCCTTCGTGCACGATACCAGGACCTTGAAACTGAAGCAGCTAAATGAGATTCAGACTGCCTTTCACACCTGTGCTTTTCCCTCTGCTAAAATCTCAAAATGTCCTCTTTAATAGCACACAAAATGCATCTGTGATGTCATGCATGGAGCACGAATGCCGAACGTTCCTCTTTACACTTTTCATTTACTTTACACAACGAGAGTTCTCTGTAATTTAAGAAATCAATGAAGAACTCCGGAAGCTCACATGATGGTTAGTCTTTGGCCTCCGATTCCTTATCTCGAGCCTTCACTTTTGAGCTCATTCGGTGACTCACTGAGATTCATTGCTTGTTCCCCCCTCGGGTATTATACATCAGATTTCTGATCTCGGTGTAAACACCCCAGCGAGGGCTGAAAATACAGCTCCTCGCTGTTTTTTCTTTTTTTTGTTGTGTCTTATATTCAAATTGGCAATAAGAAACGCCTGAAATGAGGAGTGTGTTGCCCAAACCCCTCGTGGATCCACAGTATGTTTTTTTTGTTTTTTTTGCGCTGTTGTTTTCCATCCAACCTCTTCCTGTGTCTGTCTCCGACTGTCGCAGTGAGTGTGTGTGGGAGGGGGAAAGCAAGTTTTTCCATGGCTCATCACAGCCTTTAGCTCATGGTGCAGCTAAATGGGTGACTGTATATCCGCTACCCCAATTAAGGGTGTTAATGTGTGAGAGTGTGTATGTTGAGGAAGTGTGAATTTGCTTTGTGTGCGCGTGTGCACGCGTCACAACACGGCAGCGAAGCAGGCCTCGCGCGAAGTCTCTCTCTTTCTCTCTCTTTTCTCTGTGTCACACACACACACACACACACACACACACGCATTCATCAATCGTCATCGGAAAGCACACTCGAGAGGATGCCAAGGAACACTGTGAAAAGACAGTCGGAGCAAAGGAGCAGCGATTTTATGGCGCAGAAAAAAGTTAAACATGCAAAGCAAATTTGAGAGTAATGCCGTTTTCTTTTTCCCCCCACTACACACACACACACACACACACACACACACACACACACACACACACACACACACACACACACACACACACACACAACACCCTCGTCCAAACGTTCCTGCTAAGCTGTCTCCTGCTTAATTGTAGTCGCTGGTAATAGCTGCAGGGTCTCTCTAAGAAGCTTTGTCATGGGAAATAAAACACAGCAGAGTAAGAATAAACTTCCTGCCTCCACAGGAAGCAGCTGTTGCCATGGTAAAGCTAATTCTAAAGGCCGTTATTTAATTAATTTTTTTGTTTTTGGAAAGGCAGAAACAACAGCCCGTTTCGAGAGATGGCACGTATCTGTGTGCGCCAGGATAATAAACGGATGCACAGGTAGAGTAACAGATGATTATAAGGCAGAAGCTCATGTGTCACTGCGGGGCGGCGCGTGACTTTCCCCTCTTTCTAATGTTTCTGATATCTCCACCTGGCTTCAGCATCTCGTCAGAGGATTATCACGGGGATGTGCGAGATCCCAGCTACTAAATCATCGCTGTCCTATTTTCTTAGCTTGTAATGAATAGCCTTTAATATCATTATCCTATAAAAACAAAGTCTGCTCCCCCACTGGCACTTAATCCTACTGTCGGATTTAGTGCAAACAAACACATTCGCTGGCACGCGCGCGCACGCACATGAAGGGAATCACACCTACGCATGTATGGTTGAAGTTATCTGCTTATGTTTGCTTGCAAAGACACACATATGCCAAGAGCACATTAATTTCTGACTAAAGATAAACATTCACACAGCATCGTGCAGCTTAAAACAATCATGCGAGTGTCTCATCGTCATGATATATTGCCTGTGTGTGTGTGTGTGTGTGTACTGTATATGTGTGCAAGATCGTGCCCACCGTATGTCCGGCTCTGCACATGTCCTGCCTCTCCTTGGCTCCTTGCCTCTTCCTGGCTGCCTCCTATGGTGGCCAGTTAGGAGCAAGAGTACCAGCAGCAGTCCAGTATAGTATAGTCCAGTATAATGGCTTCACTTACGCGCCGGCTGCCAATCGCTTGGTTGCACGTGAACACTGGATGAGCCAAAAAGAGAACAGAGTTTTTTGAGCCGCTCTGCGCTCGTCTTATATTATTCCTCATTTGTCTTTGAATCCTTAAAATAACACGTGGTACTCCTTGCCAGCGATGAGACACGCCAACACTCCTTTCCCAAACAGAGATTCTGCAGTATTTTTACATGAGCTGGTGCACTGTGTGAAATTGCACACTGAATTAATGTTGGCCTTAAAGGTAAAATATACCAGAGTTTTAGTTTAACACATTCAAAGATTAACTAGAATTATCAACAGAGCGTGAAGAATTCGCAGCGTTGAAGCTATGTCAGACATATTGGTACTGTGTGGCAAGGGTATAAAATTAGATTTTTGCCCTGCCAATGGCAGGTAGGGTTTGAAATTTTACCGGCCAAAATATGTTTTGACCGGCCACTGAAGTCTTCACAATCATGACCTTAACTAACAGATTTCCGGTAGGAAACACTGAACAGCATAAAGATAATTATTAAATGCCCACTGATTGTTTTTTAGTAGGGAACTATCTAAACTACTACTTCTTCCTCTTCCTCTGCTACTCATAGGTGTGATTGGCATAGGACAAAAAAGCAGGAAAATAAACAGCTCCACCACGTCTCTCTTTACATTTATTTTATCCCGTAATCGGCTTCAGCTAAGCAAGAAATAGTTCACCTAACACGTCCAAAATTCTTAGCGCACATTGACTCCCCTAGATTTTTTTGTAGCAGTGGTGCTCTGAGACAGTAGCGTAGCAACACTAAGGGGGTCCGGGGGCATGTCCTCTGGGAAGAAAAAATTGAAAAATAACCCTTTAAATGGTGACTACTGGTGAGATTTTTGAAATTTTTTGGGGAAAAAAATGTGTAAGTAATTTAATGACGGTCCCTAAATCAGTCTCAGTGATTCAGCACAGCTCTGGGAGGTGAGCTAACCATCCTCCTGCTGCTAACACTGCCTCAGTAAAGTCGCGGCTGGACCCGAGTGAATATCAGCCGAATATCCAACCTGAAACTAACTTCACTCCGGTTCGATGAGTCGCCTGTTGCAGCCTTTGAATAGGATGACGAGGATTTCAGTCACTCAACTTAAACAGTGACTTATAGAAATTATTCAAATAGCAGGAAAGACAATAATAATCGATTTCAAGACAACTTAGGGTGTAGTGCTTTCACTGTGTGTTACTTAGATTCGCCATTCGCCCGGGAGATTAAACCTACAAAAATCATGGGGTTTTTTTGCGGCAGCGCTGAAAATCCCGCAGCAGAATGCATACAGGGGAAACACTGACACATCAGATAACCTTCCGCAACGATTGCAGGCTCTTTGGTGGAGCTCTGCTTTGAATGAAGTTCCGTCACGACAAATAAACGGACTACTTGCAGAGTGACATAAAGAAATGAATCAATAATGAGGCACAAAATACGTTGACAGCGGTGAGAGGTCATTATGTTTACCAGTACCTGTGCCTTGCGCAACTTGATGAACTTTCAAATGTTGAATGACAGTGGACAGCGAGGGACAAATTTGAAATTTGAAACGCAATCAGTAGATCTGCTGTAGCTGTAAACTGTGTCTGTTTTACTGTTTGGCATTTATGTTGAAAGTTATATAGCAAAGTCGGCAAATTTCAGCAGCCTGCCAATGGCGTGTGACCGATTTATTTAACTCGCCAAAACATATCTTTACACGCATTTGGCGAGTGGTGGGTGCCAATTTTAAACCCTGTGTGAGGCAGAGATAATGAGGTTAGCATGCTCAGCAGCTAGCCCCCAGGCCTGAAAACACCTCTTTCTCCTAGTGGTTCCGCTCACCTGGAAGTCTGACTAGCTGCATGACTAACTGAGCTAACAAGCTAACAGTAAGTGCAGTCATAGAGGTATAAACAAAATAGTGGCAAAGTGGCAGCAGGTAGCAGTCACTAGCAGTGCCCCTGTTTCCGAAGAAAAACGTCACACGTTTGTGGGAAATGGGGAGCACAACTGCATAATCTAGAGAAAAAAAAAAAAAAAAAACTTTTATGGTAATCTTAAAATTACCTCCAGTGATGTCACTAAATTGCACTGTGGGTAATGCAGGCCCCAGGTTATAGAAAATAGGTCACTGATCTGCATTACACTCCTTTAACACTCCTCTACACACATTATGAACAGTTTAAAAACAAAGGATGGATAGTGATACACCAGAGGTATCACCTTTTTTAATTTGTTTTCAAAAGTGGGTGCCCACATTACCCACAATGCAACATAGCCACTAAGTGACATCAATGGAGCCAATTCATCAGATAGAAGCAGCTTCCTGGAGCCTCAAAAGGCTTTTTACTAACTTGTTCACACATGGTATGATTGTATTAGAACAGGTAGAACAGCCTGGAAAATACAACTATTATGCCAGTTATGCCCAAGACAGTTCGGAATGAGTCACATCTCTTTTACTTTAGTGCTCAACAAGGGACTCAAACAAGTTTGTCATTTGTTAAATGACAAATAATTAAGTCTTTAAACACTGTATCATGATATAACGATATCCAAAATCTAAGATAATAAGACATCATACCATGATGACAATGTAATATCAATGTATTACCAGGCGAAGACTGAAACATGCAAAAAGCATTCAAATCTATGCGTATAAGTGGGTGTTTATGTAAGCTATATTCACAGATAGAAGTGAATCCAGTCAGGAGTTAAGTGGTTGGAGATGGAAGAGACATTTCCTCTCCCACAACACCGTGATGGGCCTAAATGAATCGTCAATGAATGTGCAATGACTGTTGACATTGATTTACTCTCTGCTGTAGTGCCCCTGTGAGTTTGCTTGATTGTGAGAGGTGATTGTTATCAGTAAGCCATGCATTCTGTTATGCAGACAAGGAAGTTTACGACGGGAGAATTTGCTCTCTCGGGGATCGAGGAGACAGCGAGAGACTGTTTGGGGAGTCTGGAAAACGACGAGCATTAAATATCTGTGAGCTGTGAGGTGATGTTATGGCACAAGGTGGTTTAGCGGTCCAAGGGATCGACTGCGGAGGCAGATTCCTGCTTGTCCGATCACACTTCCAGGGAATAAACGCATTCAGCTGCTATTTATTCGCTGCAGTGCCAAAAAACGCATGTTAATTCAATCAAGGCAGGCTTTTTTTCCTCGCGTCTAAAGTCTCTCAGAGATCTGCGACGTGTCAAACGAATGTGATAATCATTTAATTCCTCTAATCCCGCTGTCATCGCCTGTTGTCTTGCAGATTTCGGCTGGGTTGCCATGACGAGCGAGGAGTGTCCTGTGCCGCTGGGGAGCATTTCCTCGGCAGGGCCAGGGCAGAGCGAGGACTACGGTTCGGCGCATGCTGACGACATCATCGAGGAAGTGGGTCCGGGCGATGATGTCAGTATCGGCAGTGACCTGAGCACCCTTGTGCTGCCCTTCCCAGAGCTGGCGCCTGTGGTCTTCTTCTGCCTGAAACAGACCACCTGTCCTCGCAACTGGTGCATCCGGATGGTCTCCAGCCCATATCCTTTAATTTGCCGGAACTGGCCCTTTTAACCTCGAAGATAATCTTTATCCCCAAACCTCCATCAGTCTCTAATCGTTCACCTGTCTGCATTTCACCTCGAATTTCGCATTCAGTTTGAAATATGAAGCTGTCCATGCAGCGTTCACTCCCTCTCACTCCTCCGCCCTTTCATCTGCTCATCTAACACCAGTGCTTCCCTCCCCTCTGTATCCTGTCCCTCTTTTTTTTTAAGAGCCTTTTGTCGCCGCTAATCCGTCACCCACTCTCGCAGAGTCACAATTTATCTCCTTTGTGATATCTTCTGTCTATTGTCTGTTTTGCGTTCCTTTGAAACATCTTCATCCATCTTGACTCCGACCACCCTCCCATCCACCCTCACTCCTTTATCTTGCGGATTTGCAGTACAGCAGACATCCCTGAATCTTCTCAAAGTAAGTGTGTTTGACATCCTCGTACGACTCCAACTGCAGTGATCAGCATTGCACTGCTGGAACAATGGAACGTGTATATTTGTGTGCGTGCGTGTGTGGTTATACTTTGCATCCAGAACAAGCAATTGTCTGTTTGCGAACTGCACTGACAGTCGCGGTGGGACTAAGGATGATCCTTTTACATTAGGGACCGACAGGACCACACTGGGCTGGCTGCTGCGGGACTGTGTGTGTGTACATCGCAAGTAAAAGATGACTATGGCCCTATTTACTCCCACTAGTCGGAGTGCAGGGCTCGGAGGATTGCGATGGCGGTGTGATGTTTGCTCGGTCAGTCGGTCGGTTCAAATCTCTCCAAACACATGACTTGTTATTGTCATGTGTAAGGAACAGCTGAGCCTTCAGAGCAGGCAGCCTCTCCAGCTTTTCCAGCACCTTTTCATTCACTGCTGTTGAGCTGGTGGTGCATTTATTTTGAAGGATGTTTTTGTACTTCAAATGTTTCTTCAAATGCCGCACAAATGGGGAAAATGCTCTGCTCTGTTATGCTTTTTAGTTTTTTTTCCTTTTATCCAGGATTTTATGTCAGTTTCTTGTGCATGTAAAAAGATTTTTAAACTTAAAAAGGTCAAAACACTGCTCCTGAAAGGCTTCTCAGAAGTCTCCTTTAATTCTGAAGTGCCTTCGTGACATTTTGCAAGTCTCACATTCTGATAAATGAGCCTATATGGCCAGTTTGCCATGTAAAATGGATTTAGCACAGGTGCTCTTTTGCTGTTAGTGGTGCTGGCTCAGGCGTGGATGAGCTGACCAATCAGAGTAGACTCTGTGTTTTGGAGGTGGAGCCTTAAAGAGACAGGAGCTAAAACTGAGCGTTTCAGACAGAGGGGGACTACAGAGCTGCTACACCTGACAGTATGAAAAAACTGATGTGATTTTTGAGCACTAAATCATGTAAGCCTATTCTTACCAGTAACTCAAAATGAAATTATGAACCTGAAAATAAGCACAAAATCTCTTTCTCTTCCACGCTTCCTAAAATAAAACCAATTGCAACCAAGGTTTTCCAAACCCAGCATGTTAATTTTTACTATGTGGCAGCTGTTCAAAGGGGAATTGAGATTTTTTGTTTCTTTTTTAAATCTAACAACAGCAAAACAAAAAGATGCACATTTTAAATCCAGTAACTAACAAAGGATTGCAATCTGTAATATTTCATGCGATGTTTATCCAAAGCGTGTTTTGCCAGACGGACTTAAGCTTCTTTAAGATTGCAGGATTAATCCCTCTCATAACAACTGCCTGAATAGTTTGATGAAGATTGTTTGGCAGTAATTATAACTTTTATATTATCGACTAATCACAGGAGACTTTGGCTCTACACCACTCCCTAAACTGCAATAAGTGATTAAGTAGAAGTGGCAAGAATTTAGGACATTAAATACTATACAGTATACATGCACTCACAGATATTCATATTTTCACTGAAGATACTACCTCTGATCAAATGTTGTCCAATCCTGTTTGTGATGCCAATTTATGTTGTAGAAGAGAAAGATACCGACTGCAGCTTGTGTGTTCGAAGTGATTTAATTGCAACAAAACTGAAACCTAATATGAGTGTACATCATTATACAGAATCAAACTTCAGTTTTGACTACATGTACTCTTGGCTCACACTGAGTGTTAAGTGAGAACTTAATAACATATCCATACACTGTGTCTCCAATATATTCAGTAATGCAGATACACAATACAATAAGTTATTTGCTGTTTTTTAAACTTTTGAAACTGAAGACTTCCTTCCACCATCACGTTACCTCATCACCACGCATCCTCCAAACAGCTGTATTTAAAAAGGAAAAATACTATTCAAAATATGTCGCACCTTCTTTCCAGTTGAAGTTTTTTACCACAGGAGGCGCCAGAATCAGCAACACCTTCAAGAACTTTACCTGTTGTCGATTGCCGAGAATTGAAAATTGTGGAATGAGGAACTCAGTGTTGAAAACAACAGAGATTCAAGTAAAATATGAAAAGAAAAAAAAAGGAATGATTGACGGAGGTCAGTGTTAATGATTTGAGTTTGAGCAAAGGTCTGAATGTAAACACAGAGACTGTTCTGTTTTCTTAAAGTATTAAACGAATGCCTTGTGAGTTGTGAGTTTGAAAAAAAAAACAAAACGAAGGGAATTGAAACTGTATCACAGACAGACAAATGGTTGGCCAGAAAATCAGGAAGACAGAGGCAGAGTGTCGGCAGTCAGACGGACAAAACTGGACGGAGAGACTTTCGGTTTGCCTTTCAGACTCCATCTTTGATGTTTGGAGGAAAAGAGGTTTGAGAAGGATTTTACACTGCCTGCTAATGGCTCAGCTCCACTACTCTCAGTTGGCCCCACGCCACAGGGTACAGACATGCCTGCGCATACGCACACACTGCGCACACACACTATCCAAATCTTATTTCACATCGTCTTAACTTCTATTGCAGCTCACTGGTTGCTGGATGCCCAGGGTGGCTGCACTGTAAGCATGTTAAAACAGAGACACACCTGTCTATGTGTGTGTGTGTGTGTGTGTGCGCGCGCGCGCACTCACGTGTAAGAGAGAGAAGGTGCTGGATGAATATAAAGTGAGTGTGAGAAAGGTGAAATGGATTGTGTGTGTGGTGGTTTGAGGGATGTAGTTGAGGTGATTTTACAGTCATGGAATCAGCTC
>CAEMYA010000446.1:340294-355947 GCA_903131615.1 Diplodus sargus
ACACACACACACACATACACTTGTGGTGATGAAAAGACGGAGCTGATTTCTAAAAGGTTACTGTTGCTTATTGTGACTTTGATATAGAATAAATTTTTTCACGCTAGCTGACGTATGCAGTGTTTGGGGAGTAGCTGGTTTCAATGACATAATTAAACATAATGAACTTTCAAAATAAACGTACTGATAATTGTCATAATTTACTGAGAAAAAAGATTACGGTTTATAATTAAAATGCTGATTACCACAACGTTACATCTTAATATATTATTTTTCGATACAAATAATTATGTTGCTTTGCTTGTATGCTTTGTATAAACTGTGTAGAAATGACTTCATTTAGCATATGTCCAGACAACACAGGTCAGCAAAAAATGTAAATTGATTTGAAAAACAGAATACAGTAAGCAGCATTAAGGAGTTTGTCTGGTTGTCTGACAGCAAATTATTACAGTTTACACAGCCTTGTTTAAGTTCAAATTTTGGGACTTTTCAGCTTCATTGTCCAGTTTAATTTATTATTTCATTATTTTATATTTTTAAGGTAACCAAAAAGTAATCAAATTCAGTACCCGTTACATTTTGAACAGGGTAAATAGAAACCTAAAAGTAACCTTCCCAACAAAACAAGTGTGTGTTTGTGTATGTTTGTGTGACCTTGTGTGTGTGGGATGGCAGCATATTGACAGGCTTTGTGCCTTTACTTGTGTAGGACTAGGATAATGTGTGTGTGTGTGTGTGTGTGTGTGTGTGGGACTTGAACTGGAGCAAGAGTTTGGTGTGTGATGTTTGGTGCACTGGAACAACTATTTGTGCCCCTTTGAGTGTGCGTATTGATCGCACTGGAGTAGACAGTACTGTATATATAGATGTGTTGGATCGGTTATGAGTGCAGCACCTTTTTTGTGTTGCTTCTGAAGACTCTGATGATGATTACGCGGCGCGCTACCAAACCACAGTGATGCAACGACAAGATAAGCCTCATTTCACCGTCATCAAGCTGTGTTTGGCCTTTACTCAGTGCAGTTTATTTGAAGTGGATTTTGATTTTGTCTAGATGTGTGCGTGCGTGTGTGTGTGTGTGTAGGGGGCAATGAGTGGATGTTTCACCATCTCTTTGCAGATCAATAATTCTGTTCACCACACAGTAGCTGTGAGAGGCATTCAGTGACACACACACACACACACACACACACACACACACACACACACACACACACACACACACACACACACAGCGATGCTCTCCCACGCTTGCCTGCAGCAGAGCACCTGGAGCACCTCTCTACATTGCACCCCACACACTTCTTCGCCCGCTCCCTATTGTTCTTGCTCTGCAGAGTGCACATTCACACTCTATATGTGCCATACAGCAGAGACGAACCCTAATCGTTCTCTCATTGTATTCAAAACTCATTTTAAACACAACTCATTTCAAGCACACACACACACACACACACACACACTCAAAACTATGTTCTTGTTCTTGTTCCGACATCCAAATGTTTGAGCCTCACTCTGTAGAGTGACATACGTGCAGAGTTTGACAGTAGAAGGCTGTTTTCAGTTTCAGTGCTGGTCGTGTAAACTTTCTGTGTGCCCATTAACAAAAATGAGCATGATTTGTGACATCACAAATAGTTTGGAAAAAATTGTTGCATATTCATGTGTTCTGGAATTTATAATGAGGGAGGAAGGAAGGAGTGGCTGTTTATCCTGCGCAAATCATCGTCGCACACATATTAGAGTTAGTTTTTAATGTATGCCTTAAAGGTGCCATATGTAAGAATTGGCCAGCTGTAAAACTGCAAACAGGGAGCAGCATGTCAACAGAGTAGCCGCTAACTGCTGCACACAGTAGCTGCCTTAGCTATTTAGCTCGGTTAGCCGTGCAGCTAGCAGTTTAGACTGGGAGCTTTGAAACCAGGGGAGTTTTGGTGTTCACACGGCTAGCACGAGCACTTCGGACCAGGATGTGTTGGGGCTATAGCTGGTTAGCATGCTAACTTCAGTAGGTATCTCTGCAACCCATTTTATAGACGTCATAACATCAGAACTGCTGTTTGTTCACACCGTGTTGATCATTTCTGCACATTTCTAACAAGAATTCCTACATATTGCCCCTTTGATACACCCTATTAATCATTTACAAGTATGTTGATGCTGATGGCTGATGTGAGGTATGTTTGATTTCATGACCAACCAGTTACAGCTAACTTTGCTTGTCTCCTATTTCCCTCCCTTTGCTCATTTTCGTCACTCTCCTTTCCCCGCCTTCACACCCTTTGCTCACATGCCAGACGAATGACACGTGTTCAGCCTCATTTTCCACTTCTCTATCACACACTTATTGTGACATTTCCTCTCAATTCAAAGAAGCTCTGCTCTCTGCTCTGCTTCACGTCGTGCTCGGTGAGATGCTGCGGCAGCTGTTACTCCCTGTCAATGCTGATAGCAGATCAGAGTGTGTACCCCATCACGGCCCCCGCTCACCTTTGGATGGATTCATTACAGTGCATCGAAAGGCACGCATTTGCCTACTATGGCACTCTGCTGCACGCACGCGCAGCCATATGCATTGCACTGACTGATTGAGTCAAGCACTATGCATCATTTGAACGTACTTTTTTTTCTGAGTGATTAAATTTTCAGAGACTTTTGAGAGTGTAATTTCGGATAAATACAGGTCACAGCTTTTATCCTGTCAGTCCGTCGTACGGGAGAAGGAGAAAATACTATAATTCCGCGCTCAAGACGTGTGTTTTGCGTTGTGTCTCAGCCTCGCAGTGACGATTATCCCTCATCAGCGCGTTATTCTGCAGATGGAGATGAGGACGCGTCGGGTCACTTGAACTCCATTATACCTCAGATAGCGCAATTAACTGCATTCAGTGAAACCTCACCTGTCAACAGTTACTCACCCCGGCAGACATTTGTGCGAGCGTGATATACTGGCTTGTTTTAAAGAACACCTGTTTAAAATGGGGTCTTACGTGATTGTCTCGTCTTTTTTGGCTTGCAGCTTTGGGGTATTTTAGCTTCGTCAGCATACGAAAGTGGCGTTTTCTGTTGTGTTGCGCTCCGTCGAGCATTCGCGTTTCGTCTCGGGCCGCATCTTTTCTGCACGGACCCACAAAGTGTGGGTTCTAATTGCAAAGCAGGGGCAATTTTTTTTAAAGTGAAAACACCGGGTAATTACTCCCAGCGTGCAGCGTTTCAGAAAGGGAAATGTGCTGGCGTGTGTGTATGAGTTGTTTAGACGAAGAGCATTGACTGATGTATAGCTCTGGGCGCCGGCGGTTGTCTCTCCCCCCCCACGTCTAAACATCATTACAGCAACGTGCGCTTCGCTATATTTTCTCTATGTCGTTTTTTTTCCCCTTCCCCTCCCTGAAATGAGCTTCCTCCTGCCACTCTCGCATGTTTCGCGCCTCTCTCCTCGTCCTTTTTTTTTTCTCCATCAGCTCCTTCTCCTTTTACCACCGAAGAGTCAGTGCCAGTATCCATCCCTCTCCTCACATTACCTCACCCTCTCCCCTTTTCTCCCTCTGATTGGCTCCAGTGGTGTGCGAGCAGGAGTGACCGGCCTCTGTGGCCCGTGGTCCTCTCCGGCCCTGACAGCTTGTTATCTCCATGGTGACGGATGGCTGAGGCGTTGCCGTGCCTTGCTCTTAACTACTGCTGAGGATAGAGCGCACACCTGGGACACATCACCCAGCCTCTCTCCCTCTCACCTCCCTGCTCTCCCTCCTCCTGCGGGTTTCTCTTTTCTTTGTCTCAACTTTTGCTCCTTGCCCTTCTGTTTTCCGTAGACTCTAGCCGGGGAAGTTGCTGTAGGGCTACACGGTAGATTGATGCCTTTTCTTTTGTGATGACACTTGCTGTGAGGTGTGCCACTTGACGGATGTGTGTGTGTGTGTGTCTGTCTGTGTGTGTGTGTGGATGCAGAGAGGTTGTTCTGCTTGTTTTGACAGACGCTCTATTAAAGAACATCAAAAAGGCTGTCTTTAATTCACGGCGACACTCTCTGATTCGTCTCCGTTCCGTTGCTTGTTCTCTTGTCTGTTTTCTGTCATTCCTTCCTCTTTGTATTTTGCTCTCGCTCACGAATTAAATCACTCCTTCGAAGCATCAGTTCTCCCTTCCTCGGGATGTTGTCTCTTCCCCAGATTTCCATTTACGCCTTCATCTTGTGCAATAATGCGAGTGTTACACTTATTTTAATGAGGCCCCGCTTCAAGTATGAACTGCTGTCCTTTTACCCCGGGGAGAGTCTCCTTTTTTTTTTAAAAAGAGGTGCAAACATTAACGAGACAAACCTCAGTTAAGGATAAATAAAGCTCATTAGAATACGAATGCTTACGCTTCCAAAATAAATCCCATTGCTAATGTTAGTGCTCGCGCCAATACTGATTCTAATAATTCCCGCCCTCCCATCACTCATTCTCACTTCTCTCCTTCCCATCCTCCCCCACTCTTCTCCCTCAGGTCCAGTCCAAACTCCATTAGTGCCTGTGCTGTGTGAGAGAGGAAGAGGAGATGAGAGGGGAGCATTGGAGAAGAGATGAAGGGCTTAAAGTGACTCTAATGACTACTGTAGTACCAAGCCTCAGTGCATACACACTCTGTGTGACCTCTTTTACATGCAACGCTCTCTCATAGTAATTCAGTTGCACCGAACATGTGCCTTTTCACACCGTGGCAGCTGGAAGTTCACAGTATGTGAATGCTTAAAGATGAAGAGGAATGCTGAAACGGCGTGAGTAGTGCTGCGTTATGTTACCCGCTCGTCCCATTCTGTTTATTTCCTTGAACACACACGATATATATATTTTTTTTCCAAGAATGAAAATCAGGCTTTTTGAAAAAAATTAAAAAATCTTTGAAGGGTATATAAAATGTGCCTCGCCAGCATTCCTCGTAAAATTTTTGTGAATAATGAACGGGGACGCACACGCGGTTGGGCTCGTTTCGCACGTCAAGTAACCACTGCTCATAAAGTTTACATACATTAGTCAGTTATAGCTGATTAAACGTGGCAAATGACAAAATGCACTCCAGCAGCACAACGCATAATGACAACTAATATGATGTCATGTAAATTTGTGAATGGCCTCGCGGCCATCTGCGTAAATTAGAAACCACTCGGTCTGCGGCTTCAAAACGCTTATTGATTATTTATTGACTGCATGTGTTTGACTGTTTACATGTGTTTGTTCCAAATCATATGTGCATGCATCAACACATGCTGTACGTGTGCGTGTGTCTTATCATGATCCACCGCTTCTGCATTATGGATCACATAGACAATGTTGTTGAACTGCAGCCATTACTAGTTTTCATTGCCACATTCCCGGAGGAGAATCGCGCTCAGATGGCTTGCTGACATTCTGCACCTACGGCGTCGGCGCTGTCTTATGCTATGTGCTGCCCTGTGTATTGCAGCAGTACCTTAGGCAGCGGCGCCTATTTGTCTGAACTCGGCAACAGCAGGGTAGATTGCTTTTGGATTAACTGCGCAGATAAATGTCAGAGGTGCACGAACAGAAAAAAAAATGCAGCCGCGCACCCTCGAACACACGCACATATGTAAGATTGGTTTTTTTTTTGTCCTCTCTCGCTCTTTTTGTTTTCCGTCCGCCATCGTCCCATTCCTGCCGCCTTATTTTTTATTTTTTTTAAACTTATAAAAGAGTCATGTCTTCCTTTTTATGTCAGCTCAACTCAGATATATTGCTTTACACAAACTGGGACTCTTGAGAGAATTTAATAAGTCATTTAATGGCTCCATCACCACTAACTGCAGGGTACATTTTATCCAAGTGAGTGCTTTGTAGTTTGCTATTTCTCATCTATTATCCACAAAGTGCTATATAAATTGTATGAGTCATTCTGCACTGGCGGTTTCGTCTGTTCTGTGCTTCCGACCTCCTAAAAAAAAATTCCCCCGGAACAGATTCAACATTTTTTTCAAATACCTTTTCCCTCAAAAATTGGATACATGATTGAAGGAAGTCGGCGTGAACGCAATAATGAGTCCGAAAACGAGCCGATGGCGGCCGACGAGCTGTCAGGTCAAGTTAGGGAACCGGCCTTTGCAAGTCCTCAGTCAAGATTCCTATTCTCCAGTGCAGGCGAGACAACGTTGGTGGAAGCGATATTTAAAGCAACATTATGTAACTGTTTCCCTTTAAATAACAGCTTGAAAAGGATTTTGATGCTACAGCGTCTTGTAACAGGGTGAACGGTGTCTCTGTCTCAGCCTCTCCGCACCCCCATCACTTGTTTCTGCACTACGGAACTTTGGTGAGAGGGCAGGATCACGGCGTTACACAGACGTTTACTTCAGCACACAAGTTTTTTAACACATAGCATTGTTTCAGTTTCGGCATCATGTGACCGGTTTTGATTAATGGCGGACGGACAGATATCGGCTTTCATGCCCATCAGGCAACAACACCATCTGATCTAATAGACATGATAGCTTCGATGTCTAGGCTGCTGTAAATTGGGGTGCAGTGACCAATATTGTAGGGTTTATTTAGAATATCTAAATCTAAATAAATATTGGCTTTATGTTCACCTTTTCACCATTTTCCGTACTGTGAATACATTTTTTCCTGACATTAAGCAAATGCTACGGCAGTTTTTTTAAACTAAGGGTGAGGAGGGGTCCAAAGAAATTATTAATAAGGTTGAGAGGGCTTTTTAAAGAAACCAAAATAAAGATAGCCTGCCCAACCTCCTGTACCCCCCCCCCATCCAAGCAATTTCTTACAGTTTATAAATAATGAATAAATTGCATAAAAATTCTTCACTTGCAGACACAAGCGCGGCTCCCGCTGCTGTCTGGCGGCTGCAGGTGTTTAATAATGAATGATAAACAGATTATTAAAGTGGCACGTGGACATTAAAACTCAGCAGAGCGATGGAGGTTGAACCTCTGTGGCGGATCTGCTCCCGCTTTCATGTTGCACTTTTTTAAAGGAACATCTTTCGTCCCCACTAATCGCTTTTAGTTTGTCTCCTACGTGGTGCACTGGCTCAGCGTGAGCAAGGCGTGTACGTGCGTGTGCTGGATTATTTATACCGAAAAGTGAATCCAAAAATTTTTCTGGTTAAAGCGATGCTGGAGTTTATTAATAACAGAATGGAAATAAATTGTCGACAGGCCCGGTGCTTAGCCCGGAGTAAAAGACAGAAAACAAGTTCATGTCTGGCGCTAAAATATGTAATATTTAGTCCGACTCGGTATTCTGCCTCTTCTGCTCCTTCAGAACAGAAGGGCAGCGCACCGTGGCGCCATCCTTGAAACAGAGGGATTGGAACAAAAGCAACAAAAGCTTACATGTTATTAGCTGGAATATGAATTCTATGGTTATTACCAGAGGCAGCTGTAAAGACAGCTACAGATAAGCAAAGCAATAATTATTCTACTCCACATTTCCTTGTCTTGTAGGAAGCTAAACTGCCAGCAGACAGAATTACTAATAAATCAAATGTGACAGCTCACAGTGCGTCCTTAACTTTGTAGAATACATTTTGCCTTTTCAGAATACATTCGGCCATGCTTCGCCTTCGGCTAGCGCTATCAGAGCAGCGGATAGGAAAACTCTGCAGCGTGCTTAAACATGTCAGTCCACCGAAAAAAAAAGTGTTATATACACATATATTTTTAATTGCAAATAGGAGGCGATTAATTCTAAAGTGCGATAGTCAGGACTTAAGGAGGGGGAAAGCAAAGCCTCTAACCAAATGAATCATAATATTTGAACAAGTTTTGAAAGTGCGTGTGCAGTTTTCTTGCAGACTCGGGGCTGCTTCGAGTGATAGAGTGAATTCGGGTAATTAGGAGGCTCGACTTTGCCGTCGACTGCAGAGGTGGGTGAGCGAGGTCGAGCCGAAGAACAGCGTGTTTTTCTAGAGGAGGGCAAACAGCCGCCGTGAACCCCCGTCTTATTTTGTAGGTTTTGTAGGAAGTGTGAGGGGAGCGTGAGTCACGGAGGGGAGGTTTATGAATATTCTGCTTTTTTTTTTGATTGATCATCAGTATGTTTGGGCAGGAACCATTTGCCCGCTCGCCGTGCGGGCTTTGAGGTCTGCCCTTCAGTAATGATTACTCATGAGCGCATTAGCAGACCAAGAAGGCTCATTACAATATCAAGGACGGCAGCAGATCACACGCCCTTTCAGCGCCTTTGAGCGTCCGTCTTTGTGTCGCGGCTATATGCGGCGTCGGCGTCACGTTTCCAATTCACGGTGTGTCCCAATCAGGTCGGGAGGGCTGCTTTGGGGGGGCCACCCAGTAGGTCGGTTGATAAGAGCTATACCAAATGTACAGCAGCTTCGTCATGGCTGCAGCGGCCCCGGGGGTTTGAACTCGCGCCTCATCCTCCAACTCTCTCATCCTGCTTCCTGTCAAATCTCTAGGCTGCTATATCTAATAAAATCATCTAAAGAACCAAAAAATGAAAAAATAAATGTATTCTGATACACGAATACCTGTTTAAAATGCAGTCAGCGGCCTAATCCAAGTATCACAATATTTAAGTAACCTGATTCACGTAACGTCAACTTAATTTTGGAGAACACATCAACATCATCGGTTGTAATGTAACTGTTTCAAAATTTCTGTACACTTTCCTAGTAATGCTTTCATACTCATTTGCAATGCAGGACTTTCTAATTGTAACAGAGCATTATTACAGTGTGGGTTTTAGTCTCTATCTATTCGATAGATCTGAATACTTCCTCCACCACTGGGACGCACATCTGGCCACCAAAAGCCCGCGGTGGCAGCTGTGTAAAGACTACCATCCGAGGCCCCTCTGATGGAGGAAGCGAGTCGGAGGCTTACGGCCGAGCCGGTGCTCACCTGAGAGAGATCAAAGCGAGTTTCGCGGCGCTGGCAGATGGAGGAATTTAATTTCTTCGAGGCGCTCCGGTATTAGAATCATTTCACGACTGCCTTAATAGTTGGGGGAAAGTCTAAGATGAGCACGCGAGGGGAGCAGAGGCCCATTGTGTGGATCTCGTAATGACACGATAAGGAAGCTTAGCGTGAATTGTGACTTCCTCAATTCGAGTTGATGCTCATTTTCGGTTAAACTGATTTGGAATGGAGGGAGAGAGGGGCCGAGGAGCGGACTCGCCTGGAGATTTGGAATGAAGTTTGGCAGTTTTCATTTTCAGGTGATTTCCCGGCACTTTGCCTGCGAACGCAGTCGGCCGAACGGGCAGTGCGGACGCGTGCAAATGTACTGCAAACACATGTGACACTGAGAATGAGGGAAATGAGCGTGAGACGAGAACGGACAGATGAAAGTACGAGAAGAAAAGAAGGGGAGGGAGGAGGAATATGGAGCCGGGGGGATGAGAAGGGGTAATTATTGTTCAGATACACGGGGAGGGACGGAGAGAGGGGCGCTGAGGCGAGACTCAGACTGAAGGACACGCTTGTAACGTCTCCCCGAAACAGACAGATAAAACGAAAAGAGAGAAAAGATGGAGGCGAAAAGAGAGGGACGATAGCCCTTGGAGAGAGAGAGGGAGAGAGGGGAGAGAGGGGAGGGGAAGAAGCGAGGGACTGCTAGTTGGCACTTTTCTTGAAAAGGCAGAGCGTGAGAAGGAGACGGCGCGAAGGAGGGAAAGAGAGAGAGACAGAGGAGGAGAAAGGGAGATAGTTAGCACAGTGGCAGAGTGAACTTTTGCCCAGTGCCTGTCAGCGCTCGAGGACGGCAGAGGACGGGTGGTGCAGACGTGCGTGTGCCTGTGTGTGTGTGTGTGTGTGTGTGTGTGTGTGCGCGTGCATCCTTGCCTCCTCCTGACAGTGAGGAGGAACATGAAGTCTCTAATTGCTCTGGTGACTGCAACTTCAGACCTCTCCCACGGTGAATTGGAGAGAGACAGGGAGTGGGAGGGAGGGCAGGGTAGCACTGAGATCGGGCCAAAAAAAGACAGAAGGTCTGAGGAACGGGGAGAGGAGCTAAATGAAGTTAGACCAGAGCTGCGTGCAGAGACGCCCAAATGGACGAACAACGGGGATCGGACACCAAATGACGCATCAGATGCAAAAGGAATGCATGCGGTGCTGAGAGGATACGCACCCGGAGTTGCTGTGTATCTCCCAATCTCCTGCTTATGCTGGATTGATTGCATAAGATCTGTTATAAATTACTTTAGATACCCGTTACAGAATAAAACAATGGTTTCAAAAGGATATTAGATGGATTGATGTTGTAATGTTTATGTAAAAAAGTGTGTGAGTGTGTGTGGAAAGTTAGCATCGAAAGTTAGCATCGCCCTGGTTCCCTCGAAAAAAGCATTCTCGTAACGGTTGATCCCATAAGAAATCGCGGGCAGGTAGAGAGAACGGGAGACGGGTGGCTCCCAGGGTGGTGCAGGTGGAGGCGTACGCAGGTGGCTGGCTCAGGCGGTCAGGGGTTGAGTTGGATGGCAGAGGTGCGGGAGGGCCCGGGTGGCGAGCGGTGGAGGAGCTGGTCCACAGGAATTGTCCGGTCACACGGACCGGAGGAGGAGGAGAGAGGCTGGGTTAAGGATGCTGGCGAGAGAACATAGAGAAAGCTTCCTAATACAAATACTCTGAGACACTGAGGTACTCATCGCTCACCTATCGTCAGTTTGGCTGCAGCAGGCTGTCAGAGAAAAAGGGTCTGCTAACCCACCGAGTGGGTGCTCAGAGTCACACGTTTCCCTCAGGGGCTGGTGGAGACCACAAATAATTGATAATGCCGGATGTTCAGGTGAGCAGCAGCTCGCTGGCACTGTCAACTTTGGAGACGACTGAATGTCAATGTTAAGGTAGAAGCTTAGAGCAGAGAAGATGTTAGAAAATCAGTTATTGCAGGTAGGTCTGCTTCAAATCTTTGGGAATGCAAAGTATACAAGACAGATATATGAATAACTGTAAATACTAATTAATTCAACAGCAGTGCGGAGAACGTGGATTTGCAGTGCAACGCCAAAATATCTGCCCACTTTCAAAAATATCCTGCAAACCGACATTTTTTTTAAATGGTAAAAATGTTTCTTCGTCTATATTAAAGTGTTGTGGATGCAGTGTGTCTCACAGTAGGGAGGACTCACTACACGCCTCGCTGATTGAGTGATTCTCCCCGCACCTTGACCCCGTGGAACAATGATCCATCCACAGCCCACACCTTCTACACCGACCTCCGCCACCTCCCAGACCTCCGTCCAGTGACCCTCACTCTCTCCTGGGGGTGATAGGCAAAGAGGAAAAACAGAGAGAGGGGCGAAAGAAAGAGAGAGAAAAGCGTCGGTGACCACCAGGGACCCGCTGAAATGGCCCTGCTTTGTCACTGTCTCACACACACACACACACACACACAACTCTCTCTCTCTCTCATATATACACATAATCCGAGCTGTCAGATGTATGTTACACATATATGGATCACACTCAGCCTAAATCCTTCACCAGTATTTTTCCACTAGCTGTGGTGTGAGAGTGCATGTGTGTGTGTGTGTGTGTGTGTGTGTGTGTGTGTGTGTGTGTGTGGGCGGCATCTGTCAGGGCGGATGCTAAAACCCTTCCTCTGGCCAATGATAAAAGCTCAGCCCGTGTGTGTGTGCGCGCGCGTGTGTGTGTGTATGTTTGTGTGTAACCACCCAGATGTTTGGACATTAGTTGACTGCTGGTATCTGCAGCTCAAATGAGCCTCGAGGCTTAGGTCATTAAAGAGCAGCTTTAAACTTCTACGCACACACACACAACACACACACGCACACACTCCCCAAGTAGCTGAGTTGGTAGGTTTCTTCTAAAACTCTAGACTGTCGTGTAACTGCATCAGCACCCGGCTCACTGACATAGCAGCAACAAGCTCGAGTGATATCAGCTCAGAGAGGGAAAAATGTTCAAGGGGAGAGGAAGTAGAGGGGGGGGGTAGAAGAGAAAGAATGAAGAGGGGAAATAAACGAGGAGATGAGGTGACATTCGTGTAAATATGGTGCATCGAGGAGAGAGGAAAAGAGCAAAGACATACCATTTTCTCAGCAATAAAATGTTTCGGCAAACGACAGATTTGTTGCATTTGGTCGTTTCGCACGTATCACATCAACATTACGTGTATGTGAGGTGGCGAGGCTGATGGGAGATCGCTATTTGAGACCGTTTTGACACCGGACTGGGTCGTTTCAGTGACTGTCGATGGAACAGGCAAACACGGCAGGGACAAACCAGGTATTTCAAGATGAGACAGACTTACAGAGAGCGTCTTGTACCCTCAAGAACAGCTCTGTCACGACATAAAACTGAAAATTGAAACGTTGATAAAAGTTGCACTGTGCAGAGTCAGAGTTTCAACACGTTCGTGGTTCGCAGGGACAAACAATGCCCGCATATATTCTGGCGATCGCGTGGTCTTGTTTGTCACGCTAAGTGACTGTTGGCCGAAGCCTGTGAAGCCAGCCGGGGATCGCTTCTTGGTCACCACGCCCGAGATCTTTACTTGCCAGGGAATCTCTTTAGGGAGCCGGCGCAAAACTGCTGCAGATGGCGTCAATCCCTGCATGTGTTACACGCTTTCCCGGTGAAAGTCCTCCTTGTGTGGTGATTCGGTGCGCGTGGGAAACGGGCACATGGCACTTCACACCCCACTCCCCCGTGCCGACAGAGGAGCTGGCAGCGACAGGGAGCGCGACACAGTCGAGGAGCTGAGATCTACGAAGGACACGAGGGCGGCGAAATAAATAGGTGAATGGAGGGACAAGGTTGCGGCGGTGCATGCAGCCAAAGCAAAAAGGAACGCGGCCATTTCGCACCTTCCAGCCATGCTGATCCACCCTCGACCCTATTTTATGCTGAAAGAAAAAGCAGAAACGTGTTTTTCTCACACACAGTTGGCTCCGGTGTGCTGACCCCATGCCCTCACTTTTGCTCGAGGAAAAATGGCTGACATGTCGCCTCTTGTTATTGCAACGTAATCGCCCCGCTGATCACCTCAATTACGGCTCCTGTTGGGGTCAGCTCTGCGCAGGTTCGGTGTGCGCTAATGTGACTGGAAGACAACGGCTCACATCTCTTTCGTGAGCGCTTCTTCGGCACACGTTTGCTTTTGTCCTTCTGCGGAGGGGGACCACATACGTTATGATCCGAGCCTACACGCGCAGAAACGAGATGATTCATCAGAAACTCGCCGAACAGCGGGGCCGTCTTCGACTAATAACCAGTGGGACGTTTCTCTCGCAAATGAGACTTGACAGCACAATTCTGTACAATTTAGTCTGTTGGCGGGGGAGGGCGAGAGAGAGGGAGAGAGAGAGAGGGAGAGAGAGAGTGAGAGAGAGATAGAGTGCGTGTCCTTTTTGGCCCATCCTTTTGGCCACCTTCCCAGTCAAACGAGTGCGAGAGCGAGTGCGAAAGGCAGCCAGGGCCCCCAGAGAGCCGAGCGCTGTTTAAATGATGTTATCACTATACATTTGTTTCCACTCCATCTGTTTCGCTTACACATTCTCTCACTCCCGCTTCCGCATCCCCGTCCCTCTTTGCTTTCCCTTCCTCCCCGTACGTCACAGCTGACATTCAACGGGGCTGTTTGACTGTTGTGTGGATATTTCGCCGAGCGAGCGTTATTGCATCAGGGACGCTGCGGCCCCTTTCGTCTTACGACCAGCGCCGGGCCGCAGAGACAGGCAAACACGTCTCGGTCCAACCAATTTTAGAATTCTTATCGAAACAACCCAGTGCAAGTTCGACTGATAATCCCTGGACTGCACGCAACCGCGCAAACGATTGCGGTTTCCTGTTCAATTCAAAGAGCACGAAACTGCGTCCACTTACTATCCAGTCACCCGAAACCAGATCTGAGTTCCTGAAAATGTTAAAATGCTTGTCTGAGTGGCCGACAGTTATTACTGTGCACTCACGGCTTTAAAAAAATTCGCCTCTCAGACATCATCCAGGGTGCTCTACATCTTGCTGAAGGTCATTGGGGCTGTTAGGAGCTTGTGAGGAAAACCTGCAGGCACTGGGAACAGGGGGTTGAGAAAGTTCCCGAGTTCTCTGCAGTTCTTAGAATTTAAATTCGATAGTTTGGATGTCATAATTTTACATTTGTATATACTTTTTTTTTAAGAAACAAACAAAAAAAGACTAAAAAAACCACAACCTTCATGTCGTCCGGCTGACCTGACGGTGACCCGAAACCGATTCTGATTGCGTCTGCACTGACACAGTTTCCGCATTCATATCAGATACTCAGATACAGATCGCAGAAGCACCAGAAGCTCTCTGAAAACAAACACAGTAGAATGTAAATGAAGTCCGAATCCACCCGAAGAGGATTCAGTGGACGGAGATACTTCTTAGCGGGATGTTAATTAGAAGTCAGACTTGCTGCTGATGTGTGAGTAACTTCTGGAGATGTGCTGAATCTGCTTCCTCTTGCCAGATGTGATTTATAGGGACGCCCAGCTCTCCCACTCCCTCTCTTCATCCCTTGCCCAGTTTCTTGTCTCCTCCTCTCTTGCATCTCCACTCCATCCCTCTTATTTTCTGAGTTGCTAAGTAACTTACAAGCGTCTGTAAAGCAAAGTCAGGCCGATGGAAGAGGGTGTAAAAAGCAAAAAGGGACAAAGTGAGAGCGTGACAGACAAAATCCATTATTTTAAAACGTGTTTGTCTCGCACGCAGCAGAGTAACTCCAGAGTCACTAGTAACTAATGTTACAAGTCCACTACATTTAGTGAAAAGTTAAACAATTTGCCTCCTAGATGTATAGAGGTGTAGAAAATAGAAACACTCAAGTAGTCAAGTAAAGTACGTCAAAATTGTACTTACAGTACTTAGTAGTCACATTTCATCACCGTGTGTGTTTAGTGACTGATGTGTGTGCTGAAAAAGGAAAGACTAAAAGTTATTTTTTTGTATTTTTTTGTTCGTTGGTTGGTTTAAATATGCTTCTTCTAATAATACTGTTGCGTCTCACTCTTTCTGTATGCGCACATGAAAGGATGTGTGTGGGGATGCCGTCATCTGCTCCATTGTCCTTGTGTCCAGGTGTGTGTGTGTGTGTGTGTGTGGTGTGCTCGTGCATATTGTGCTTACCCATACCTGAGCTTGCCAACCTGCAGAGATGTGATCCCACAGGGTGCAGTAACTGCCAGGCTGTATTAATATCAATGGAACCAGTTGAGCTGCAATGACTGACCTTGGTTGTGCTTTAGCTACCGGTGAGCTAATGTAGCCTGCATTGCTATGCTATCGTTTCAGTGGCTTGTAGGCATCGCCTGCTTTTTTGTTTTTTTTTGTTTTTTTTGATAAGTAAATCATATGTCAACGACCTATGAAATATAGACCGTAATGTTTTTTTGGTTTTTTTTTACCGTGCATGTGCCGATTTTAATTTCTGGGATTTAGAGTCTCCGGCCTTGCCCCTGCACCACATCGTTCCCCTTATGAGACCTTAACAATCGCCATGATCGACTGCTTTTTAGCGTTTCGCATTGAAGTCGAAACGTTCTTTGATACTGAGACACACACGGCTTGTCTCTCCACTGTCCCCCCATGAACTCTGACATTTCCCTCGAGGGGGGATTTAGCCCTCGCACATCCAGAGAGGGACGAAAAATGTGCGAAACGAAGAGAGAAAAAAAAAAAACAGAGAGAG
>CAEMYA010000446.1:356052-369520 GCA_903131615.1 Diplodus sargus
CCTCTCCTCAATTTTGTGGGTTTCCGATGGTTCTTTTTTTTTTTTCCGCCGCCGCTGCCATCTTTGAAGTTGGAATATAAGATGAAAGACGAAGCCTGCTATTATCATTGAAATGGTTTGCGAAGGGTGCGCTCGTCTTGGCACATAGTTCTGTCACATCTCACAATTCCTCGGCTCATCCCGTCCCTCTCGCGTCAGACAGGTCGATAATGACATCAGAGGAGTAATTATTGCAGATGTATTATTTCCTCTTTGTTTTATTGGATAGCAGAGTTCTTAGTTGAATATGCTTCAATTTAAGGATTAATCGTGATGCAGGCCTTTCTCAAGTTTTCTAAGGCATTTGATCAAGTATTGCTGGGCTTGTGACAGCTGCACACTCACACTCGGGAGCTGCTCAGTAACAGGGAAAACTCTTGTACTGATGACTGCTGAGCAGCCGCTGAGGTTTACATGCCTGCGCAAGGGCACCTTGACGGCTACGAGACACGAGAGGATCCTGCGTCCGCCTTTCCCCCGCCTCTCGTTCCCTAAACTGCTCCACGGACTTCACTGCTGGTGTAAAAAAAAAACGACCGCACCGTTTTTGTACCACCGCATAATGTTTAGTCTTAATGTTTGGTAGGTAAACTCACTGGCGAGTGTCCTGCCCTCTCTCTTTAAAAAAAAAAAAAAAAAATCATTTTGTTGTAGTTGGCATTCTGGCAGGGGGAGACTTGGCAGCTGGGCTCACATTGTGCCCTTCACAAGTAGGCCGATAATCAGGCACATTAAAATGAGGGAACGGCCGTTTGACTCTGATAATGACGGTAATGAAAATGAGAACACGGGTCAGCGCTGTGGAGAAAGCCTGGAAGCGTGACAAGTGATAGTTTTGAGAGCCGGGAGCCGCGTACAGTAGCCGGCGCCATCGCTAAGCAAGGCTAATGCATAATGCAGAGCAAAACAACTGTTTGGCGTGTTCTGAGGGACGGCAGGGAAATGCTCTTACGTGGCCCCGAAGTGAAAATGAGGAACAGATATGAACTCTCTCAGTGCAGTGTGTCATGTAGCAGGGCCGTAGCCATGAAGTCAGCAATAGAGGGGGGTCCGCCCCAGCCCTCTTCTTGTTGTTCCAGCACAGATTAGATTACTGATGTTACCCTCATCTGCATGTCCTAGAAGCGAAGTGCTATTATTGTCATGCTGTTACAATAATAACTGTCCAATGAACCGCCGAACATTAACAGATTCTAACTCGACGCAAAGCTAGCAAGTGGAACGTGCTCAGGATATGTGGGCTGTTGGCTTGCTGGCACAGTGTGTGCCGGTTTATGCTGCTTAGCTAAAGTTCTGACAGGAGCAACCATAAACAATCATTCCTTAAATTACTTTTTTTCTGACTATGGTAATCCCAGAACCACCATGGTTAGTTATGATTTGACCCCGCTCCTTTCTGAAACTGCCAATTTTGTTCCCATCGCTTTTTAAAAGTACATCAGTTAAAATGTCCTGAAAAAAAAAAAATGCTTGCACCAAGAAATGCTCCCAGATCAGAAGAATTTGATGCGCCATTACACTTTTTTTTTTTTTTTTCCACCCATGGTTATGTACTCTGACCTCTAATTTAATCTCCATACTACACTGTCTTATATTGTTACGTCTGAGCCCCCACCGCGCCTCAACACAAAGTGACCCACCCCATCCTCCCTCTCGTTTGGCGGCCCTGTCACGTAGCGTCATGCCGTCTACCGCATCATGGGTTTTTTTTGTTTTTTTTTACCAGGTCATGACAGCAGCCTCCAGTCGAGGCCAGCAGCTTGGCTCGTCATTCTGCTTCATCTGCTTCTTCAGTGCCCTTCCTAGCCTAACCAAGCATGAGTAAGCCCAAACGCAGAGGGGATACAGGGACGAATTACCAGCTTCCTGTTGCTTCTATCTGTGTGTGTGTGTGTGTGTGTGTGTGTGTGTCCTTTCGTTCCTGCGAAACGAAACGGGGAGAAGCTGCTGGGGACAGGTGTGTGCATGAATCCGAGTGTAATTCACCGTGTTTTGTGTGGTGCAGTTTAAAAAAGGAGGTCTGGGTACGTATGTATGTGCCAGGCAAGTGTGTGCATGTGCGAGCAAGTGTATGTGTGTGTCAGGTGGTAATTAATAAAGACAGGAACATTGGCTTTCCTGCTGCGCTTGACGTGCCTACAAGAGACTTTTCCACCAGGCCAAACGCTTACACTCGCACACACACACACACACACACACACACACACACACACAGTGGAGATAAAGACAAACTTATTCCAGCCAAGTGCGCCGCGGCTAAACTTTCCCCGCCAGTTGAAAAAGTGAAGATGGACTGCAATTAGCCAGCCAAGCTCGCTTGTAATTTCAGCGTCCTAATTTTGTACGAGCTTCACCTGAAGGTAAGCGATACGGAAAAGGTGCCATGCATTATTGAGTCCCTTCTTCTGCTTCATTTCAGTCTTGCAGCGCATGTGGATTAATATTGTAGCAGTCTGATAAGGACAAAAAAAAAGAAAAGAAAAATGAAGGACCGGAGAAGAGACAGTGAGAGAGTAAGGGGTGTGGACTCAGCGCCCTCAGCGAGGTGCTTTGCTCGCCCTCTTAGTCCTTCAGGAAAAAAAGAAAAAGAAAAAAAGTTCTAAACAAAGTTAACTTGCAGACAAATAACGGAGCCAAGTGAGGGCAGAACCACTTAGCGGGACGTGAACTTGCAGGGCTCAGCACTCACTGCCAGCTAACCACCGGTCCTGCAGTGTTTGTTCCACGCTCGCTGCGTCGGAAGCAATCCGAATTTTATGAAGTGAACCGACTGATAGAAATATGCTGGAAAATGACCGTTTGTGGTGATAGAGGTGACATCTCTACTTCTCTCAGTTTTTAACCACATAAATGACGGGAGAAAAAAAATAAAATAGACCAAATGCATTACAGAGGGAAGGGTCAGAATGTCACCACTCGCATTGCTTCAAAGAAAGACGAGAGGGACAGTCGGAAGAAAAGCAAGGTCGAATGACACGGGGGCTGGACTGTGCATATGTGGCGTGTGTGTGTGCAGGATTCTTTCTCCTCTGTCAGTTTGATTTTAATGTTTAATGTTCACTTTGTATTTGGCAAGACCATTTGATAACGGCTGGCACTCACTTTTAATAATGATATAATAAAGCACAGTAACCTTCAGAGTGAACTTCAAACACCAACGGAGATTCTCGACGGACAGAGGAACTTGATGATAGCTTGCTTCAGTCGTCGAGCTCGTGTTATATATTCCTTGGATTTAGGCGTTTTAGTCCAACACAACCAGAAGGGCTTCAGTCTGTCAGTCAGTGCTGCTGTCAGTCAGTCAGTCACCCTGTATCCCCGAGCCAGCGTGCCTCGTGCTTTAAACTTGTGGAGGTGGAGCTGACTGACTGG
Source organism: Diplodus sargus (assembly GCA_903131615.1). Classification (NCBI taxonomy): domain Eukaryota; kingdom Metazoa; phylum Chordata; class Actinopteri; order Spariformes; family Sparidae; genus Diplodus; species Diplodus sargus. Next base: position 359,464 of record CAEMYA010000446.1, read on the forward strand.
CTTTGGTGTTTGGCGGCTGGTGAGGGAGCAGGGGCTGAGTAGTGGGAGCTGTCACAGCAGCTCCACAGAGCCCGGGGTAAAATTCAGGCCACAGTAGCACTTCCTCTTCCTTTGGCATCGGCTACGGCTCACAACGTGACGCAGTAAATGCCAGATAGCATTTCTGCGACCCTACAATAGAGTATATTCAATAAAGCAGTATGTACATGGGTTGTGTTAGCCTTGAAAAGGGAAAAACATCAATATGAGGGAAAAAAACTGTTACAATTGCTGGAGGTGGATACATGCACATTCATTTTTAGTAATAAGCAACAAAAACAATTTGTTAGAGGTGTAATATGTAAGAATTGTCCAACAACTAACTTTATATCATCAGAGTAACCACCAGCTGCTGCTAACATAGCTGCCTTAGCTGGCTAGCACAGTTAGCTGTGCAGCTAGCAGTTCGGACAAGGAGCTCCGGGTCAAGGGGACTGTTGCTGTTTTTTCACCGCTGGCACAGGAGCTTTGGACCAGTACGGGCCGGGGCTAGCTGGTTAGCATGCTAACTTCAGCAGATATCTCTGCAACACAATACATAGGCATCAAAATGTCAGAACCGCTATTTATCATCTGTTGGCGATTCAGCGTGGACGTGAAAGGATCATGTTGGCTTTAATTGTGGAAATCTGCAACAAGCTATTTTTTTTTAATATGTGTATATATCACTGTGCACTTTTTGATTGACAGACAAATCAAGCCAGTAGCCTTATTAGTACAGAAACATTCTGAAAAAAGGAAAGTCTGCAAGTTCAAGTCAGAATCCGTGTTAGCTGAACTGTTTTATGAACACAACATGACTGCAGTCCACATATAAAAACTGACGTGAGCATTAGGTCTAAGGTCAAGGCCCAGATAGTTTGCTATGCTATGTAATGCACTTCAGATTCAAGATTAAAATATGCTATTCAGGTGTGCTTCAACACCATACAATGCAGAAAGAAGAGCAGTAAACAGAGAGACAGAGAAACCTTCACCTTTCTGCTGGAATATTACCATCACAAATAGCTGGATCACAACCTATTAATAATTATTTTTGTTCTTAGCGTCTGTCTCTCCGTCCGTCTGTTTGTCTGTCTGTCTCACTCCCCGCTCTGCGTCGCCTCATTCATCCGCCGTGCTCCACTCGGCTTGTCTGTTCTCCTTTCATGAAACACCTGTGAAGCTCTGGGATCCACTCGCCACGCCTGCAATTAGAAGGCATACATTCAGGGAGCCCTGAGCAATCGCGGGGGTAAATCGATTGCCAGACAGAAAAGGGCACGCTTAAAAGAGAAGAGAAAATCTAAACGCTGAGGCCATACCCGGGAGGTTTGAAGAGCAGGCAAATCAAGCTTGTGTACGAGCGAGAGGCATCTTTCACATTGTGCGTCATGGTGTATATACGCTGAAATTTTTCAGACGTTCAGGTCACATTTATCACCAGAATTTGCTCGTAATTGGTAAAGATCCCTTTGAATATTGATATTCAATTGAAAGTGTTTCTGAGTGTTTCTATTTAATTATCCTAAAATCCGATTTCGTCTGAGAGGAATGGCAAAACTGCTTTGAAATGATCTCCAGCTGTCTAACTTACATGTAGAATCTATCAATCTTATCATGAATGGATGAGAGTGGTAGATAAAAAAAAAAGGGGGCGATACCTCATATCACAGTGGAATTGTCCTTTAATTGCTGCCACGATCAAGCTCCCTTCCCTTGTTTCCCTCCCTTACCGAGCCCCCAGTCGTCTTTTTCTCTCCCTCTGTTTGTAACAAGGGATCATGTCAGCCCATTAGACCTCTGTTGAAATATGGATGAAGAGATGAGAGAGATGAGGGCTTACGGTTCCCTTCTCAACCTGATCCTCTTCATCCCCCTTCTCCTCCTTCTGATCTCTGTTATCCTCACTCTCTTCGAAGAGAGTGATGAGAGTGATGTTTGCGCGCTACCCGGAGAAAAAAAAAACAAAAAAACCCTGAAATTCAATATAGCTCGCCAATCGCACGCATTGTTCCAAGGAATCATCTCATTAATTTGACAATGTGCTGACTCTGGACGAGCACGTCTGCGTCTTTAATTGCCTCCCATCAAGACCTCGACAACAAGTCTCTTCTTGAATCCGATCTTTAATCAAATTAGACAGAACATGCACTATTATTCTGATGAGGGTTATTTAATTAAAGTATTCCTGTTTTTTTTTTTTCTCTCTCAGACTTGTTCATCTCAAGGAAAAATGTCCGTTTGCTGCGGGCGTTCACTGAAAGCAAATTAATCATAGTTTTCCACACTGAGCACACAGATTATGAGACCATATGGTCAGACTTGTGTCGCATTATGTGGCCCCTGAGGAGCTCTGCGAGCTACAAACTTTCCCACAAAGTCGCAGATCAAACCAGTGTTGTGTTTGTGATTCTCTTTTTGCGTCTGTAACTTTGAAACATGGTTGAATTTGAGGGTTTTTTTTAGTTTTTTTTTTAGGAAAGTTGACGGAGACGGCAAATACTTTGTCTTTGTCGTGGCCGGTTTGTCAGTTTTAAAAGGTGTGATTAATGTTTTGCAATCTGTGCTCTCAAAGAAAGAACCCGCAGCTCTCATAGCAACTGCTTGCCGAGCATATGGCTATGCAAGATGTATATAGCAACCTATAGTACAGGAAAGGACATGGACCACGAGCGTGGGTCCTGCAGACTGAACTTGCACTTCTCTCTCCTCAAATGAGATCCTCAAGAACTCCGAAAGCGCACCACAGCAAGAGTTAATATGTAATATGCTAATGTCCAGAAAGGCCAGCTGGACTAGCTTCAGATCTGAAGCCGGTTAGTCCAAGTCCAGTCGTCTTTTGTTGCCTGAAAGTGCCCTTGATGTAGCCCTTCTGGATGTAACATGGATGGTTGAGAAGCTTCACAGCAGGCGCGGACTAGCAATCTGGCAATTCTGGCAAATGGCTGATGGGCCGGCCCACCTGGTGAGCCGCAAGGCCACCACCAGCAATGTAGGGGGGGAAAAAAATGTGACCCGCCATGACGACAGCCCAACTGATTGAAATAGCCCACGTGATCGGAGGATGGACCTCTGCACTTCCTCGACACCCTTCAACTGGATCAGTCCGTGCAAGTGATCACATTTATTACTCAGACATGACGTCAGCAATGTCAGCGCCAAGCAGAACCGATGCTAATTCACCCCCTGGAGCGACTCCTCCTGTTTTGAGTGCTCTTAATTTTGCGAAGGCAAACAGGCGCTCCTCGTCTCCAGATATCAACGCGGAGCTGACAACGTCTCCTGGTCCTCTTGACGGTCACTTGCGGCGCAAGCGGATGCGAGGGAGGGAGGGAGCCGGTGGAGAGCTCGCGGAGCAGATGGCGTCACCGCACGCGACCAGTCAAGTTGCTATTAAAGACTAAAGGGGTTCAACAGGCCCTTGCATTTGGAGCGCATCGAGTGTTTGTCGGTGGCCTCCCCTTCTACATATTTTTTGGGGTTGTGACGACGAGATGGAATACGTAACAGGCAGGGAGGGAGACAGATGGCTGGAGGGAGGTTGAGAGCTGCTGAGGATGGTCGCTTGTCACATCAGAGTCTGACTAGTCCCTGCAGATGTCAGCAGCACAGTCCTGTCATCGCCCCTCTGTCTTTCTTCCCCGCTCTCTCGCTCCGTCCTCCTGTTTCCAACACTCTGACCCCGTGTCCAATCCAAACTCAAAGGCTTTGTGGGTACACTGCACGCGACCCACCAGACTCACCGGACTCTATCTTTTCACTACCCCCCCACGCACACCTCTTTCAAATTCCTTCACTCGCCTATTTCAGCAGCATCCCTTCTCACCCCCGACTCGCCTCTACACACCCTCAGTTTATATTGGTCTCCCTCTGTCTGTCTTTCCGTTTTCTTCCTCTCCGTCTCACTGAGTCACGTCGTTCTTTCTCCACCTCTCTCTCTCTCTCTCTCCCTCTCACACGCGCACACACACACACACACGAGCGCGGAAAGTATTGGCTTATATTTCCCATGGTGTCTGCAATACATTCAGCTTCACTAGCGGCAGCAATGTACTGGAGCAAGGCACCTGCTGTGCTGAGCTGATATGAGGAGAAAAGACAGATACACAGTCACACAAATGCAGACACACACACGCACACACACACACACACACCATGAGCTTTCTAAAATATGGATTGAAAATGTAATTGTCTGTAAATGCAGACGCCGCGCATAACCAGAAAAACTTGTGCTCACAGTTTCTATTACAGTTTTTACATTTGTCCATCATACAGAGAGCGTGCAAACGTACGCTTACGCGCGGATATTGACACACGCGGTTTGTGTCTCGGTGGCTGAAGGCAACCCGTCTGCTCCCGTTGCCGTGGTTACAGGCCGTAGGCTCGTCTTGAGAGGTGCTCCAGGTCTCCGCCTGCCGCGCGGGGGCTCCGAGGTTGGCACGGCGCGTCCGCCTGTCGCCGCGTCCCTCCGTCCTCGCCGCGTGTGTGTCTGCAACGTATGCACCGCAGTCGCGCACGCGTGCCTCTCTCGCAGCAGCCGAGAGCACAACACATTACGTGACAATTTTCACGGGGGCTAAACGAATCATGGCTGCAATTATGAAATTAGATTGCAGTTTCTTGGATCCTGTAATGAGTCCACTCCCTTCTGTTACTGTTTCATAATTGCTTATTTTCCTGCAAAAAAAAAAAATGAGAAAAGAATGGCAGACAAAGTGTTTATTATTTGCGAGACGAGGGGCGGGGGAGCTCCGCCGCCGCTTATGTGCATTTGAATTGAGGGCCTAAAGGTTTGCTGATTTGAATGCACCGCAGCCAGAGCCATTTAATATACCCAGTGTCTGCTGCTTTTTCCAACAATCCAGTCCTAATCCTCCGTAAGTCAGTCCTTTGTTTATCAGTGCTGCCTTCACCAAGTTCACAGGAACAGAGAAGGAACCACTTCCTTCATCTCCTCTGAGTTACAATGCCCGATTAAACCTGACTGTGTACTCCGCTTATATATTTAAATTGACTAAAAGCACAGCCTACCCGCCTCTGTACTGCTGACCATGTGCTGACTTTGCATTATGTGCATTGTTTACCCTCAGCTGCATGCTTACAGAGCAGCCTGTGCAACGCTTATCTTTCAGGAATCTTTTAATGTCTGAGGTAAAACAAAAATGAAAAGAGAGATGATTAGAGGAAATTGAATTGATTTAAATTCGGCCTTTATCTTGTTTGGAAGACGGCTGATTTAATGAAAAAGCAGCACTTCTTAAACTGACGCGGGCAAAATCTTTGATTAAGCTCTCTGCGGGTTATCATTAATTCATTTTACATCATCTGTTTTACTTTTTGCACAGCAGAAAGTAGGCGAGGCGCAATCACTGCTGATATTCATCAAGGAACGAGTAACAAAATCGACCTTATCCAAAAAAAAAAACTGTACCATGGTACTTCATCATGAACTGTCTGCACACATTTGTTGAAATCAAAACAGGCTCAATTTACAAACCAGTTTAAGATGCAACACATGGCAAGTTGTACGTTTTGACGAGGGTCTCCTAGTGTCCTCCTGGAGTGTTCCTCCTTTTCTCCAGATTTTTGAAAATGTTTCACACTTACTTTCCTCTTTGACTTATCATAACCTGTTCCTGGAACTGAACAATGTGTAATCCAATCCATCAGAACACAAAAACCCTCCCGATTTGTGAGGTCTCACCGTAGTATTGCTGCAGACACAGTAAGTGAGTGGTTAAAGTCATACAGTCAACATACAGTATGTGCCAGTGCAGACAATAAACAACAAACAACAACATTAAATCAAGCGCGTTTTAGCAAAACATGCATCATTCTTTCCCATTCATCCCTCCTGCGTGGGTTTTGGCACCACCACTGAGGAGATAACTCTGTGAAACTGTGCTTCTACTGGTAGAAGGAAACTCAACATCAGTCGGCTTACATCGTCACCTTGACTTCCCGTCGCACTTCATTCCTCATCAGAATGTGCTCCTCAAAAAAAAGGGAAGTGAGATAACATTAACTTCACGCTGTGCACTCTGTGCCGAGCCCTGTTTAACTGCACGACAAGATGCTCAGAGAATCAAAAGGAAGCTTCATCATAGCCTATTCTCTCTTCCCGTTGCCGGAAGGCAAATCTGTGGTTCTTGGACGTTTGAGACCCAGTTCTATTCATCGCATCACACACACACTCTTCGGAAAGCCGTTTTTATTTTGAGGGAAAGTCTTACCACGAGGGCTGCCAACATTGTTATTGAGCAAAGGCGGATTTATATTTTTTTCTAGTGCAGGGGAAATGTATGCAAGAGTATAATTCCTCAAATGTTAAAAAGTGTTTTGGGTGGGAGGGGCTTGGAGAGTGTGTACGCAGACTTTTTTATGGGGCTGCCGAAGTGAAAGTTACATTTGCTGAGACAAGCATAGCAGCACTTACAGAACACATACCGCAATTTGCTTATGGCTTTTAAGTCGATGGTTTACTTGTTATGCTCCAGTGTCCCTACGCTGCTTTGTCCAGAGAGCTTTTGGTCCACAGGGGGTAGGGTTTTCTCGAGAACACTGTGAACTCTGCAGCATCACCTTATGTCGCCATTAAAGGTTAAATGTGGGTATTTGTAGCAGTAGAGGGGTACAGACCTTAGGTTGCTTGTTTTGCTGAAATCATGTGTGAGGCAGGAATCAGAAAAATTAAGGCACAAATATGACATTAATACAACAGTAATATTTTATCCCATATGTAGCTCTAACATATCAACATATCAGGTTGTATCATTATTTGTGTTGATTAAACAGAACCCACGAGTTCAGTTGAAACAGGCGTATTTTTAAATTAGTGTCATCTTCACATGTATTGAAATATAATTCAAGAATGGACTTGCAATGTATTACTAGATATATCAAGTGGTCCTTTCTCTATTGATAAATATACCATATATATATACCACATGCCAACAAGTTTAAACTTTTCACTTGAATTGTTAAGCTCATGTTATTTGTAATAAAAAAAGAAAGGAAACTAATGCAAAAATAGAACTATTTTGACTAACGACAGATATACTGACATACACTGACAAATATATATGGACTCCATCCATACTGTATATTATAGTGTAATCTCAATGTCACCTGTCACATTAAATGTTTTAGCGCACTGTATAGCACTATGCTCGTTTCCATTAGGGAGCAGGTTGGCAGACGCTATGGAAGGACGGTCAGAGAAGTCTTGTGGACCAACAGGGAAGCAGAGACGGGGCCAAGAAGCTTGAGGGTCAGCGAGCAACCCAGACGCACACACATAGATGGACTCATTGATCAATTTTCCCAGAAGAAACGGGGAGATTAAAAGAGGGATGAGAGCGGGGTGAGGCAGGTGGGGAGATCCCTGGCAGCCGGCCTCGCTACTTCATCATGTAGAGAGAGTGGCACAGAGAGAAGCAAGGGCACGATACAGCAGCTACAAGAGTCAAAACAAATGTGTGACTGTCTGATGCCAAGGACAGTGGGCAGACACACTCTTAATCAGCTTGAACACTGGTTGACCTGGACATCAGTCCAGACGGATTCTTCCTCCAGCAGCTGGGACCCTCCTCACTGTGTCACACACGGTAGTGACACACGCCACAACTCCGGATTGTTTGTAGACGGGGGAATTTGAAACTGGACGGGACAGTTGGTTGTCACAAAAATCGCGATGGGGGGGGATGTGTTTGTGTGTATGCTTCAATAAAAGCGGGAACGCTGTGTGTACACAGTAAGTGAGTGAGTGTGTGTGTGTGTGTGTGTGTGTGTGTGTGTGTGTGTGTGTGTGTGCATGTGTGCGCGTGTGTGTGTGTGAAACATCGGGTGACCTATCATGCTGCGCTCTCGTTGGGAGAAGAGACAGGCGCAGGCTTCAGTGCCACAGTGAGAAGCAGAATGTCATTTTGATTCACTCTGAATGAGACTGATCCTGAGGGTTTTCACACGAACGCGCGTGCGCACACACACACACAAACACACACACAAACAAGCCCACACACACAGAGACACATGCGGGCACCAAGGAGGGGAGCTCTGCCGAAAAAGCGTCGTTGTAAATTACAGCGATCGTATTCAGACATGAGTCATCCTGTTCTTAACAAGCAGACACACACACACACACACACACACACACACACACACACACACACACACACACGTACAGCTGTTGATTTGGTGCATCCATTTAATAGAGTCATTCCTACATTTTCCATGGATTATATAAATGCCCACACTGGAACACACGTCACACACACACACACACACACACACATACACATACACACACTACTTTTACAATTTTACAGCAGTGAGGAAAATCATACAGAAATAGAATTTGGTTCTTAAATTATTTATACGAATAGGAAGTCAAATCATGCAGCCAACTTGTGAAGGATTTTTTTTTCTCCATCTCAGTGGAGACGTCTTTGTTATTATGTTTACACGTGACAGAAAAAAAAAAGAAATGCAACAAAGCTGAAACTGAAGGAACACCAAGAGTCCACATCTGATAACCAACGGTCGGGATTCAGAGTGATAATGTAAGAGATTTCCTTTCACAGCCGAATGAGATGCAATATTTATATATTTGGAACTTGGAGAACTTGGAGTAGGTCACAATGTTCCTGGGGGAAAATAGCATTAAGTTCCTGCTAATGCAAAACAAAGCGTCCTGCTGCTGCAGTTTCACCTGGTAAAACATGAGCCGATTGTTATCATGAAGTAGTCACAGACAATGCAATTCATGTCCTCAAGCTTAGCACTTACCGCTATTCTTAATCAAAAATGCGTCTCAGAAAAATGACCGTCTGTGTTTTTGACAGCTGACGAGTCTGAAATCTGGCGGGAGGCAATGGTACGTAGAGGAGAAGCCTCAGTTAGCTGTTAAATGAAGAGCCGCGGCATCTCAGCAAGGCAATCAGCCTCAATCTCGAACACCAAATGATAGAAAAAAGGCTGATTATTACCTGATTTATTTTGCTGCCCCTGGAATCCTGTGAGCTGTAGTATTACAATGCATGCTGTTGCCATCAGTAACCACAGGTGTCGCCAAATCCACCGGGACTGAAATCTTAAACACTGCAGCTTTAAACAAGCAAGATTTAAGACGATCTCTTGGCAGACATGGAATATATTACTCATGATTATGTTTTCATTGGTGCATAATAACCTGAAACTGATAAAGGTTGTGTTTTTGTTACCTTGGTAGGAGACCTTTTACTGTATAACTACACAGGATGTGGGTCCTCTGTCATGGAGTCCAACATGTTTTACTGCTAGTCTGTCACAGATGAGTCATAGAATGGCTCCAGGGAGGGTCTTTTACATTTTTCATATGCCGCCACCATTTATGGGGGTTGGGTGAGGGGTATTTTGTTGTTTCCTATCTGCACTAGAAGCCACTTAGCCCTTCGTATTGGATCTTTAATGGACAGATACAGGCAAGAGGTTCAACATATTATGGTTAATCTAAACTTTAAGACTGCTAAGTGTTTATATCCTGCCGCCAGGAAGGAAAAAAGATTTTTCATTAGTGCGAAATAAATAAGAAATGCGCTCAGGTAATAAATTGGTTTTACACACGCACTGGAGTGCTCCACTTTTACATTTTTATGACTGAAATGCATCATTTTTCTTCAGCTGTTCTACTGCTAGAGGTGGTGAAAATAAGGCCCCTCTTTTGTCTTTCGAACACATCGCGAAGGCAGGCGGAGAGACAAAATGAGAATCAGCGGCGCAAAGTGAGGATCCTGAATTGTTTCATCAAACAGAGAGACAGAAAGCTTGATAAAGTTGGAAAGCCCCAAATAGAGAGAGAGAGAGAGAGAAAAAAGGATGAAAGACGGGGGCAAGTGTGTGACGAAATGTGTATTGACACAGAGGGACAGGCATAAAAATAGGTAGAGACACAGAGAAGAAGAAGCGGGGAAAGATGAGAGGAGAGTAAAGACAGAGAGGAGGCCCTGTCCACGTCATAAAGAAGATTACACATACAAGAGCGAGAGGAGAAGAAAAA
>CAEMYA010000446.1:373467-403013 GCA_903131615.1 Diplodus sargus
ATAGAATAGGAGTGCCCAAACTTTCTCCCTTGCAGGGGCAAAACAGAAACTAAACTGCAGGGGCAAAAACCTTGTATGCCATTTTTAAGATCCAAAATGGCACCAGGATCATGGGAATAAGCAGACATTTATATCATGATTAATTCAAGGTGCAATATGTAGGAATTAACCCTAACCCTAACCCGCTGAATTCATAATCAGAAATAAAAGGGGGCAGCATTTTACAGTGGTTAGTAAATGCTGCTCACAGTAGCTACCGTTAGCTAACTCAGGTGTTCTGGACTCTTAGTTACGGTAACTTTTGACTCGGCCAGGCCAGATACCTTTCCAACATCGTACTTTACATTTTGTTGATAATTTTGTCAGTACATTTTCGAATGTTTAAGACATACATTCTTACATATTGCACCTTTAAACATATATCTTTTTTGCCTAGAAACATGCAATGGGCCAATTTGAACCTTATGGCAGGCCAACTGCCATAAATCTTTAATACGCTGGCTTACATTAATCCATATAGCAATCATCTATGCAAAAATGAGTTGGTCACACGCGTCTGCGGCTCAAGTTCAAGTCTGACAATCGCACCGCCGCGTCACTCGCATGCCGCAGGCAGGCACTTTTCCGGCATGGCACCACCGGGGAGCATAAGTTCTGTAAGGTCAAAGTTCGCGGAACAAAAGACTCGAAGCTCATTGTGCAACCACAAAAAGCGAGACAAAAAAAACATAAGACTTAAGAGGATAGAGCGTGGAACTAGAAGAACGTAAGCTGACAGCTTAAGATATGAAAGAAGTGAAAAGCTGTTAAATACTTTTAAACTGCATGACAGCGATTATAACACACACACACAGGGACCCCGCTATCATATACATATTATACATTTACTATGTTAATGCGTTTTTTCAGTTTTATTATTTTTGCATAGCATTAACTGACACAGTAATTATCTCGTATTAACTCCTTAAGAAGGGCCGTGCTGTGTAGAGCAGCCCGTTCACAGGCAGATTTGGTGCAGGTGTGAATGAGGGCGGCGGAGCACTCTGCAAGGCGACAGAGAGTATGAGAGGAGTTGAACGATAGAGGGTAACGGTTAAGGTGAGCGCCAGGTTGTGAATCAGACATACCGTTAAAGGGGCTCTGCAGAAATTCTGTGCCGTTGTTTATGTTAGCAGACTCCGTTCTGTGGCGCTCTATTAGAGGACGTAGAGAGGCTCTGAGACGGAGCGCCCGAGAACGCTCATGAAGTCAAGTCAATTGGACCGTCGCGGAAAATCCGACCCGAATCCCTCACAAAGAAATCCACAGTCCAGCAGCATTAAGCGACCGAAACAAATCGTCCCCAGGCTTGTGTAGGCGACGGAGAGAGGCGGGGAAGGCGCTACAGTCCGCTCACAAATTCTCACTTAGAGCTTCTTTAAATATGCCATGGTTGCTATGCTAATGTTACTGGCAATTCAAAAATATACGAGCAACACCACGCTGTGTCTGTCATCATGTGAAACGAATGAGGCAGTAGTATCGACTCTCTTAGGTCTGATTCCATGACTCACCCCAGCCCTGTAGTTAAAAAAGGTTGACTTGAATAAATCTCACCTTCTTTTTCATTGATGAGTAGCTCACTGGCAGAATGGCGGCTCTCTGACCTACTCGCTCTTACGATGTGTTGCCTGAATGCTGTGAATGAGTCACATATGCATACTGAAATGTGTCTTGTGAGTCCGTGTGTTTGGTTCATACTTTGCTGATTCAAAGGAAAGGTTCCAGAGCAGATATTCATACAAATCTGTCTTTTCATATACAGGTTCAGATGATCTTTTCCTTTTCCTTTTTTTTTTCTTTGTAGAAGTGCAAAACCCCTTTTTCATGTCGTTTTTGGGTAAGAAATTTTAATCAGAAGAGAAAGCTCTTCGTCGACTGACTTCCTTTTTATGCCTAAACCAACTAAATAAACAGACTCTCTTTGTTTTCATGACTGAATAAACCGAATAAACAGACTGACCTTGAAGGAACACACTATTTCACACTGTTTTACTTGGTTTATGTTTGGCGGACCCTGCCAGACAGTGTTACGGGGACCTCATTGTTTATTCAGTGATGGAAAAATATATACATATTTCTGTGTTTGTATTATTACCTCATTAATATTGCAAATATTGAAATCCTGAGTTTGAATTACCATCTAAAGGATGACATCATACATTAAAACATGTCTATCAGTTATGTTAAATTGTGTATCCTCTCCGACCACCAGAACAGGTAGCCTTCATCAGCAGTTTTATTAGAAATGGTGGCTCTATTGAAGCGTTTTGTCAGATTTGGTATCAACTGGGGATTCATCCATCAGGACCACCACACCTGTTAAAACTGAGACTACGCACCACCCACGCGCTCTACACGGGACTTAAAACAAACGCACCCCGCGCGCTGAAGCTAGCAGGTAGTCTGTGAAGGCTTCACGGGGCAGAGCAACGCTTATATCGAAGTTCAGACTACACACACACACACACACACACACACACACACACACACACACACACACTTGGAAAGTCACGGTTAACACAGTAAATTATAATATGTCAAAATAAGCGACCACCCTGTGAACGGACAGTTATGAGCAGGTGAGCTTAATTTAAAGGTGTGTTCACAGTGACGTACCAACCGCCCAGTTCAGCTAACGTTTTGTTTTTTGCATTACAGTAGCGTTAGCTTAGTGTCACAGGTTAGCTTGAGAGTTAACTACTTAGCTTATATTGCCACTACATAACATGAGGTATCAAGTCAGAAGTGTTGTAATGCACTCTTTCAAAGATAATTTCCCCGCGGTGGGACTAATGAAGGATTATCTTATCTTGAAGCACTTCTTCACGCACTGTCAGAACATTTCAAAACAGGCTCCTACTGCAAAACGGAGAGTGAAGTGATGAAGAGACAGATATGAGGGAGGAGAGCAGACATGTGGAAAGAAGTTCAAAGAAGAGAAGTTCAAGTGTCTGAGATTTAGAGGGGAAAATAAAAAAGGAAAAGCAGATTCTGAACTAACCCAGCAGTCAGGTGATCAAAGGGAAGGCGAGGTAATTTAAGGCATGATCTAAGTGATATTGAAAATGTGCTATAAAATAATTGACACTGAACATTAACTAAATGGAATAAGATCAATAGTTTCATGCAGTTTAAGGTTTTTCTTTCTGGTTGAATTCACAGTTACTGCCAGTTGTGATCAGATGAGTGAAGTTACGTGAAATACTGGTCGTCTACCGACAGATCAAACTACTTTAAGTTGGTCCAAATATCTACGTTTCAGCAGCACTGTCTTATAATAAAAAATAACGTGCCGTTTTCTGTTTGATGGGAGACACCTGTTCATCTATCCATCCATTATCCTCACAGGTCTGTAAACCACCCTTCATTTTACTGCTGCAGTGCTGCTGGCTGTGCATTTCTCCCCGGCTGCTATGCTCCTTAACCCCAGTCCTGTTAATACGTGGTTCGAGAGGATTAGCATCATGGTGATCCTGCTCAACTGTGTGACACTGGGCATGTACCAGCCCTGTGAGAACATCGACTGCACCTCGGACCGCTGCCAGATACTGCAGGTAAGCGAGGCCCCTGTGTGTGTGTGTGTGTGTGTGTGTGTGTGTGTGTGTGTGTGTGTGCGTGCGTGTAAGAACAACATTTCAACGCCCTGATGAAGTGATAGAACAAAATGATGAATTATTTGACATAAACTAACAGCAGCTCACCACTCTTTCTTGTCACTATTCCTCAAGCTGCGACGCAGACAAACACTGCTGCAGAATATTTCTCTCCTGGATGGTTTTATATTCTCTCCTGCTCTCTGAACAGGGAATTGGGACCTGGTTTGTTTTAATATAGTCTTGTGGAGCCGCATGTGATTTTGTCACTTCATGATGAGAATACAGCTAGTGGAGCAGAAAACTGTGGTTGTGGGAGACCCACAAAGGCCACAGCTGACAAAGTTTCACCCACAGGCTTTTATTCTACTTCTGCTGGAGTTGAAAACCACTGTCTGAAGTTTAGCAGCAGTGTGTTAATGAGACTTTTAATCTCTATACTTATAATGCAGCTGTCCCCAGACTGTATACAGTAGGGGTGTCACGATTTCGATTTGAAATCGAAATCGATCGAAAATTAAGTCAAAATCTCGAACTTCGAATATAAAAATGGGATCGTCGATGCTGTCATGCCCCCATGTCACGTACGGTCGGCTTGCAGAGCGGAAAAAAGACACACCCGTGTTGAAGTGCTGCGAGTCAACCTCCTCTAACTTAGCTGCTAGCGAAGCCAGTAGCTATTAGCAACAGCCAGCCAAACGACAGCACGGTGTTACACCATTCCTGTTCAGCTCCCGGACCGTGGTCGGGAAGCACAGGGGAGATGATTTTCTCCAGGGCCAAAGTTTGTGTTTACCTTCGGGGTGAACCCCTTTCACATGTTAAGCTGGTCGGGAAATAATACCAGGGAGCTTTGCTGTATCTGGGGGAACCGTCGCCTTTATTCACAGCCAAGCTGCAGACTATATTGAACACTTTACTGCTGTCGCTACTACTGCTGCTCCTTTCGCTTCTCCTTCCTCTCTCATTCATCCACTGACCGCACGTACGCATGCTCCCTCCAGTGTTGCCAGATCAGATTGACAGTTTCCAGCCCAATCACATCTTAGAACCCGCCCAATCCCATAAAAACCAGCCCAAACCGGGGGGCGGACGCTTCTAGGGGTCAGCGGGGGGTAATGGAGAGAGGAGACGATCCTCGCCGCCGTCAGCGGGGCGGGGGATATTGTCACTGTTGTCGCCTTCCTCCGGCGCTCCTCGTGGGCTTCCGTAGTTCAGAGTGCAGTTTTCACAATATTGAAAACTCGCCAAATGTGGACAAAACCAGCCCAAATTTTATTCACCCGCCCAATGTATTTTTTAAACAAAAGTAGCCCAGTTGGGCGGAAAACCGCCCAATCTGGCAACACTGCCTCCCTCACTCTCGCTCGCCCACTCGCACCTTATGGACCTTACGCACCTTACGCACCTTACGCACCTTACGCACCTTATGCACCTTATGCACACACACCTGACGCACCGCCCTATTCCTGAAAGGGGCTACGGCACTCTGACAACAATGGCAGCTGCAGATGCAGGAGACCCATCGACAGAACTTGAACCCCCTCCCCTTTCACTGAAGTCAACATTTGCGCTGTCGACAAAAAAGCTACAGTTTGCAAGCTCTGCCGAAACTAGGTGTCAGGTTATTTTGTTTAAGTTTTCAATTGACTTAAGATATGTTATTGTTACATTATGTTGTCAATAAATGTTTTAAACTTGACAATGTAGTGTGGTACATTGCGAACAAATGTCAGAAATTATATTGCATAAAAGTCTAGTCTAAAAATGGCATAGCAACCTGTGCTTTAAAAAAAATAAATCTAAAAATCGAGAATCGAATCAAATCGTGACCTTAGAATCGAAAATGTAATCGAATCGAGGATTTGGAGAATCGTGACACCCCTAGTATACAGTACTGTATAGAGGAGGCCTCATGGGCTTCCCACTGTCGCTCTGACAACAACCTCTAACTGTGCTGGGTTTAAAAGTTTCTTTTACAGAGCACCCTGTGTCTATTAAATAGTTGTGTTCAGGTTCTGAAGTCTGAAACAAAATTAGCCGGTTAGATTATCAACATGTCACAGTGCTACCACTGTGATTGGTTCAGTGGTCGATCGGCCCAACCCTGCTGCATACGCATACCCAGTTGGCTCTATAAGATTAATTTGACATGGTCATTCTCTAAATGACCAAGGTCTTCACGTGAAGCGTGTGAAACAGAGCATCTGATGAGGCGTCATTATCATTTATTTATTCATTACTTGTGGACTTGGTTGATCCTGTAACAGATCATCATGGACAAAAGTTTTTACGGATGGATTATTTTATGGTCTTTTTATCGCAAATTGGCCATATTTTGCTTCTGTTTCTGGTAGTAAGCTGTATAGAGTTGATATGAGTTCTATGCTACAACTGTAATTGACCATCTGGCTGAAGAATCAGTGTGTGCCTCTGGGATTGTAATTGCTTTTAGCTAAAGGGAAAATTTGGCCGGCTCAATTTCAGGTGTGACAAAGACGACCTAATTTTGCCTCACACGCTTTTTGTTGCTTTAAATCCCCACTGACTTTGAAAATGTGTCGACAGTAACCTACGCTGAGGTGTCCGCTATTGGTTTGTCCAGTTGCACTGCATTATCTCACTTGCCTACAGCACATTAGGGCGGATTATCATATCAAATAAAGCCCCCCAGTACAAACTGTAATAGTTTACTTATCTCATTGGATTTTGTCCTCATTGTGCGGTAATTTCCAATAAACATTCACTGCCGTTTGAAAACTGTGCGACACACCTTCCTGCTTCACTTTCCTCTTCTCACCTCCCCTTCCATACTGTCTTTACTTCTCCCTATGTTTCTATTCCCCCATCCTACACTCTCTCCCTTCCTCCATCCTTTGTCTTTCTAACAAGCACATTGTCTCCCCAGGTAGTGTGAGGGGTCCTGTTCTGGTGGTTGCTAATGGTAACTGGAAGGATTTTGCTGACAGAGCTTAGATTGTTAGAGTGGCCCTCACATGCCTCTCTGGCCCTCGGTAAAATACAGTATCCCCACCTCGGTTCCTGGAGGAAAGAGGCAATCAGCTATGAACAATGTGTATGTTATTAAGGTGCAACAAATCACAAAACTAATGGGTTTGGATCACAACTAACAATTATGATTTCACTATCGATAGCCAACATTTTTTACGATAAACAACTAAAACTCAAAGAATCTTCATTGATCATCATACGTGACGAAGAAATGCAGAAAATCCTGAAAATAGAGAAGCTGGAAGAAGCTTTTAACTTCAAAATTAATCGACTATGTTGGCGATGCATTTTTATTCCGAAATAAATCGATTGACTTATCATTGCAGCTCTACTTATGGTTAGGATTGAACTGATTTAAAGATAGACTACACTGACTCACTCTTTCAATGTACTGCCCACAATACTGGGTACAGATTGGTTACACGTCAGGAGCAGCCTGTCCTCAAGGTGACTGGGGCTTCTGGGAGCTACGGAGGGGAGCTGAGTGTCGAGGGGAAGGCAGCAGATATCGCCAAAGTTCCAATATGAATATTAATCTTCTGACCTTTTTTAGGATGACAAGCACGTCCCATTTCAGTGTTGCTGAAAATGCTTGAAGACAGAGTCTATGGGATCATCGCACTCACACAGAGTAAAATGCAGCATGTGTCTGTTTGTCTTTCCATCGCAAATCTGCAAAGAGATTTAGAGAGTAATTAAAAGGTGAAAGTGGCAGTAAAAGCCTTTTTGGGCTCAAATTGTGGGTTATCTGTTCGGATCAAGGATCAACTGTCTTGCTTTACACCACCAACACACCTACAAATGTACCGTTGTACTGCTTTGAGGAGTAAACTGAATATTTAGAGACAAACAAACCTATCCCCACGTTCAGTCACCACGAACATAATGTGTATCTGGGTGCTCTGACTGACCATTCAACACTAATATCTTGTGAACAACTAATCGCAGTATGGCTTTGATTTGATTCAAGTAAATGAGACGAGGAGACGCCAATTAAAAGTAAAATATCAATGATTTTCAAAATGTATTAGTGGGTATTTTGCCTGAAAGCCAAGAAGTTTAACGAGCTGAGAGCCAGAGGCTGCCGTGAGGAAGAGAACTGTACTGCAAGGAGGTGGAGGTTCTCTCTGGCCGGCTCTGCCCAATTTAAGTCATGTCTGTATTTGCATAGTCATCTCATGCAAATAGAAAGTTGTTATTCTACCTAAAGTGGATTTGGTTGCGACGGAGCTCATTATGCCGTCAAAGCAACACCTGTTCACCTTTATAATGAAGCTTCAAATCTTCAGAAAACACACAGACACTTTGTAGAATGACTATCCTATTTATCAGCGAGTGTGGGATGTGTCCTCACGGTGCCTTTGGATTTATACGCTGATTGCTCTCGTCATTTACTCATTCATAAGCAGAGTAAGACACACATGCATATTTTATTTTGAATGGCCCTCCGTCGGAATCCTGATGACCTACTTACCGCGTCCGCTCCTCCTGCCAAATAAGTGGCACAGTGACAGCATGTGAAGTAGCTTCCACACCAACTCCTATTTCATATCATGAAAGGGCCCGTCACGAGACAGCCGCAACCTCTTTACAAATCATGTTGACGATAAAACCTGATAGGCCGACTGAAGAGGAAGCTGGCGGTGGTGACAAATAACTATGATGAATTCATTCCCCTTTCACTCAAGAGCCGGAGCGCGACAGGGATCCAACTGGTGCAGCCAATGTCGGATTACATGCGAAGCGTGCGGGCTGCATTATTTATCAAAACATCATTTAAACCGCATGTGAGACTGATCTTCTCGTCTTTCCCATTGCATGCTGCCAGCTCTGTGTGCTGTCTGTCTGTGATTGAACGAGCGGGGACGAAACACACACAGGTGTATACAGACAACACAATGCTTGCACAAGTGCAAAAAAAAGCACAAATTTGAACATATAGCCTTGTGCACACACATGAATGCCGAAGTTCACACACCTACAAGTGCACAAATGTGCACCAACTCATTTCCTTTACGGCTTTTAGATATCTTGAGCCCTATAAATAACTAATGGTACAGACAACGTGTGCACTTGTAGAAAAATGGAATAGATAGCTGCTCATCCCATCTCTCGACTCTCGCTATTTCTGTCTCAGACAAAGCAACCTCCCCTGCCGCTGCCAGTGCTGCAACATGAATAAATCCCCAAACTTTCACACACCATTTATCTCATTCAATGTGCTCTGCAGCTACAAACACCATCTTGCAGTTCATCAGTGCTGAGTGAAAAAAAACATCTCTCTTCTCCAATTGAAGCGCATTACTCCTGGATGTCCAAAATGTACCACGTATGGGTGTTTTTCTAAACCGCCGTGGGTTATTGTTGAGGCTCTAGTTTGTCATTTAACTGCCGCCTGCAACCCTAAAAAGGTAATAACCTTGTGGAAAATTGTTTTCCCGTTGCGGCATGTGTATTGGTTTGTGCCGTCTGATTTGTTGAGTGCACAGTCTCTGTTCTCAGGGTATACTAAGTGTTCTTTAGAAGCCTAGAGCAACATTCAGTTCTTGTGATCTTTGAAAATTGCTAAATGCTGTATGATGTGGGCCACAACACTTTGCTATGTAGGAAGGTATGAACCGTCTCATGCTTGAAAAAATCCAATATGTCCAATTATGTCATAGCCCTGAGACTGCTACCAGCTCAAACTGCTACCTTGTCTGAATTTGAAGAGTGATTTTCAAGTGTGTTTATTAAGAGACACAATAGAAATCTGTAAGACCATAAAAAAACAGTTCTGGGTAAAACAAACAATATTCTACCCGATTTTCTGATAATACAGAAAACAAGAAAGCCAGAAATATAAGGTAAAGAGGAATGAAAAGAAATCCCACAAGTAATGTTTGGTCTCCATCTTCTACAGACAACAACTCACATGGATAGATGGTTAGTTGTGTTATATGCTATTAGGAAGGGTGTCACTGGGAATCTGTCAAAATAAGCAATCAGAGGGTCCCAAACTTTGTAGAATGTATTAGTTGATCCTTTTTAGAAAACAACATATAGGAGCCATGCAGATGCTTGGCAGATGCTAGACAGTCACAGCGAGTATTCTCCTTCTAGCTATTAAGGTGCAAATAATTCAGGACTTTCTTTGATATTAGTCACTATAAATCATTTTATCATCTCCATGGACTTTACAGACTGTCCTAGTCTCCCTCAATCTTGAGCATGACCTAAACATGTCTTAAATCTGCTCGGCTATTTTACAGCAATAGCATGTTTCATCAGTGTTTTGTTATATTTGAGCTAATTCATACTCAACTGTAGTGAGTATGATGGAGAACTCGAAGCTGAATCTGATCAAGATGTGCGCAGAGAGCATTTCTTATCACCCTCTAGTCAGTCTCTATTCTTCTTCCCTTTCTGAGAGCATTTTAAAGGGGGTCAACATTCTTGTGTTTTGGGTCAAACTCCTAATTTCATATAAGGTTAACAAAACAAGCACTTCAAGTTTGTAAAACGTTGAGGTTTAACACAAGTTGCAAAATTGTCGTCCCATTTGGAATAGTGTCTTTCGCTTAGTTCGGGGGTGGATGACAGGTTTTGGAACAAAACGCACTTGTCATCATCTGTAATCCAGATTATGACCGAGCAACAGCCATTCGGCTTCATTGTGTATTTGAATTTCCAGGCCTTGGAACTCTCTGTGTCAAGAGGCAGCCGCTTGAGTTATAATATAGTTGGAATATGTAACAAGGCAGCAAACACAGTCATAAGGCCTCGGGCGAAGCATTGGGAAGGAGTTTTGTTCCGCATATACAATAGGAGGTTTAGCCAGCGATCTTTACATAATAATACAAGCAGCACACGGCAGGGATATGAGCTCATTTCTTCCTCTCTCTCACAGTTTATCTCTCACTGTCTATCCTCTCTTCATCGTTGTTTCCCTGTTGTTTGACCTGGATCTCCCCCACTTTCTTCTTCCTGTTCACTTCTCAGTGATTTAAGTGTCGCAGCGTGGGTTGGTGCACATTGGGCACCATATGTTTTGTGTTCTCAGCTCACACATACACACATTTATCTCTTTGAAGCCATTCAGACCCCAATGTTTACAGCAAACTTTGCTCAAGCAATTACCACCAGCGTTTTTATAGTCGCTACAAGAGAGCGCACTCAAACGCATTAAGAGCACATCAGTCTTGAATATCACATATGCTGTTAGTGGACTATTAAATCACAATTGGTGGTGTTTAAAAAGGGCAGCTGGGTGAAAATAACTAATCTGACAGTTCCTGTGAGCTTTGAAATGAGTGCTGCTGTGGAGTCTGAAACCTGCTACACTCTAGAAGTGCTAAGATTGCCTTTTGAAAGGTGGAAAATAGAAGGTCATGGATCTTTTCTAGGTGCTCTATATGTAGGAGGTCAAAACCAAAGTTCGCTCAAGGCTTGAGAAGTGTGCACATGCTGTTCATTTTCTTGTGGTGCTCTCAAACTTGATCCCTTTCCTTTTCCAGAGGGTATACTGTTAACAGCTAAAACATATGACCTTTTTTTAAAATCTCATTATTACCCGATAGATAATAGGCAGTATTTGTTTTTATATCCATGCCAATGGCGGACATTGAACTGAACTGAAGGATAAGTCCTCCTCATTCACAGAGAAACCGAGATTGAAACAAAATGAAGAGGGAGCTTCAGTAACAGCTTGAGCTTACTCATTTCATGAACACAG
Source organism: Diplodus sargus (assembly GCA_903131615.1). Lineage (NCBI taxonomy): Eukaryota > Metazoa > Chordata > Actinopteri > Spariformes > Sparidae > Diplodus > Diplodus sargus. The sequence goes on from CAEMYA010000446.1 coordinate 384,829, forward strand.
CAGACGAAACAGATGCCTGGCTTATGTGTTTCATCTATTGCTCACTTCCCTCTGTCTTTATCTCCGTTTGTCCCCTCGCAGGCCTTCGATGCATTCATCTACATCTTCTTTGCGTTGGAGATGGTGGTAAAGATGGTGGCTCTTGGGATCTTTGGCCGTCGCTGTTACCTGGGGGACACCTGGAACAGGCTGGACTTCTTCATCGTCATGGCTGGGTGAGCAAATATGTCGTAGTGTTTGCATTAATTCTTGTCGAAGTCTGTATGTCATGATTTTTATGAAACATTGATGTGGCGGATGCATTTGCTGTGAAATCAAAGCAAAGTAGAGAGCAAAAGTAGTCAACATCTTACTCTGTTACAAAAATTGTAACCGAAAGGAAGAAATCTCATGAAGAATATTGTCTGACAAAGATGTTTTACCGTAAGACTCATTGTGCGTGCAACACTGTAACAGTAGACAGGGCTTGTGTGGGGTGTCCTCTGAGAATGCAACCATAAGGCAGCGATCTCTGGTACTCTGCCACAGACATTACAGTATAGGAGTGGACTGGGCACTCTGCAGTATGCTGGAGTGTAGGGTATTCACAAGGGCAAAGAGAAAAGCGTCCTGTCGTTTTTAGAATTAGGACAAATGTTTTTTTTTGGACAAGCGCATATGCTTAGATTGGAAGTAAAAATGGTTTGGAAGGTTGACAAGAACAAGGAAATAAAATTAAGGAATGGAAAATGGAAGCTGGGAATTGAAAAATGACAGCCACGCAAAACAATTCGTGGCACAATACAAATCCCCTTTTGGTATCGCCAATGGAACTTTATTTTGAAAAAAAAAGAGCAAAAAACAACAACAAAACAGTACGGTACAAAAACAGACTGCAAGCTTCTTGAGTTGCAAAATAAACGTTTAAATTGTCAAACATTCTATATGTCATTCATGGCACGATTCAAACGGTATAAAAAATTATTATTAAAAAAGAATATCCATGCTGGTCTATCAGAAGGGGAGGGACTTTGCCTCTCTATTATCATATTGTGCAAGTTGTTCCATAAGTTTGGTTCGTTCTTACAAGTGTGTCCAATCACACACACTGTTACCGCTGGACGTACAAAAGCACATGCTTGATAGATGCATGTGCACAAAACTAAAGCAAACACACCTGCTCAAACACCTGCAAGTGTGAATGTGTGTGTGTGCGTGTGTGTGTGTTTGCGTGCGTGGGTGTGCGTGTTTGTGTGTGTCAGTGTGTGAGAGAGAGACAAATAGTGCAAGAAGCTGGTATAATAGCAGACAAAGAAAGGCAGGGCAACAGACTTACCTGGCTGGTTAGAGAAAGACATCCATCTTCATTTGAGGATCCCAAGTGGATGCTCATAGGGTGTGTGTGCGTGTGTGTGTGTGTGTGTGTGTCTGTGTGTGGCACAGAATTACACACATAGATTACCGTCTGCCAGTTTATCCCTCTTGAGTTTGCTTAATCTGTGTGTGTGTGTGTGTGTGTGTGTGTGTGGCATATGCATTTGTGTGAACGATTCAGCCTCCGTTTTCCTCTTGGCAGCATCCATTAGATTAGCGTGTAGGCTAATTGCAGAGGGCATTGCCAAACTTGCCAGGCCAATTCGCAGCCAACAGTCTATGAGCTCCATGTCTGTTACCCACGGGCACCACCTCGCACTCTCAACCTCCTTCTACCTCTCTTTCTTCTCCTTTCTTTCTTTTTCACATGGTCGGATGAACATCCTCCCTTGTCAGCCCCCCTTCAGACCTCAAAGCTTTCGTCCACACAGTCTCTAGAGGAGGATCCATGCTTTTACTCCGCAACCCTGCCACGCACAAACTCCCTCTTTGAGTCTGCTTTATTTTATTTTTTGTATATTTTATTTTGGCTTAATTCACTGCACTGACACTTTTTGTTCACAGTTTGTCTTGTAGCCGCAGCAATAACAGAAATGTGGCAGCACATCTCTTTTGGCGTGTCCACTGAGATTCTTGATCGGGGGAGAAAGCATGACCCTCTCTTGTTTTAGTTTTTTGTCAGTCCTGTCTTCCATATTTATTCTAATGTATGCCTGAGATGGGTTGAAAAACCTTACCATGTCCAAGAAATGACACTGACACACTTTCTCACACTGAGCAAGACTGACTGATGTTTGCACTGCATCCAGCAAATGTTTGCCATTTTTTACCTGGAATTTTTACTTTACTGAAATAATTAATCTATCATCATTATCATTGCCATTTTTCTCCCTTCTGTTAATCACCTAATCATTGCAGCTCTAATTCTGTATATGCAAAGAAACAACGGCCTGATTACACTTTGTGGACCTGCCATCCCAGCCTCAGTACTGCATAATTAAACAGGACAAAACAAGAGCACGCCGCTGCTTCAGTTCACCCTTTTCCTTACTTTCTTCAGAAATGAGGGTGTTTCTTTTTCAGCTGTCAAAAAAAAATTACGTTGTTCCTTTTGTACAAATGATGCAGGTAAACAATTTTCTTGACACTCAGACGGTGACTTTGATGAAGGCATGTTGTTAATTTGACAGTTAAGTCACTACAGATTTTGCATGTCAAGATTCAAGACTCAATTTTCCCTTTCTCTCGCATTAAAGGTGCATCTGATCTCTTCTCACCAGGTCTACTCCAGGTTCCCCCTCAAGCTTTGCATTTCATATCGATATAAACACACACACGCGCGCACACACGCACGTGCGCACACAGACACTAGTCACATGAAAGCATGAATGAGATGAAGGCATCATGAGCAAAAAAGGAATGTGAAAAATAGAGAACAATCACAAAGAGGACGCTTCCGGCAGTCTGCTAATTACCCTCCCAAACACAGCGGCCTGCTTGATGTGTACAGGAAGAGACACTTCTATAGAGCACACAAACACCCGCGTACCCAACAGTCACCCACACAGGTCGTGTGCGCGCACTTACAAAGACACACACGTCTCACGTGCAGACTCATCGGTGATCTTCTGTTCTCTCTCACTTTATTTGCTGCTCTGACCTCCAGATGCAGCTGGATCCCGAACACAACAATACACATACGCTTATCCATGCAATTGTTTATGCTTTAGTGGGTGGCAACTATCTTAATAGATTGCTACTCTCATCCTGTAACCTAATCAGGCAACATAAAAAGAAGACATTTTTGTACCCTCGAGCTCATTAAAGGGAGGACATGTATGTTTTAATTGTTCTCAATACTCCCTCTTGACATTTTAGCCTTCTGCTCAGTCCCTCAGCAGCCCACATCAGATCATTAGAGCTACAACAGATACTATAATGTTCGAGGCAGGTTGCAATAACACCACTCTGCCCAGCCGGAAAAAGCCTGGCCCCAAAACAATTGTTATGCTCCTCTCTCTGCTGTGACATTTTCATCAAGCTGCTGTGTGGCATTTCTGTCTCTTCGACCGCACCGGGTAAAGAAAATTGCTCTGCTTCGTGCCTCCACATCCTTGTGTGGAGACAAAGTTTGAGGCTCCAGAGCTTTACTTAAAACCATCAGTGTAGGAGTTTTACATATACATGTTTGTATATTGTTTATATGTTGTATATGTTGTTCAAACCCCAAGTTCAGATAAATCTCTACAGTTTGCAGTGCACCAGATTTTTTAAACCCCGAGTCTGTGGCGACTTTACTGCATTGGTAGCAATTTTTTTTTTTTTTTTACAGCAACCAGCAAAGATTGGTTTGCCAGAGCTTAAGGGGGAGCAACTGTAGCAACAGACAGGAGCCAGTGGTGTCACAAGCATGTTGACAGTGTCTGAAAGGAGTAAGCATTTCACACACTAGTGAGATTTAGCTCCCTTCTATGTCCCTGCAAATTTGGTTTGAGTTATTTCACCCCTATATGAATAAATTGTCAGTTAATAGAACATCTGCCTGTCAGCTGTAGTTCAAACCCTTGTTACGAGTAATCCTACTCAAGTGTGAGCTTACTCTGTCGGTGACTCTGTGCTGCAGTGAGGAGCAAATGGAAAGAGCTTGCCTGTGGGATTAATAAAGTATCACATTATTGTAAATGACATGCTTCGTAAGTCTATCTATGTGAGAGACAGTGAGCTTGGCTTGTTTTGTCAAAGCCAGCGGATGTGCTTTGGGCCTTCTAACTGCGTGGTGATGGTGCTGCTTCTGGTATCACGCTGTCCCAACACTGTCACGGCCCCGGGAACATCAGTTCTGTGCACAGACAGGCTTAAATACTATTACACAATGTACACCGTTTACACACACACACACACACACACACACACACACACACACACACAGTAATAGTGATTCACCAACTTGAGCTATCTCTGTGTCGGTGATAACTGTCATGTAGTATGACTGTGGTTTAAACATACACACACACACACACACAGCTTTAACACTCACACATACACACACATGGCAAACTGTGGCCATTCTCCTGTGAAAGTGGTTTGGGTTCGGGGGCACAAACAGCTTAGCCATGCTGTAGAAATGACTTGCTAACAGATGCCAGGCTCTGACTGAGCCACAACATCCTGCAGGCAACACTTAGAATAGAATGAATCCCTCTTTTCCAGCTCCCTCTTTCTTTTTCCTCACCTCTCTTTCATGTTATTCCCCCCTTTTGATGCTTTGTCACTTTGTCCCCCCCGCCACTTTCTCTGGAGTGTTGCGACACTCTTTGCATTACACTCCCCATACTGATGGGGCTCCCACAGCACGGGGAGGGAATACAGGTGAGACCAGATCAAAGAGGGACCACTGATGTTGAATCATGGCGCAGGGGTCTCTGATGCAGATGGATATCCTTTTTTGTTATATTTTGAGCCAACAGCTCCTCGAGGTAACTACTGAAAGGGTAAAAATATTTCTTTCTCACTTTGTTTTCTCTGTCTGTTCAAACAGGATGGTAGAGTACTCACTGGACCTGCAGAACATCAACCTGTCAGCCATTCGGACAGTGCGAGTCCTGCGGCCCCTCAAAGCCATCAACAGAGTGCCAAGTGAGACATTTTTAGTTTGTGTATGTGTTGTGTCCGTGTGTGTGTGAACTGTAGGATAAGTGCACTTTTACATGACTATGTGTTGTCTGTGCTTGTTTTTAAAGTCCTTATAGTCTCGCCTCCCGGGCAGCTATTTTGGGCTAATAAGATCGGGCCCTTATCTAAATAAACAGAGGGGGAGCCATAACTTCACTTAATAGTCACCAGGACATAAAAAACTGCATGTAAAGAATCACAAGTCAAACCGGGTTTAAAACATCTAGAGCATTTTGGAAACTTTCTCCTATAATAATGCTTTTTTTCCCCCAGGTAACACTTTTTCCACACATGCGCAAGGCTGTACAACACCAACTTTTTTTTATGGCTCAATCTGCAGCGCTGTGTGCAAAGGAATGATCTCCCCCCCTCTGCCTCTGATTGGCTTACCATGATAATTTTACCCTTACCCTGTCTAATTATCACCCCACAGAGTACGAGGCAGTTAGAGGCACAGTAGGACGGGTTATTCCCTCACCATCCTGCGGAAGAAAATTGACCAACAAAACACTGTGAACCCATCCCGCTTGAACAAATGCAAAAGTTTAATGTCTGATGTCTGAATAACCTCACATTTAGGGCCACGTATACGTGTCAAACAAGCACCATCTCTGGCGTAAACACAATGTTCTATTCAAAATGCTTTAGGTAGCTTGTCTCTTCGTATAACGTCTCTGTTCTCGTTTCTTTTTATGTTTGTGTTGGCCTGTCAGTCTACATAAAGCACAAACGCATCTGCATGAGAATTCATGTATATGTATTACGTGTCTGGCTTTTTGGTTCACCCGTGTGCCACCTGTTCCCCGTGGGGATCATTAAACATTCATCTTATGCTTAATCACACAGCTCGCTCAGGCCCTGAGTCACAGCTTTATCAGATTTACAAACCATCCATTAATGCTGCTTCACTGATCAGTCCGTGACCATAACCCTGCTCCTCTCATCTAAAACGCAGTTCTCGGCCAAACTTTTTAACTCCTATTGATTTCTTTATCCTGCTGCTGTAATGGGCAGCTCTTAATCATTGTAAGCACCAATTAGTGTGCCCAAGCTAGGTTCAGACTGGTCTCATCACTTAGTTCCAGCACTTAAGCAGTTAGCCAAGCATTAGCAACTAATGCTAATTGTGGGTAAGAAGTTTCAGATAGCTTGTAAGATATCCTTTTTAACAACTCTTCAAGCCCATCAGTAGCCGCAGCATTGTTAACAAACGCTACTGCACATTTCCAATATGCCGTCCTCTGTTGAGTTTATTTATCTTGCTTTACAGTGGCAGTCCTGGTATTACTACAGTCCCATTTGCCAAAAATTGTCATAAAATAAAAATGAACACTGCTGAATCAACTCATGTCGCACCAATCAAATGGTTCTAATGTGAAGCTGCAGTTGTAGATAATAAACGTATTTTCGTGTGAAAAGCTGGAGTAGTATTTGTGAACATTTTGTCACTGCGGTAACCCTAATATAAGGAACTTTGCTTCAACAAGCTGAAGTTACTGAAAGGGATTTTTAAGATATTCTACTTAAACCTTTAAATAATCATGAAATCAGTCCGCAGCAGATGGAGCTGATAGCATGAAAGCCCTGTTGCCTAATTCAGTTAGGACCTTGGGGACAGATACTGCAGGAAAAGGAAACCTTTCTAGTTAATGTAGACAGAAAGTTCTACATGTGAGGAAGAGGGATGAGCAGAGAGAGTAGCTTTTGATCTCTACAAACCAACATCCAAAGCTTTTCTATTGCTAACTAATTTATTATTATTTAACCTTTTTCGTCTGATACAGTATATCCCCTTGTTTTGCTTCGCCGCCGCTTTCAAAAGACCCCTGAGAGAGATGCACACAAATCCAAAATTGCAGCCTGTCCTCTGCCTCGAGGAATGTCTGACTGATTTTAGCTCCACCAGCTAAGTGTCCAATCATTGCAGATTCTTCGTGTTTAGGGTATTTACCTGAAAAAGCAGCCAGCCGATTTCAATTTCCCACTCGTACCCAAGGACAAGTTACCTTTCAGAAGCCGGCATCAACAAAGAACGTACTCAGCCTGATATTTCAGACAGACACAGCAGCTGCACTCAGAAAAGTGACATGTGCACAGAGTGGTAACAACTGTGCCTTTCTGGAGATGATTATTCATGATAACATGAATCTCCAAGTACATGAATACATGTATGCAACATTGATTAGCATAATGCATAGTTGATGCAGCAGATTCACGCGTGTACATGTGTGGATGAGTGTATAATAAATGTGCATCCACGAGCCTATCCTTCCTCTGTGTGTGAGGTGTGCGTACGGTTATTGTTTATGTTCTTATCAGTGAGCTGCACGAGTATGTGGTAGGGTGATTTCGCCTCGTGACCCCATTAGAGGTGAGAAGGCATGCGGATAAAGCTATTTGCTCCTTGTTTTGTTGGATCGTTGCCTTGTCCACAGGTACACGGGGGGCATGAGCACATCCTGACCCTCTCACACACCTCAATTTGTAACCTTCCAACAAAAATGGCAGATAATAGTCCGGTGCTCTGTGTGTGTGTATGTGGGTGCGCTGTTGTGTCAGACTTCTTTTTTTTGGATGAAATTGGTGTGAGATAGAGGGAGTGCTCGACAAAATAGTAGCTGGAAAGACAATAGTCACTATAGAAAGTAGCGTTAGCAGAAGGAAAGAACTCCCCTGGCTTTAAGTGAATAGCAGAGGCAGATAGTTGTAAATGCATTTCCATTGTGGCACAATGGGCGGCATCCATCTTTATCTGGAAACAGCAGGAGATGGCAAACTTCTACAGTCGCCGTGGAGGGGAAAGAGATGGAGGCAGGTAGAGAAGGAGAGAGAAAGGCTTATTTCTGTGATACCACACTGTTTCTTTTTCTTTCTTTTCTTTGCTTTCCTTTTAATATTTGTGTTTTATTTGCATCCATCTTTTTCTCTTTCATTTTCTTCCCTGCTTTCTTTCTTATTTTGGCTCTAACTATTTCTCGGCACACCCTCGGGCCGTGTCTCATTCTCGTTCTCCCTCTCCCCCCCTCCTCCCTCTCTTCACCCAATTAGGCCTAATGGAACAGTGGCCTAATGACAAGGACCCTGGGGAACAAACACATTTAGACTCGCCTCCAGCCGCCACCAGAGACACATACACACCAGCAACGCCACTGCTCGCCATTTAATACCAGTTGACGAGACAAATTAGCCAGAGGAGCAAAATTTGTTCTTCTGCAAGATGAAATTTTCATGCATTCCAAAATTCAAGTTTCACTGCTTTGTTACCAGGGATGTACATCTCTTCCTTACAAGGCATGGACCTTGAAACGATTCAGTGATGACACATTTTTGATATGGGACTAATTTGATATGAATGCATATAAATGGAAAAAAGCCACTACAAAGTGGCAGGTGATAACCAGTGTGTTCTGGATTTACTTTTTGGCCAATTAATTCCACCTCCTTTGTTGTCCACAGGGACAGCCAGCTTGCATGCAACCAACCATGGCTTACTCAAACGTGATCGTTAATACGACGCTGACTACAAATGGAAACCGGAATGCTTACGATACCAAAGTCGTGCCCCTTGCCTACGGATTCTGCATTCATATGACGATTTCTGTTCATAGAGATTAATGTCACACCAGTCTGTCGTTCACAGACATAATTAAGACAAAGTGCGCATACTGCACTTGGACCACTCCCAATCTTGGCTGAAAACTTCAGAAGCGCAACATGAACACACTTCAAAGTCAATTAACTCAACCCATGCAGATACACGCTGCATTTTGACTTGATGAACGAAAGAGCACATAACCGCTCATCACTGAGCATTTTTAATTTTACGGCTTCCTCTCTTGTTTTCAAACGTGGGTTTGTGTTCATGTAATTTCTGCACTACAGGTGTAAATATTGTCTACGTGTGTACATCATCATTATTGCTCTCTCTCGCACTCTCAGCGTCTCTCCTGTCATTCTGCTCGTTGGCAGTTTAGACGCACTGTTGTGCTTACGACACATTAACCTACTGTTGAGTTGTTATTCACAAATCGCAGTATGCCACTGAAAAACACAAACACACACACGAACACACATGCATCAGATTAGTAGAGACATACACACATATCATCACACTCATAGAAACACCACACACACACATGCACACACACACACACACACACACACACACACCTCTCTCTCTCAGGTGTTAGTACAGGGTTGCTGTGTATCTCATCAGTGGGTCTCACATTTCTCTCTCTTCTCAGACCAATCAGCTCTCATTATCTTCCACTATTTACATCTCAGTATGTCATCACTGCAGGACCGTTGAGGTCATCATTATTTGACAGAGGACACCCTTGTATTTCCGCAATTAGGTTCCATCTAATCATGAGGGAGACCTCATGTAGCCTGATTACACTTTTTTGTTCGCAGGGTGGACCGTAATTAGTCAGTTTGCCGTCATAAGCAGAATTTCAGCTGACGTTTTTTGGATGTCTCACACAACTGCACAAACATGCAGGAGTGCCTTTCAGAAACTCTGTGCTTTGAAATGAGTTCAATCACAACTTAATTGCGACACAAACTACATTTTAAAGGTAATATAATATTACCTTGATTACGTGTTTTATTAACATAATGAGATAACATTTTTGATAAATGTATCTGGAAGGAAGCAAAGTAGTCACTGATAACGTTTCCTCATATTATCTATTATCTATTATCTTCTGTGCTTGTATTTATGCTGATCAATGATCTTTGTTAAGGTTTGGGAAAGTTTTGGGTGCAATAAATAGAGACTGATTTAAATTAACATCCGACTTTTTGTATGCCCCGCCTTTGACTTTTGAAGCAAGAAAAGTCAGGGTGGCTCCATCAATACAAATTTGTCTTAACAACTAACAAACTAAAATACATTCTCATAATTTGCCACGGGCACATGCAACATCCCATAAACAGAGAGCGTTATAATTCATTTAGCATGTGAAAAACAACTTTCAGGAAGAGAGGCTGTGCAAAAAAGCAATCCATTCGCAAATGTTTAATGTTCCTCCTAATTCGTGTGAGCCTGTGATAATCAATTATTGATTGAAACCCACAGGTATGCGTATCCTGGTGAACCTGCTGCTGGACACTCTTCCCATGCTGGGTAACGTGCTGCTGCTCTGCTTCTTCGTCTTCTTCATCTTCGGCATCATCGGTGTGCAGCTGTGGGCGGGGCTCCTGAGGAACCGCTGCTACCTCGAGGAGAACTTCACCCTGTGAGTCAAACACTGTAGATCAACGCGGACAGTATGTGTGTGTGTTTACAACATGTGTGCAGGGTGCCTCAGATCTTGCCTGCACGCTTGCAGTCCCTGTAAACTGTTAACTGCTGCTAACCAGCAGCCTCGTAAAGGAACACCTTCAGACATCGGCAGTACGCAGTCTCAGAGAAAAATGACTAGTGACAAGGGGATTTATGAAGTTTAGATACTGGTAGCTTCATCACTGATAAATGAAGCTGCTGCTGGCTAGTTAGTTTGGTGTGCAGTCTGGGGTCCCATTTGCTGACTCAGCCCCTGGGTGTCAGGAGCACTGAACCTAGCAAGAACCTGTCATCGAACTGGCCTCAGTCTTTTGGTGGCTGTGTTCACTGGGTGCTGCCAAACAGGGGAGAGTCAGTGGACTGTTGGCATAGCACACATCATGCAGCACTCTTGGTCACTGTGAACATCAACCCAGCTGCCTGGAAACACTTAACTATGCCGTCGCAAACAGCACTCCACCAGCCATTTCATGGGTGCTGCTGTCTGTTTGTTTTTCGCATGAATCATTTTGGTGTATATTTATCATTCTGTTTTAATTCTGCTCCCAGCATCATTGGAAATGAGGACATGCCCTCACTGACTTTTCAAGATGGTAAATAAAGGGTGAATGTAGGGATCAATTGCATATACTGTACAGGACTGTAGGTTTCGAATATATCACCAGAGTATAGACATTAGCATAACCTTTTCCAATCTCTTTCAAGCTTCAAAGCATGCAGTAACACTACAGTTTTTCTCCCAGTTTGCAACTAAGTACGTGATTAGACTCCAGCTGCATGCCGCCATTTTCATGACCCGACATGACGGCATCACCTACCGTGTCTGTGTGTGAGTGACATTCACTGATATTCAGGAGTGTTCTGATGTTATGGCGTCCTCTCAGTTTCTTTCTTTCTCTTTTTTTATGCTGGCATCAGCTCGCTTGAAAGACACATGCCCCTGGTGTGTGTGTGTGTGTTTGTGTGTGTGTGTGTGTGTGTGTGTGTGTGTGTGTGTGTGTGTGTGTGTGTTCTACAATGTATATAAGCCACGTATACTACTCTGTGCCTCTGTGCACTGTCCCTGGTTATGCTGACACAGCGTATACTCATGACAGATCCTATAGCCAGATGAAAGGGGACACGTGTCCGCCAGCTAGCAGAGTCCTGCCCGCAACAACCTCTGCAGCAATCGCTTCATGAGGGTACTTACACCGGTGTGTTCTACGTTTGTACATGATAGGGGCAATTAGCAGGACTCGACTTTGACTTCCTCACAAGGGTTAAGGCAAACAATCAAACTTTTGATGAGGTGGATCTTTAGTTAGTGAACATTTTTCTTTCAGCAGACTAGCTAGCAGATTTCTAGCAGTGGTCTCACATTGAACTGTATGCGGCTAATCATAAAATCAAAGCATTTTTGCCTATTATTTTGAAGCATTGTATTAACATATTATGCAGGTCTGTCAGGGTGCTTTTGTGCTTAATTAGGAAGGTCGTTGTGAGTTAACGCTTGAGGACTATTATGCTAAGTAAAGGGCTAACATTGGCTCTCTGAGAGGTTACAATAGAGTGGGCTAAGTGTCGCAGTCAAGTGCACCTTTTCACCATTTCACACCCTCCCTCTTTTGATCTCTACCTTTCTATTTTCGGGTCTTTTTCCTGCCTCCGTGCCTTACTCTTTCAGTTTTCGCCAGTTCCTCAATTATCCAATATTTCCCTCCTCAGTACCTTTAACTACACTGCCCTGTACCATTAGATCTTGACCTCACTTAATTCTGCCAGTTGAAATGGGCGATTTTTGTTTCACTCCTCTAAGCAGCTCTTTTACAAAACCTCCTGTATTGTGCACTACTGGCATCAGAGAGCACGTTAACGGCTCCTAAAAGACATATTGAAAAACAGACTTCTATAGTAAAGCTATGCATGTTGTTCTCTGTTTCTCCTTCTTAGTTTCCCTCACTGTATCTGCCCTCAAATGCTTTTTCATCATTTCTGTAATGCTTTTTCAAAACAATCTTAGTAGAGCCCAAACAATACATTGGTTTGCTGATATGAATGTGCGCTCATGTGGGCTTTTGATGGTAAAGTTTACTGTTTAGCTGTATCTTTTATGCCCCTTAAAATCCAGTATCTGTTGGGCTTTAAATCTTTCATTCCTAACTGTCCCAGTCTCTGAACTTACTGTAATACGATTGAAACTGGAGGCTGGAAACTGTCTCATTCCTCTGCTACTCTGTAGCCTTGATCCCTCCCTCTGTCTTGCTCTCATCTGGCAGGTGCGTTCTCAGTGTGATGCCAGGTTTTGCTGTGCCATGCTGTGTGATGCCAAGTCAGCGGCGGGGGGGCAACAGCCTTCATTCATGCTCCACTACTCTGACAGGGGCCCCTCTTGCCGTTGATTTCTTTTCTTTTTTTCCCTTTCTGACTCTTAACTTTTTATCCCTTCCTCCACCATGAGGAAATTTACAAATGTAAATGCCACTGACAGCCTTTCTCAGCGTTCTGTATTTTAAAGCTAATCTCTGTTGTCACTCCCTGATGTCCTCCGTTGGATCTCATAAACTCTTCTCTGCTGTAAGTCAGTTGTAGCTGAGTGTGTCTCGGTGCACACCTGCAAAGTTTGTTGTGCCTCCGAATCAATGCATGGTTTCTAAGCTACTCCCAGTGGGAAGTGGTATAGCCTGATATGGCCACTGTTGCTTATCGATCCTGGAATTAGTGTGCACCCATGTGTGTTGCGTGTGCATGGATGTGGTTTGCAGTCGAGTTGAAGGGATAAATTCTCCTCCTATGAATGTCAGCAGTATCTTTCCTGGTATTGACTCCGTGCAGACAGGAGAGGATCAGGAGAACTGGAGAGAGAATGAAAAGGGGGGATGTGAGAGAAGAAGATGACACAGAGAAGGGTCACAGGGAGAAAGGGCAGAAAAGGAGAGGATGTAAGAGAAAAATGGGGAAAAAAAGAAACAAAAAGAACTGATGTCTGTACAAAGAACAGAATACAGAGAGGGGAAAGTGTTAAAGGTAAGGTGCCTAACGTTTATGTTAAGCAGCTATGACTATTCATTTGTGTGCATTAAGTACAATTAACCCTGAGCCAGCCTTGTATGTTACTCTTCCCTCTCTGTAAGAGGACACAGACAAACGTGAGGAAAAGGCCAATTGAGAGACAGCAGAAAGAGGAGCTGATGTGACAGACAGTGCAATGAGTAAATACTAGGAAGTCGAGTGACCCTGAGTGTGTGTGTGTGTGTGTTCAGTAATGGGCATGCTGATGGAGAGGCTCTATTTTTGTCCTCCCCAGGCCCAGACCTTGGTATGAGCGTCCACACCCTGCCCTAATTTACTCCACAGTCATGTCAGATCATACACACAGCTAACAGGCCTCCCCGACTGGCTCAGCATTGTCTTTTCTTTTCTCATTGTCCAAGACCCTTCTCGTTGTTTTCTCCAAGTTTTGAGTTTGTTTTGTGCATTTTTTTTTCTCTTTTGTTAATTAAAACACTTTTGTGTTCAGGGAAAGCTTTACATTTGTTTCCTCCTGTTTATTAGTAGTCTGGTGAAACTTACTTTATGTATAATATACTCCTAAAAGTCTCAGCAGCACAGAATTGTACCAGTTCCAGCTGACTTTCCTTTTAGATAAATCCATGGATGAAGATGAGAGCTCCCAGGTGGACGTGAAGTGAAAGACAGACTCTTTGGCACGCTCCCATTAAAACAGAGAGGAACGAGAGACATCTCAAGAAATGATGAGGCGCTCTCGATGGTGGCAATCACTTAGATTCAGAATTAAAAGGATGTGTGTACCATCACGTTTGACACTCACAACCTTATGGGGTGCACTCACAGGGGATGAATCTGCTCACTGATAGGGTTTGTATGTGTGTAACAGGTGTCAGTGCATGATAGTGTAATCTGTTTTCCTGCTGATTTCACACCAAGGCGTGCACAAACACACACACAAACACACACACACACACAAGCACATGATCTCACATGAACTTACCACACGACTGTGTTTACATGATTAAATATGTGTTTAATATCATTTTCATTTTATTTTGCCTGTATCTGTGACTACAAATTATACAGCTGCTTAGGTGCATGGCATCCCACCTGCATTAAGAGAGAGCGGCCTGATTTCTCTCAGAATAGAAACGCAAGGCTGGGATTACATTTTCTATCGTTTCCATTTGAAGAAACAGTCGGGTGACAAAAGCAAAGCATAAAACATGTGGTGAAACCTAGCAAGCGGTGGCATGGGAATGCTGTGGGGGGGCATTTTGCTCTAATGGTTTATGTCCCCTGAGAGAGAAGGGTCACTGCAAATCAATACATGCAAAAAAGCTAATTTTCTGTTTCACTGACTAACGGAGCCTATTAGAGATTACAAATTGAGTGCAACACAGTCTAAGTTAGACATTTTGGTGGTCTCCAAATGGATAAATGAAGGCTATATGTAATTGAATGTGACGTCTTAGGTGCTGCTTGATTTTTCCTCAAGCTGCTCATTTTTGTCACATCCTGACCAAGGCATGACCCAACCCTTGTTTACCACACCTGTCAGCACGCCTTTGGTTTACTGCCCTGGCTTTGGGCGGTGTTTGTCAGTTCACTGCTCGGTCAGGTTCTTCCCTCTCTCACACAAACTGTATAGCACAGGTGCAGCTCCATACTGATCCATTTATAAGGCGAGTAAGGTCAACAGCTTCTAGATGTCATTGTGTTGCTGTTTTTTTTTTCTTTGTCCGACTGGTTTGGAGAAACAGTGGCTTAAAGAGACAGGGACATGTAAAAGAATGAGACTGTGTGAGGAGAAGATATTGGTCTCAGTGTGTACGTGAATGTGGATTTAAACACACACTGTGCTGCATGTGAGAGTGAGTAAGGAAGAAAGAGAGAGTATATACTCTTTCATTTGCATTTCTTAATGCACCCGCTTGCCTTCGATGTTGCATTTATCCCACAGGCTTGGTTGAGTACCTCCAAGGATTTAACTTCTTCCGTTTCCCATTCTCCACTCTTGCTCCCTCTTTACTCTCCTTCTCATTTAAATCTCACGAACATCCTCAAATGAAGCAGTGAGACAGGATAGAAAATCTATTGGTGCTATATTAATGTACTGTATTATTTATACAGATTCCACAATCAAATAACTTATTCCCTCGTCCCTTCCCCAGCTCTTCGGGTATGACCCTGCCGCTCCCGTACTACCAGCCAGAGGAGGATGATGAACGCCCCTTCATCTGCTCCCTGGCACATGACAACGGCATCATGTCATGTTCGGATGTGCCAGCGAGGCGCGAGGGAGGACGAACGTGCTGCCTGGACAAGGAGGACGCTCTCCACAGACAGGCTCTGGGCCTGAGTCCTGAACCACTGGCGAACGGTAGCGGTGCTGGTGAGGCGATGGGTCTGTGCATCAACTGGAACCAGTACTACACCCGATGTCACACAGGAAATAGTAACCCCCACAAAGGTGCCATCAACTTTGACAACATTGTTTACGCCTGGATCGTTATTTTTCAGGTATGTTCCATGTGGGCTGATGATGTTGAACAGATCCTATCAGGGAAAGTAGAAGTAAATATATTTAATATGCATTCTAAAGTGACTATAGATTTAGCTACATTAGGTCATCATGACTGCTTAAATTCAGAGTAATCGACAGAATCTGCACTCATTTTAAAAGTGTTTCTGCTTTCTTTAGGGTTTTATTCTGCTGAGCAATCTTGTGAATTGTAGTGGGCAATCTGTTAAATCGCATCACAATCTACAAACTAAATTGCAGTCTTTTTATTTCAATTTTGGTTATAGTAAGGAGTCTATGTAAAGACAGGGGGGCATTAAATACTGTGATTCGCCCACCCCGACTTGACAATGTTTGTTTCTTAACACTTAGTCAAATCTTTCCTCCCAGGTTATCACTCTGGAGGGCTGGGTGGAGATTATGTACTATGTAATGGATGCCCATTCCTTCTACAACTTCATCTACTTCATCTTACTCATCATTGTAAGTATATAAGTGCATCTCTACCAGCTGACACATGGAGTGTACAATATGTTGTGAGGATTAGATACATGATGAAGTCTAACTGTAGGTAGACACTCTGAGACATTCCCCTTGTGAAATCTTCTCATAACATTTCCAATATATGTTGACATCAGTGGTCTCCTGCCATCAATAAATTGAATGAGGATATTTCCTGAGTAACAGATTGAAGTGTTAATAGACTTGTGGAAATCAATAGTAGCATAAAAAGACTGTCTACAATCAATGTTTGAAGGAGGGAAGAGAAGGAGGTGGATGTTACGTAAATGTATCTTTGCTGGTCAGTAGGAAAAGAAGGTGAGAAGAACAGGAAGGGCAGTTGAAAAATGCAAGAAAATGTATGTCCAAAACAATGTGCCCAAGAGCTCTTTCGTGCTCTTTGCATGCAGAGCCTGATGTAAAGCAGGGGAGGTTGTTGAAGTCAGCGTTCACATGCTATTGACTGTCGCTTAAACAGCACTCAGTCACTCTGTGTGTATTGAAAAAAGACAAGAATGGATTGTGGATGGGCAAAGGAGATGACATAGTGAGAAGAATACAAACAAACCTAAGACTAAGAGTAAGACCTGACCTACCAAACCCCTTTTCTTCCTCACGGTCTTGGTTTTATTAGGCTGAGGTGATTATTGGCAACAAAATATGTACATTTCATCCACTTTTTGGCACATCTGACCTGAGGTTGGCAGTAACAGTGCGAGCATCTTCTTGGCACCCAAAGATATTTGACAAGGTGTCACTGTGTTATCACTTTTTCCTGGGTTGTGTTGCCTCACTTATCACACGTCATCTCATGTCATGTGCACTTTATTGCCCCATATGACATTTTCTAAGGTTAAGTCTTTGAAAACTGACCAAACAACACAAGCTAATTTGCTTTCATGTCCAATATACGGAGCTCAGATTCCTTGCACAACACCTAACAATCAAGTCAACACACTGCTCCCGTTTTGCTACATGATTTATTGACACAAACCCAAGACCCCAGCCTATTTGGCTACTAGCAGTCAAAGGTCCTCAGGGATACCTTGGAGGTGTTGCTGACACTATGAGGAGTTGTCAGTCAGGCACCTTAACTCGTTCACTCATTCATTTTGTAGCCTGTTTTCTCTCTTACTTATCTAATTCTTTATTTCTCTGTGTGTATTGTGTAGTAATGAAGTCGCAGTACTCTGTGCTTTGAAGCTTCTTAGTTGATCCTGTAATTGTGGGTTCTCGGATACAAAACACTGAGATAAAGAGAAGTTTGACCTCCGCAGTGCTTCTATATCTGCTGGATAGTTGATAAATTCTCATTTATGCTGCATTGAATACTGTGAGTAAATGGATTAAAGTGACTTAGAGCTAAGTGCTTCCCAAGAGGGCAGATGTTTGGTTATTATTAAGTTTTGTATGCGCGCGTGTGTGTGTGTGTGCACGTTTATGTCTGTATTAAATGTATGCGACAACTGCTGCGTTGAAGCCTGCCATCTTAATTTGAGTGTGTGAGTTTCTGATCCACATGCTTTTGTCTTTGTAAATGTTTATGTGCGGTTGAAGGTGTGTGTGTGTGTGTGTGTGTGTGTGTGTGTGTGTGCTTGTGTGTGCTTGTGTGTGCTTGTGTGTGTGTTTTTGCACGCATGCATAATGCAGTGATCATCTGAATGCGTGATATTGGACTGCCCGCCCTGATTATGCGCAAAGCTGTCTACTGATCAGAATCACAGAATAGACGCACACACACACGCACAGATGCAAGCCTGGAGGGAAATCAAAGCCCCACACACCTGCAGACCTGCTTTGACCCACAGGCCACAGATGGGCATCTCTCCTCCCTTCCTCCCCACACACACACACACA
>CAEMYA010000446.1:403707-420247 GCA_903131615.1 Diplodus sargus
AAAAAAAAAAAAAAGAGATGTACTGGGTTAAGAAATGTTAGTGGATAGGGTTGGATTGCATTGTGGCATTGTTGAGCCCGAGCATGAGAAAAGTACAGATATTGAGTCAGAGTAGGGGCAGGAGAGAAAGTTAACTCAAGTCAGAGAATCAGAGGAAGAGAGAGACAAAGATAGCCAGACGCTGAACTGTGCTTTGGGCATGTGTTGGCGCTGTCTGTCTGCTCCAATCACCCTCGGTTTGGTAGGAAGCCAGCCCTCAGAGACCTTTAGCATGTGTGCTAACATTTCTACAGGGGGATTGGCACACATTATTAGAATCAGCAAGTGTGAGGGCTTGATGCAAAAACCGGTCTCTGTTTACCACTGGAAAATCCCAATCCTCCACATATTTCATGTTTCTTAAATGAGCTGCACTAGCCAAAGGCTGCTTATTTAAACGAGACGCTGGTAATTTATTGTTTTATCCAGGGTTGCTTCGTAGTTCAGTTCGTTCAATTTTGATTGTTCAACTTTCTTTTCTATCACACAATTTATTCTTGGTGCTACATATGAGCTTATGTTCCTGAAGGTAATCTCCCAGTGTGTGCCTTCTCTCACATCATGCACTATACATCTTAACTCAACCGGAAAAACTCTGCATCTATACATGGTCTCACTCTCTGTTTGTTTTTTCACATCCGTCCAGATTGGTTCATTCTTCATGATCAACCTGTGCCTGGTGGTCATCGCCACCCAGTTCTCAGAGACCAAACAGCGGGAGCACCAGCTGATGCAGGAGCAAAGGGCGCAGTGCTTGTCCTCCTCCACCCTTGCCAGCATGGCTGAGCCTGGAGATTGCTACGAGGAGATCTTCCAGTTGGTCTGCCACGTCCTCCGCAAGGCTAAGAGGAGATCGGCAGCTCTCTACTACACGCTGAGGGGCAAGCCCCCGCCAGCTGGTGGAGGTAGAGGCAACCGGCGTGGTGGAGGCAATGTGAACGGAGAGCGGCATCATTCCAGGCACCCAAGATGTGAGTAAGAGGTCTTCAGCGATGACATCCGAATACGTCTTAATTGTTTCACATTTGATACATGACATCAAGGCCAAGGTCTGATTAAAAGTTTGGCTGCATTTTAATGGATATGATTTTAGGGGTTGATATGCTGTTTATTATAGTTTATGTTATTGATTTCAAAGTGCATTCCCAAATGTTGTACCAATTCCAAACCTGTGTATTTTGCATTGCAAAATTGCATCTGTATCTTCAATTCAAAAGCTGGGTTTCCATCAACATGTTTTTTTCCCCTGTTAAAAAAACATCCTTTTTCTGAATAAGGTCTGATGTAGGGAACATTTAACTCACATGACTGACCAGCTGTTTATGCGCTGAGAGAAGAAGAAGCTGTTTCAGCTGTCAGCGTCTTCCCAGATATATTTTGAAGATTTCCATTTTTATTCAGTCTAGCAGATGACTAAGGCAACTGGTTTTGTTTCTTCTTTGAGATTCATTGACGGTCGGCAAACAAGTGGTCTTGCCTTGCAGCCATGCATAACATAGACTGTACCGGCATCTCATTTGCATTATCCTTTTTCTCAATTTCACCTCTGAGTGCCTCAAAGTCACTTGACAATTCAATGGAAGCAGCTAAAGTCTCATATTCTTTCTGGTCTCGTTTCTGCATCCCTGTAGCATCCCATTGTCCGCACCAGAACAAGCCAGACCACGGCACGCAGCCGCTAGCCAACTCCATCAGTCTGACTGTCCCTCAGAATCCAGAGGACTGCCCCATATGTGCATTATCGCTGAAAGAGGGGGCGAGGGCTGCTGGAGACTTGGCCAACGGGGAGGAAGATGATGAGGATGCAGTGAAAGAGACGGGCAAGGAGGAGAACCATCTAGAGGAGAAGGGGGATGGAGAGAAAAAGAAGAAGAGGACTTGCTTTCGGCACTGTATAGACATTTGGAATGGAATGAGAAGGAAACTTTGGGGCATTGTGGAGAGCAAATACTTCAGCAGGGGCATTATGATCGCTATTCTCATCAACACCATCAGCATGGGCATCGAGCATCACAACCAGGTAAGATGATATAATCAACGCTGTCACATAAACATCATTACTGGTTTTTAAATTAGAATGAGGAGGGGCTCACATTTTTTGCCCTTCAATTTTCTTTTGTTTCTTAATTATAAGCCTGACTTCACTGCATGTTGCAGTTGTGCCAATTCATGCTCCATGTGTTTCATATCAAATCATCTGAGGCCCTCGCTTTTATTTGAAAGTTTCTGCAGTGTTGTGCTGCGTTTACAGTAGGTTAATGTAAGTAGAAGTAGGTAAGTAGTCATCAACAACAATTAATCCAATAGTAAGAACAGTACTTTGGTTCAAAAGAGACACTCAGTATTTGTTTGTTTGTTTTTTATCACTTTTTGTTCCAGGACTTGATTTGGGACTGGCTTTTGTTTAACGTAGCGGTGACCTTATTTCATTGTAATCTGAATTATTTGGAAATCAGTAAATACAATGGTCCCTGTCATCATTGCAGAGATATACATTGCCCTCAATCTTTTAGACAAATTATAGTGTGGGGCTGCACCAAATTGTTAAAGTTGCATTGTTTTTGACGCATCTGTTCAAATAACTTCCAAACATTTAAAGTGAAAAAAAATCCAAATTTATTGAAAATCGATAGGAATGATTTCCAAAATTCACAACATGGTCGCCTTTCATAAACAACATTTTCCCTGCGATCAAAAAACAATTTGCTCTCCTGTCTGCTGCACACAAAGGGAGGCGTGCACATGCATTAAAGGGGCAACCACTGAGCAGTACCTTAAATGACCTTTCTCTAACCGCTGTAAAAAAAAATACAAAAGAATGTATCTCCGGCATTATTCTAGCAAAGTTGTTGCAAAAGAAAAATACATAATGTATCTGCATTTGTTTGGCCTTCAGTGTTCCATCATTTTTATACTAACAATGACTGTAGAAAGAAAGCAGAAATCGCTGTTTGATTCAGGTGATATTTATAAAAGAAAGTTTATTCGATTAAAAATGTGAACACATTCTTTGAACCGATGAATCATTTTATTCAAACCTGATTTTGTTCTTCTTTTCACCGAGGGTGATGACATCCTAAAATACGATGACAGGCGTTTCAAGGTTCAACCGAATCCCTCAATAGAAGCTTCAGATATAAAAAAAGTGACATTCTGTACAGCCCCACTTGAGTGTCAGAAGTAGCACGTTAGTGTAATCATTTCTCGTTCCTGCAAATCACAGAGGCCTCAGCAGACACACCAGCGCGATCACGGCTAATGAAGCATTGCTGCTAGAAATATCATAATAGCAGATGACACTGAGAGAGGGATGAGTGGGTGGGTGTGGAACATCACTGCCATGCAGTTTCCTGACAGAGGTGTAAACATTTAGCCTCGCGGTAGCCATAACTGGGCTGGCTTTTAACATTGGCCCGGCTCTTCAGAAGCTGCCGAGGCAGGTGTCCCAGAGCGATAGAGAGAGAAGCCTGCCAAGAGCGCACATTCATGCATGCATACAAACACATGTAAGCGTGCATACACATCATACCCATACACTTGTGCCCAGTGTGCACATGCACTGACAAAAACACATGCAAGTCACAAGCTGTTATTTATAAAACAACAAATCATATTTCCTAATTTCTCCCTTCTCATGCCATTCTGTTTAATTTCTTCACTTTTTTATCTCATACTCCCTCCCTTGTTAATTTTACTTCCATCACTCTCCCGTTATTTTCTGCACCAATCCCTCCATGCACCTTCCCTTTGCACGTTCCTTCCCCCACTCGCTCCTTTGGTCCTTTGCCGTCTTCCTTCCTTCCGTTCTCCCCGCCTTACCCCAATTGTCTCATCTGCTCTCTGACTGTCTTTTGCCTCCCTCAGTTTCACCCTCTGTCTCCCCACTTCTCTCTCTCGCGCGCACGCGCTCTCTCTCATCCACCCACTCGCGCTTTGACAGCGTACAGAATAGTTGCCTTCTCTCATCTCTGAAGACTCTAAAAATAAACGAGGGTTGTGGGGGGAAGGAAGAGAAGGAGACGGGCGAGAGGGGAAGAAGGAGGCAGACGCCGGTTACACAGCAGTTTTCGGCTCAATTCCCTGCGTGGTTGTGTGCGCGAGTGAGTGTGTCTGCGCGTGTCGCAGTAGGCATGTATGCAGAAGCACACGTGCACATTTGCATACACACACATACACGCACACACGCACACACTTTGTCTGTCTGTCTGTCTCCTGGGTGTTTCTCCCTCAACAGTTTCCACAGGCTGACACAGACGCAGTGATACAAGTTTGCGTTTTTTGCTCTGCAGTAGAGAAAGTCTTACCTCATGCAATCTTGTTCTAAAACAGGAACTCTGCAAGTGATGTGCTTCTCTCCCAAAAAAAATAAAAAAAGACAAACCTCAGGGCTGCCTTACTTGCACAACACCCTGCTTAAGGGGAAATGTTGACATCGAGTGTGTGTTGCCAAACAAAAAATGAATATGACTGTCGGTGTGGTCTTAGAAATTTTGATAGCGACATTTGGCCATCAAAGGTTTGTGTGTTTGTGTGTGTGCATAAACCATCGCACAAGGATTCTCAGGCTTGGAAGCTGTGGCTGAAAGGATAAAATGCGAAGATTTCATTCCGGAGATGGAAAATTTGTGAACAGGTCGAGTGAGCGAGGAGAGGGGGGAGGGGTGGCGTTTTGTCTGAGTTTAACTGTGATGTCAAGGGCTGTGATGGTTCTGTCGATAGCAATAAATCTCATTTCCTGTGTTTGCACTTATGACTATTGAGTGAGGTCTGGACTGAGCTCAAGGTTAGAGCTAACTGCCGAAGGGGTAAATCGTGTTTGTGTCTGTGATTTGTCTTCGAATTCATCCGGCTAGATTGTCTTTGGAGCTCCCCCAGCAGGTAGTACGGATCTACGCATGGATGAAACATTAATGGTTTTTCCTCCTCGGCTGAGCGTGGTTAGCTAGCTTAAGTTAGCTTGCCAGTCCTCCGTGAGCGGGTAGACATTTCCCTCTGCACGGTGACATGGTGAAGTGTAGCAGTAGAAAGAAAACAGTTTCGATATGAAACTGCTCACAACCATGTCTGTGGATTATCTTGAGTAACTGGGTCATGATTTCTGGAAAGAGACATTGCTTTTGAGTTTAGACAGTGAATCTTTGTGCTGTTTTAAGCACCACAAGTCAAATGCATCCGGGTTCCATTATATGCGAGAGAAGGCAGAAAGATGCTGAGGGAGTATTGTCATCATTGAACCCCGTCCGTACTCTGTCCATCAGTTTCTTTAACTGAAACACTGGTTTCAGAATGTAGCCCTGAGGTGAAGGCTGGTTATGGTCCTGTTTCCTATCCCTCTATCCCTTTTATAATTCTTCTTCTTTCTAACCTTTAAACACGTATTTTTTTTTCTCTCCTCTCCTCTCCTCTCCTCTCCTCTATCGTGTCTTCATCCGTTCCTACACAACCTCCCCGCTCTTTTCCCCTCTTCTTCAGCGGGATTTTCTTCTACTGTTCTCCCACCTCTGATCGACAGGAGGATATTGATTGGGAAGAGATGGGTCTGCCTGATAATGAGACTCAGAAAGAGAAAGAAACAGGGATGGAGAACAAGGGGGGGGGAGTGGAGAAAAAGCGGATTAGAAGAGGGGGAGGGCCGAGAGTTTGTTTTTCTCTGACACGGTTTGCTAACTTTGGCAGGGCTAGCTGGCTATTTCTCCTCTGGCTTTGAAAGTGGAATTCACAGGGGGTATCAGAGAAAAGCATCTGATCCATATCGTGCACAACCCACATTCACTCACTCACTCACTCACACTCACACACACAAATACACTTTCATGAAGCGAGTCTGCTTGAGCACACGCACTTACAAATGAAATAAACCTGGGATTGACGTGTGTGTGTGTGTGTGTGTGTGTGCTTCTTGTGTGTACGGTTGGTGCATGCATGTGTTCTTTTGCCAATTCCAGATAACATGCTCTCTAATTCAGCCAGTGTTTGACACCATGTGCGACACAGACACTCTCCCCATTCCCTTCATTCATTGTATTGTTGCTGATGTGATGTTTGCTGAGGTTTCCTAAAAAAACAACACATTATTCCCCTGTTTTCCAGCCTCGTCCCCTCCTCTCTGTCTGTTACCTATCTCAGATAAGGTGTATGTGTTAATTTTGTTTGCCAGGTGAGAGAAAATTCTCTTTTCAAGTGACTGACAGCTTGAGTGACAGCCTTTTCAACAAAGGCAGAGAAATGCGATGCGCACACGGTTGTTTTCCTCACAGTGGCTCCGTCATCTTTTGTTGCGGAGGCAATGATTGCAAAGCAGCGGTTTAATATCAACTTGTGTTTTTATCTCTTTGTCCGTGGCTGCTTTTCTCAGTCTACGACTGCTCTGTTTTTAACTTTGGATGCTTGTAACTTGAACCATTTTTATCTTTTGCCAACTTACTTCATCCTTCTTCATCCACTTCCACGTCTTACTAACTCTTTTATTATGTATTTCTGCTTCTGTCAACCCTCTACACTCTCGCCCGCCTCCACCCAGCCCGATGAGCTGACCAACGTCCTGGAGATCTGCAACATCGTCTTCACCAGCATGTTCACCCTGGAGATGATCCTGAAGCTGACTGCTTTTGGCTTCTTTGAGTACCTGAGGAACCCCTACAATATCTTTGACGGCATTATTGTCATCATCAGGTCTGCAGTTTTACTGAATCGTTCGCTGACGTCGAACTAGCCTGTCGCTCACACATGTAGTCCATCCCTGAAATGTTCTGAGCTTTCCTCCACACATGTAGATATGAAATGGATATGAAATACTGTACATGTAATAGTGTTAAGACAGCCTTAGATTTTCTCTCTTTTGGATGGAGCTTTGTATTTAACAAAGCTGCTTATTTTATGTGACAAATATTTAATAGAGGAGCTGTCCAGCAGCATGAAGATAAAATGTGTGAAACGCAGCAGTATTTCTTATCACACTGGTATGGATTATATATGGCCATAGACAGTGTTGTGGACCAACTTATCCTCTGATCTGATGTTTTTTGATCTGGTGTTTCCCTCCTTTCTGATGATTAGCATTTATTTTTTTACTACTACTCTCCCTACATTCCACGATTATAAAAAGAAATATACATTTCATCACCACAATCCCAGGGGAAAGATGGTTGATTTTTGAATCTCACCAAATACTGATGCTCTCTTGGAAGTTATATTTGTTGCTTTGATTTCTCCAAATCCTCCAGCTGCTCAATGTACCTCTGTCTCTCTCCATTAAACACAAACATCCACCTGTTGCAACCCCTAACCCAGTGTGTGTGAGATCATCGGCCAGGCAGACGGCGGCCTGTCAGTGCTGAGGACCTTCAGACTGCTGAGGGTCATTAAGCTGGTGAGGTTTATGCCCGCTCTGAGGCGGCAGCTGGTGGTGCTGATGAAGACAATGGACAACGTGGCCACTTTCTGTATGCTGCTCATGCTCTTCATCTTCATCTTCAGGTAACGGAGGGGCACCGGGGCATCTATTAATATGAAATATGGCTGAGAAAGGAAATTAGCTTGACACAGAGGGGGCATGAACGTGTGAATACGAATGTGTGGACAAGGAGAGCAGAGATTGTGGTGTGTGTGTGCGGTTATGCACACACTGTATGCCTTTAACAGCCGGAGACAGGTTGTTTTGCTATCACCTCAAATCTTTGAATACAGAAATAAAAGCTGATGTGGAATATCAGCAGATTAAGACAAAATATAGGAGTTGAGCTTGGTGCAGACAGCCATAGCCAAAGGCTTGAACATAGTTTGTGCAAAAATAATAGGATTAGCTTCCAATTATTGGACCTCTACCCCTTTTTTTGCCCAAACCGTGTCTCAGTTGTTTCAAGGCTTTTCGCTTTTAACCCGCTTCCTTCTCCAGTAGTATGTCTGCCAGGGAAGTCATGAGCAGCTTAACTTGTTTATCTGTCTGTCAGCAGTATATTCGACATTAAACTTCAGAATTTCCACCTAATTAGGCGGATAGGCCCTAGGCTGAAGAACAATCATGACAATAAACCGTTACTATTAGGGCAGAGAGACTTATCATACATCCTGAAAAAAATGTTGGTGGTACACTATCTTTAGTTTGTAGTATAGTTTTCTAAAGTCTGATCTAAATTGCATATAATTATTAAAGATTACATTGATGATGATTAAAGAGAAATTAAAAAAAGACAATGCACCTAAGTGAATATTGTAATGTGTTTGTTGAAAATGTACAGTGTAATCTTGCACACACTCACGCACGCACGCACACACACACACACACACACACACACACACACACACACATTAACACGATATTAACAGAATTTGTTATTTCATAATATCGTCAGTTTCACTTGTTAGATATGAGTTCCGCACCAACTCTATTATCCCGTACCTGCTTGCCTCTTTATGCGGCATGTGTGTTTGTGACTTCCTATGTGTGCTTATGCGTACCTGTCAGCCAGCTTCGCCCTTCCCCAGCAGCACAGCACTCAAGCATAAGTGTGCCAGGCGACAGATGGCATCAGAGCTTTTAGCCAGCTAATGCTAGCCTGAGCGAGTGGCTTTTGGCCTATACATCCAGCCAGTGTAGCTCTTAGTGAGCAGTTAATGTACAGCACCACTCAGCTGAGACCTAAACTTTTAAAACCTCTCCATTAATTGCTCTCAAGAAAGCAGCGATGAATGAGAATATGAACGGCGTTAATGGGACGGTCAGAGTCTTGCGACGCCAGCAAGGGGCAGGTAGAAGGACAGAGGGGACAAGATAACTGAAAGAGCTTAAAGTTAAGGAGAATTATTTTGTTTCCTAATATATGTTTGTATAGGCAGACAAATGAATATAAAAATGAATAATTTCAGCTGTCCCTCACTCTAACCCTTAATTCTAACCATTTTCTGTCGGTGTCACAAACACAGAGCCCATGGCATACTTGCTTCCTCAAACAACGTACTGTAAATGCAATATTTTCGTATATTCCAAAACAGCATGTGTGGCTGTGTTATCAGAGACTTCCCCTCTTGTGTTGCAGTATCCTGGGGATGCACATCTTTGGTTGTAAGTTCAGTCTGAAGACAGAGGCCGGAGACACAGTGCCTGACAGGAAGAACTTCGACTCCCTTCTCTGGGCCATCGTCACAGTCTTTCAGGTAGGAATAGTTTTCACACACTTTTGACATTTTGTTTTCAAAACCTTAGTAAATATGCTAATTGTTTGTACCTGTGTGTTACTATGTGTGTGCTCCTCCTGATGTGTATTGTTCTGTAGATTTTGACTCAGGAGGACTGGAACATGGTGTTGTACAATGGCATGGCGTCCACCTCGCCCTGTGCGGCACTCTACTTCGTAGCTCTTATGACCTTTGGAAACTACGTGCTCTTCAATTTACTGGTTGCTATCTTGGTGGAGGGTTTCCAAGCTGAGGTATGACATTTGAGTTTAGGGTGTTGGGCAATTTTTACAGGGCAAAAGACAAATAAAACCAGATGCAAATACGATATGGGACAAGATAGCCGATCATTTTGCATGTGCTCTTAAGTTGTCTCACTGTTGTGAGTTGAAACATAATTGCAAAGTGTAAAGAAATACATGGATGCCTTTTGCTTATTTACAAAGATAAAAAAAAAACTTGATGTATAGACTATGTAAGGATTTGTTCAGCAGCAATAAATCAGCAGTGAGATGGGTTGTATCTGTACTGAGCCCTGACCTGTGTCAGATTCACAACCAAACTTAAGGTATTTGTGTTTTAGAGCTCGACTTGTGTGTGACAGTAAACCAGGTGACCTTGGGAGAAAATTGTCTGCTAGATAGTTGGTGAATAAGGAGAGGGAAACTAATTCAATGTTTGTATTCAAATTATCTTGACATTGATCATTATTTTAACCCCGTAACTCTCAAACTTTTTATTCTTCCTTTCTCCACCTTCTGTCATGTGTTTTTTTGTGTCTCTCTCACTTTAATATATTTATTTTCTGCCACTCTCCCACTGCACCTGATACAGGGTGATGCCAACCGCTCCTACTCTGACGATGACAGGTCTTCCTGTAATTTTGAGGAGAACGATAAGCAGAAAGACTCTCTACATCTCTCAGGTATTCAGTGCCTCTAAGAGCACTATGCCATGTTCGATAAAGATTGTTTTTCCTCTTTATGTGACCATTTTGTCCTTGAGTGTCGGGCGCTGCGTTGAAAAACTGTTCAAATTGTGTGATCAGAAATCCTCTCACTTAAAAAGGTCTTTCTTCAATTCTTTAATCATTTCCATAAGAAAAAGCCTGAATATGTTGTCTGAATTATAACAGAATTGAAAACATGCAAAACTGTTAGTAGGTTTATTATCTCACACCATCCGTCTACTTCAGTCTGATTGCCAAAAGTCCCACCATCATAATTCTGCTCTGAGGCCATCTAGCTATTCATCACACCATGCTTTGTTGTCTTGTTTCTCGTCCATTTTCCACACCAAACAGTGCCAAATATCTTTTCTGCAGCCTGTGTTGAAAGCCGCACAGACTTTAAATAATGCACACCTGATGCCACTTCTCCATCCACTCCTCTCCCCTCTTCTCCTTGTAGGCATGAAACAAAGGTGAATTCGCCAAGAGCCAACCAAAGCGCCATTCGGTATAGAGCAGGACTGCGTAGGCAGTGTTGGCTCAGATTGCCTTGAAATGTCATCAGTTGCTGAATATAAATTACATGGACATTTTTATTATCAATATTGTAATCAACTGGATTAAAAAGAGTAATCCAATCTGACAATGTGTGGATTACTTCGAAATCAAACAGAAAGTATTGCACCCATACTAAGCAAATGCATGCAGCCAAAAATGTCCACAAATATTCTTTTTTTCTTTAGAAACATCTTAAAACATTTTCAGTGCAAATACAATGCATTATGCATATTCCCCATTTACATTCAGTCAAATCTAATTACCCTTACAAAAGCAGTACTGGCACAACCTGCCGCTGTACTGTGTATTCTGCTATATGTAGGAGGCTGTTTCCTTTATGTAAGTTCATGTTGCTGTTTTTGAATCAAACACAACATAAAGAACTCTTATTGTATTTTATTTTTTGTTATGGTTGATTCTGGTGACCCTTTCTTTTTTCAGGTGGACAAAGCTAAATAAAGTAAACTTCGTTTTAGTGCCATAATGTACCACCAGACTACAGAACAGTTGTTTCCTCAGGCTGAAAGACTCATTTCATGGATGGCTCTCCATCATAAAAAGAAAATGATGACAGGCATTAAGAATAACAGTAATAATTACACAGAAATAGCTGGAGTTTTCACTGATGGTCCTGTTTGCTTATGTGGGTCACATAGAGGCATCACTTTAAATTAAGTCAAGTTAAACGTTCCTTGTAGTACGTTTAAGTCACCATTAACAAAACTTACTTGCAGAACATATTCTGCATATTGACATTCATGAAAAAAAGTTTAATGGTTTTAACGTGCCAGATTTTAAAGATGGAATGATTAATGTGATCAAGTAATCCATGACAATGTAACTTTGATTGGGGGTTTATTGTAGCAACTTATTTTTTGTGATCTGATTATGCAATGCAGTTGTATGTAATTCCACACCAATCCTGTAAGCAGCACATCAGGGAAGTTCCTCGGGACGTCTGATCAGAGTTCTCCTGAGGCCAAATTTGCCTTTCAAATGTAATTTTACCTGGAAAAGAAGACAGCACATTTGCAATGTTAATAGTACCTTGAGACCTTTACCACAAAAAGATTTGTTCGAGAATGGACGAACTGCTGGCAGATACTTCTCTCTTTTACCATTATGAGCTCCTCTCAGGCACCTGTAAGGTGATTTAGGGTAAATTAAACCTTCCTCTGCCTCTCTGAGCTCGCCGTAACAACACTTTAAGACATTATGTTGTAAAGTGATATAGAGTACCAAGTTCTGTGTGCATGGCAGCAACAGAATAGAATTAACTTAAGTAGGGGAGGACTTGTTTAATGCTGTCTTATCCTCCTCTCTCCCTTTTTTTTACCACTTGTTACTTTCCTCCATCTTTTTCTCTCCACTCCCTCTTTCCTACAGACCCAAAGATTTGCACACTAACTCCGAATGGGCACCTGGATCTGGCCCCTCTGCCCCCTGGTCTGTATCCAGGGGAGAGGTTGACCTTTGCTCTTGGCTCCAGAAAGAACAGCGTTATTTCTCTTGGCAGGGCAGAGCAGAGGGCTGTGGTAAGTGAAAATGACTGTCATTTGTGAAGCTTAGAAAGAAGTACATACTCTACATACGTAGCTGCTGTTAGTTCTTGATTGACTGACCACTTACTATGTTTTGATAGAGCAGTGTGAAGGTAATTACAAGTAATTATATGTCTTCAAAGATTTTACATGCCGTATGGTTCATTCAGACCAAATCAGGCACTGTGGTGATTAGGGCGGGGGTTGTACCTGTTGTGTGGGGGGACCAAACAGAGAGAGTATCGTTGCTTGGCCTGTGAACTCTGCCTAGATGGCACCCGGCTTGCAGCTTGGGCGCAACAACTCATCCAGAGATGCTCTCACCATCTGACAACAAGTTTGCAGAGTGCTTCTCCTCCCATGTTTGTGCAGTCTCCTGGCAGCTTGATGTTGTTTGAGGCACCAAGCGACATTATTGAAACTCACTGCAATGTTGCAGACCTCTGAATGTTTGCGCATGTCTTTTTAGGGCCTATATGACAGTATCTGTTTCACCCTGACAGCGAAAATGTCTCATTTCATTTAATTACTTATATATAAAACGTCAAGGACACATCTGACTATATATTTGACAAAACAGCAGCTTAAAAAAACACAAACAGTGCTCTATTGATTTAGCATTAGAGTTCAGCAGCTTCATGGCGTCTAGAAGAAGCAATAGCTTCTTTTATTTTGATTAACTACATTTAATTAGCTAAATTGATTGAATTAGCTACGGCACCTAGTTGACTAAAACTTTAAGCATGTACTGTATGGACGGTACTTCGTCACGTAATGTGATGAACTTATTGCTCTGTTCTTCTTCTTGTTCGTTAGTATGAAATGTAGGTGTCACCATGTCTCTGGATCCAGACAGACTTCTGCTCAGAATTACAGGTGATAGAAGAAACGTCTCTGTCTTTCTTTCTCAGTACCCAGGGAGGGCTTATCACAACTGGGGCCGCCCACTGCCTCCCCACCCACAGGCCTTGTGGGCCCGTCGCTCCAGCTGGAACAGCCTGGGAGGATGCCGCCCCTGCTCCTCCTCGTCTCCCTCTACCAGTCCAGCCCTTACCCCCACCTCTGCGAGGCCCTTCTATGGCTACGGCCTGGGAGGCCTCGGCGGAGTTGTCGGAGGAAGCCTTCGTATACGGGGTCCCCGTGCTTCCTCGTCCCCGCGCCGCCACCTGGCCCACATCCACACAGATGAGGAGGAGTCTCTCCTCTCTCCTCCTGCCATCGCTCCACAATCTCTTCACCTTCCCCATCCTATGCTGCCCGGCCACTTTGTACCCAGGAGGGACCGCAGAGCTCTATCGCTAGAACTGCCCCATCTGCTGCAGGTCCCAGGACCCCCGCACCGTCCACTGCCACCACACCACCTGCTGCCCCCCATGACGCTCCATGCTCACCAGAGGAAGAAGAGCTTCTCCGGGGGGATGGTAATCAGCAGCGGAGGTGGTGGCGGTGGGCTCGACAGTCTTGGTGGATTAGGTGTGGTGCACCAAGACTGTAATGGGAAGACTCCTCTGTCTCAGCTCCTCCAGCCTCCTCCTAGACACCCGGCTGAGCCGGCTGGAGGGCCGAACCCTCAGAGCCAGCTGATGGCGGACGTCTTCCCGGCGGTTAACACGCGCAGCAAGGATAGGGAGGACATGGATGATGACATTGACTATGTAAGTGTGTGTGGGAGGGAGGGAATTAGACGGTAATAGAATTAGGAAAAGCCTGGTGAGTAAGTAAAGTAAGCTTATGCAATCATACGACTATCCTATAACACACAGTCCAATTCCACAGATGCAGATAAGACGGCGTTTCAGCATCTGAACAGAACAAAGAAATACAATCTAGCCTTGTGATTTTCAATAACCACACCATTTGCTCTTTTGTTAAAGTACACGATTCTACACATGCAATAATCTCCTGCTCTCTCGTGTAGGATTTTCAAGTGCTTTGTATAAAGCCTGCACTCCCCATCACCTGGGCCTCATGGGAGACCCATTGTTTTCATTGTAAACAAGTCTGTGTACGAGAGAAACAAGGTTAATTAGAAAGGACTATTTAGACAGCAGGGGAGAGAGCTATACAGATGGTAATGTTGGAAGATGCTCCGAGCTGTTGCTATAGAAGTGTTTCACTTTCGTAAATAATTTAAATTGGGAGCCTTGCAATTCCGTGTCTTTATGCATTCACCGCATGATTACATTGTGCACGCCGTACAAGCTCTTCTCGTGTGCGCCATCGTTAGAGCTGCAATGATTAGACGATTAATGGATTAGTCAACAGAGAGCGAATTAGTAGGCAACTATTTTGATAATCAGTTACAAGTTTCTCTTCATTTTTTTTTTCAACGGGTTCATCTTCTTATGTAAGAATTTGCTGCTACCTTTTGTCATGTATGATCGTAAATGAGTCTTTGGGTTTTGGACTGTTGGTTGGCCAAAAGAAGCGATTTCAAGACATCAATTCGAGAGTCCCTTTTTTGTTTTTTTGTTGCAGAGCTTGTGCTTCCGCATCCAGAAAATGTTAGAAGTGTACAGACCAGACTGGTGTGAGACCAGAGAGGACTGGTCTGTCTTCCTGTTCTCCCCGCAGAACAAGTGAGTCACCTTTATTTCTTCTTAATTCAAATCGGTCGTATCCAGTGTATGTAGTGATGCAGCGATTGCATCAAAAAATGTGGGGGGTTTTGTCACCAAAGTCATAAACATTATCGGCTGGCCACGGGACGTATATCATCGAAACAATACCAAGGACGGGTGGGCAGATTCTGTTCACGACCTCATCAATAGCAAGGACGGGTTGCCGAGCTTCCTCAGAGAAGGACTACATTAGAGTATTGATTGCCACCTTCCAAATAACAAAAGGATATTTTCTCCCCTCCTGTTAGAGAGCCAGAAACAGGCCTCAGGGGGTAAATTTAATACCGTGGGCAATTCATTAAATTGTGCATTAACTTGTAGTGATGTTGTGTTACACTCTGCAGAGGAAGGGTTTGAATAGACTGAGTTCTTTTTAATAAAAGGCAGCTAAATGTCTCCGTGCTTGTTCCAAAATACTTTAGAATAAACCAGCCTCTCCTATTCAATCTGCTCCTTTTCATCCGTTCCAATAAACACCACAGCAAAGATATTTAATTGCTTTTTGGCAGTACTCAGTGTCACATGCTAAGTTTTTGAAATGCATATTCAGTATTTATACGTCCCATCTCTTCCTCTCTCACTCGCATTCCTTTCCTTTCTCTCCCATCCCTCTATTCTGTTTTCCCTGCAGAGCTCTGTGCTCAGGAGTCTTGTGCTTCTGAGAGTGTTGTTAATGTAATTTGTTTTGAATTAGGAGTGATGTAAACAAGGGCTGAATGAGGCCGTTTACCCACCAAGATGTGAGGGAGCTCCCGTGCACTGTCAAGGAACTTGACCCCAATTCTGATTGGATGGAAGGGGTTTATAAATTGTGTTTGGACAGAGCGTCGCCCTTACCCCTGTGTGTTATTATCCCCATTTTGTCAGTGTCTTTTTGGCTTAGAGAAACAGTTAAGCCCAACGATCAAAAATACATATTTTTACTCTCGCCTGTAGCGCTATTTATCCAATTTTATGTTTTGGTGCCAGTTGCCAAGTTTTGGAGATATTGTACAGAGAAATGTCTCGGGCTTCAAATACGTTTGAAAAACTCAACAGTGACCTGTTTTCTCAGGATAACCCTCCGGCCTTGTTGTGAGCAGTTTAATGTAGGAACTATTTTCTTTACATTCTACAGCGCTTCGATGCAGACAGAAAATAGTTCCCACATGCAACTGCACACCTTGGGCCTGTGGATCATCTTGAGTAACAGGGTCATGATTTCTGGAAAGAGACAGTGCTGATGAGTTTATCAAATGTATTCTTTTGGTGAGCGCCGCAAGCTGATTGCCATCTACTTCCATAATATTTCAATTATTATATAATTATTTTAATTTGGGAGTGAACTCTATCGTTAACCCTTTGAGGTACGCACCAAGAAAAAAGCAAAGGAAAAAAATTTTCTTTGCATTTTTTATTCAATTATGATAAAAATAACAACAATCCAAAAAATTTTTTTAATTAGACCTGACAGTATTTCAGATATAGTCCTCTACCAAACGGTTGAGACGTCTGTTCATAATATAAGACGTCCTCTACCAAACGGTTGAGAGGTCTGTTCATAATAAAAGAAGGTTTTGACCTGCAAGTTTTGAGAGTTGAGAGATTTGTGACATTTAGCGTGTTTGGAGTGTATAGTTTGTGTGCTCTGTAGTGTTTGGTGTAGTGTGTTTAGTGTG